>CAKOAT010445154.1:54504-126243 GCA_932364175.1 Eruca vesicaria subsp. sativa | reverse complement strand
CTTTTCAGTATTTTGTGGTCCTATAGTTCGACTTTAATTACGTTTACGAAAAGAAAGAACTACAGTACTTTTTTTCCGACAAGAAATTCAATAATTTGGGAAATGAAACGAATTCATTATGGCCCATGCACGGTTGAATGAGTTATTCTCGGTTGATCATTGTTCGAATTCTTAGATTGTAATTCCGTTCTGGTATGATTAGCTTCATCGCTTAACTGAGTTTTTACACCAGATAAAGTTAATATTTTAATAAATTTTATAAATCAAATGTTTATTACTCATAAGTTTACGAAAATGTTTTCTAACAAAAAAGTTATAATGAAAACGCTTCTAGCTTTTTTTACTCTTTTAAGTATTGAGATACTTTATACGAATTTAGTAATAGAGATATTCAGCGTTGATCTTTTTGGGACAAATTAAGTATCACTTTTGGGATAAAGTATCACCCTTGATCATTGAAACCAATATATTCAAATCTCAAATCATATTGGACGTATGAAATAAAAAAAAGTAACACCACTTTTGACTTCTCTATATAAAGGATCTCATCTGTGACCTCTCAATACACAGAGCTCATATCAACCTTCATCTTTTGTACTCTTGCACGTCTTGTGTTTTTCACATTTCTCGTAAACCCTAGTAAATCATCATACAAGGGCAGGCGTCTTTCGTTTAATACATCACATACTAAACAGGTACTAATGGTGTTCTTAACATATACACTGAAAAAGGTTCAAATGGTGTTAATCGTTAAATTATATTTCATATATGTTTCAGTCTGAGAAAATATTTGTATACATATGCATGTATATGCATGTTTGGTTAGATCGTGAAAAAATTGGATGTTTATTTAGGTTTAGATTATCTTTTTTTTTTAGGGTGCAAATGATAAGCGATTTATATTAACTTGTTCTACGTGTGTGTGTGTTTTTCATGTATATGTTTTCAGCTGACTCTGGAGCCCACAGATTATTCTCGTTAAGGTCGTGTTGGAGTCAAGAAAACGTTTAACTAGACCTAAGACGTTTATAATCAACTACGAATATTAATGGATAATATTACTCGTTATGCGTCTTTCCCATATCTCGAACATTAATTCCTTCTCGTATATATTAAAAGATATTCTCGTATATATTTTAAATTTATGTATATGATTCAGCGTCCTCTCAGGCACCGATCTTCTTCGGTAAACCCTGAACCGGACCAGGAACCAAGCCGTTCAAGAAACCGGGATTGATCCGGTTTCTTTCTTGAAGTACTTCCCATCCTTGAACGAAAGGACAGAGAACCATATCCAAACCCAGCATCTCATGTCTTCCCATAAGGCTCCTCAAGAAGGAGTTAAGTGTATACGAAGACAATAACTCCATGCATTTCCGTTTTGCTGGAGGAAGAGAAAAAGATATGGAGAACAATAATGTTACGGCAAAGGAAGTGAAGAAAAAGAGGAAGAGAGCTAGAACAAGCAACACCATCGAAGAAGTGGAAAATCAACGTATGACTCATATCATGGTCGAACGGAGCCGTCGGAAGCAAATGAACGAGCATTTACGTGTCCTCAGGTCCCTCATGCCTGGCTCCTACGTTAAAAGGGTATGATATTCATAATAAAAGTATATCGTACGTACGTATATGTACAACTGAGACCGTCTCAAACTATACGTAAATAAAACTGAATGTTATGTAAATAATAGGGAGACCAAGCGTCGATCATAGAAGGTGTAATAGAGTTTGTAAGAGAGCTCGAGCAACTCCTACAGTGTCTGGAATCGCAAAAGCGTCGGAGAATCTTGGAAGAAACCGGTCATAGGCAAACAGGGGACATGACCAGGCCAACGAATCCTTCTTCTTCCCCCGTAACTAGGGTAGCTAACCAAACTCAACCGCTCATTATTACCAAAAATGTAACCGAACTAGAGGGCGGAGGACTTCTGGAGGAAATGATTGAGAACAAATCATGTTTGGCTGACGTGGAGGTGAAGCTACTAGGGTTTGATGCCATGATCAAAATACTTTCAAGAAGAAGACCAGACCAATTACTCATGACTATGGCTGCTTTGGAAGATCTCCATCTCTCTATTCTTCACACTAGCATTACTACCATGGAACAAACCGTTCTCTACTCCTTCATTGTTAAGGCAAGTTATAATACGTACTGATAGGCGTTTAAATACCAATATACAGTACCAATTTTGTGGCCTAAGATACAAATTATTTAAGGGCCTAAAATAAATGTACTGCCTTCTGGGTTACCTGTTTAAATACCTTGGGCCAAATATTTAATTAGCAGTTAGTACAAATTATTAGCAGTTAATACAAATTATTAGCAGTTAAGATACAGTTAATACATGTATCTGCTAATTAAAGCCTAACATGAGGTCCATGTAAACATGTGCAGATTACAAGTGAAACGAAGTTCACGGCAGAAGACATAGCCAGTTCCATTCAGGAAATATTTAGTTTTATTCATGAAAGTACTATCTTGTAAGGATTGTCATATTTGTCCTACTTTAATATTATTTCGCTTAAAGATGCTTTAAATAGTTTGATGTTGGTGACCTTAAAAACAAAAGTTATGTTGGATGCATGTTGGTTGTCTTTTTGTTTGATTTGTTTGTCACATTTAGATGTCATTATTTTATTTTGTGTTAGATTTGGTGGATCATTAAGACTTAATTAAATTTTATGTTGTGTCATTTTCGCTTAATTTGTTACTAGGATAAGATCCGCGCCTTCCGCGGGATGAAACTATTATTTTTATTATGTTTTGAAAAATGAAACAATAGTTCGGTTTCATTCGGATTAGAGGTGTTCAATCCGGATATCGGGTTTCAGTTCGGCTCGATTTTTTGGTATTTCGATTATTAAAATATAACTACTATTCTAAATCTATATGTACTTCAGTTTGATTTGGTTTATATACCATCATTTTTCAGTTTATTCAATTTTATACCAAAGACATGATTATTTAGTTTGAGATCATATTATATTATAAAAATATATAATATGATCATATTTATAGTCATATTGTCACAGAGTCATTTAATAAAAAAATATTATATATTTAAATAAAAGAATAAAAACAAAAAGGCTTCTGTCATCTAATAAAATGATCAAATCTAGAATTAATATCAAAACACTAAATTTTGAAAAAAAAAAAAAAAAAAAAAACAGAAGCATGAAATAAAGGTTTTTATATTCTTCCATATTTTGTGTTCATCAAACCAATATGTCTTCGATTGAACACAACTCTGTTTTTTTTTTTTTTTTTTTTTGGTCAAAACAACTCTGTTTGTTTAAAGATAAAAAAAGTTGTAAAGAATTTCAACTAATTGTTGTCCATCAAATTTATAATTTTTACTTCAATTTAGTTACTGTTAAAAAAGCAAAAGATCAAAATAAGAAGTCTAAATTGTAATAAATTGTTAGCTATTTACAAATTATAATTATAGTTCAACTCATGTAACAAATAGATATTCATGCGTCGTTATAAATATATACATATTTACATGTTTCAGTTTAATCGGTTATAAATCAAACCATATCTAAATCCTATGGTTTTTATAAAATCACATCCATTCGGTTTGTATGGTATATACCAAAAATAACCATATTATCGATTGTTAATATTTTTTTAAAAAATATAAAATTAAAAAAGAACTAAGATATTTAAATCATTGATAACAAAAATTTTCAGTGTGAAAAATTTAATAATTTTATAATTTATAAATGTTCTTGAAAATTTATTGAGGATTTTGAAATTAAAATATTTATGTAATCTTATATGGTATATAGTTTAATTTGTATATATATTTGTTTTATTATTGAATGATACTTTTTACTTATATGGATTTAAAATCATGTATATCTTTTTATAATAAAAATGTTAAACTATTGATCATTAATTTTTAACATAATAATTTTAATGGTTTAGTTATTTATTCTCGTTTTTTTAAATTCAAAATATAACCTATACGAAAAAATCTAAAGTTTAATTTTATAGCTAATTTGATTGTTTAATTTATTTTAATAATATAAAATTAAAGAAAAATGATGGAGGATATATAAATTGTTATCAAATATTTATTATTAGAATCATTAAGTGTCATATATATATATGAGTCATTTATGGTAATTCCGTAGGTTTTATTTATGGAAAGAAAATAAAATAGTAATTATATCTAAGGGAACAATCATAAATGCTTCTATCATAAATGTCATATCATATCATCATATCATATAATTTGACCAACGAATGTATCTAGAGACATATAAAAATCGAATGTAGACCTACTTATTTTTCAATTGAATGTAATTGACTATCTAATTGAGTGACACCTAAACATGAGGTCTTTTTTAATTATTACAAAATTGAGGTTACAATTTTTTAAATGTTTCTCCTTTAATATATAAGGGATCTGAAGCGCTAAATGTTAGAAACAATCTTATTTTATCATATAAAAGCATGAAACCCAAGGTCCAAATACGGCGGATTTATCATTTTGAGATTTTATTGCAATATTAATCAAAACAGAATATTTTAAAATCATTATATGAAAATAATTGATCATACATTAATATTATGAAATATCATGAAATAATGAAAATGTTAATTTTTGGTAAAAGTAAGTTCGCGTAAATATACAATTAAAATATGAATCATAATCAATATCACACACTTGATCGCATTTGACCATCTAGATTTTAATTATCATACAGATAATCATATTATAATTATATATTATATTTGTATCTTATTTTAATTACATTATCTCTTCTATACAAAATTTAAATTTGTATTCGTATGTATGGGTTATGATTCCAATTTTTAACAACGATTCTAAATGATAAAAAAATATTAAAGTTAAAACCTGACTTAACTAACAATGTTTGAAAAACAAATTATTATTTTAATCAGATTATGTAGGTAATCTTATAGATATACTGACATAAATATTTTAATATGAATATTTTAGCTTGATAAACTTAAATATAACAAATATATAATTTTTATATAATTCCATTATGTGGTATATATGTCAGTTTATACTTGATTTTTTTATATTTTTTTGTTTTTCATATATTGTTTTATCAAATATGTAAAATGTTAAAAACCGCTGTGAGATTATTATTTTTTATCTCATTTATATTATCTATGCTATATTAAAAGGAGAATAACTAGAGTTTTTAAGAACATGCACATCGTTTAGTCTCTGACCAAATCTCTTGCCATAAAATTAATGAATAATAATGTCAATTAAGCAAAAACGCAGAGAGAGGCGAACAATGAAATGTTCCTAAAGAGACTGAAGTCCTCTGATAGAGAAACGTCCGATTGGGAAGAGTGGAAGATATTATTTAAATGTGAGAATATGTCTTCAAAAATTGGGAAGAGCTTCTCACTGCTGCGGATGGTCTAAGAGCACCCACAATAATGAATCCCTCTTTAAAGTTCAAATTTAATATTTTTTATTTTTCGTTACTTTTACCAAAAAAAAGTTATTGAACTAATTATGGACCGTCACGTGGTTTCTTTGTAAAGCAGTTTCCTCGTAAAGTCCTAGTAACGGTATTACTATGACTTTACGAGGAAACAACTATTCCCGCGTTTTCTGTTACTAGGGTTTTACGAGGAAAGGGTTTGTAAATCCCTAAACTTGAAATCCCAAACCCCAAACCACAACTTCCTTAACTTATAACCTCTTCTACAACCAAACTCCTAACCTCTTCTACACATAAACCCCAAATACAAATTAATTTTGTGATTAAACAAACTTAAAACATATATAATCCAAATTCATTTTTGTGATTAAACAAACTTATAAACATACATAATTCATCCGGATACATTCTCGTAATCTGTTGAAACATCACCATTTTCTAAAAACTCGTCCTCTACACCTTCGTCCGTTGAGTGATCATGAACATCTTCGTATTCACGATTATACGGATCAATGAGTAGGTTGTCATCAATTTCTGCTTCAGGTTCCTCGATCTCATTGGTTTTTTCTTCTTGTAATGGTGGTTCTTCTCCAGCAATTATTCGTCCTCAAGGTGTAACTTTGATAACAGTTAACTAGTTTATTCCCGAGGTAGTAATCCGAGAGTATGGAATGAAGCAAACTTGATCTTCTTGGGAAGCTAATATGAAAGGTTCGAACTTGTTGTACCTACAAAAATAAAGATCAATGTAAAAATTAATTAATATTCGAAACCTTGATATTAAAAAAATAATTTGTTGTACCTTCGTCCACCATTGACATCAACTACACCGTTCTTGTTAATCCGAACACCTCTGTTGACGATGGGGTCATACCACTCACACTTGAAGATAACACATTTCAATCTCATACCTGGGAATTGAATTTCATAAATCTCATGCAAGATCCCGTAGAAATCTGTTTCGCATTTCACACATATTCCATAATTACTTGTCGCCCGGTGTCTACCATAGTTATAGGTATGAAAAGTATAGCCTCGGGTGAAATACATCGATGATGTAGTGACCTTTGCAACTGAACCTTGAAGTAATTCGCGAAACCATGCGGGATACTCAGGATCGTCATAATCAACCTGCAACAAAAAATAATATAACCAGACATTAGACTTACTTTATGGTAATGTATGCATAAAATTTAAGTAATAATAAATACATGTTTCCTCAACCACTTGATAAAGTGTTGATCTTTCCTTTTGTCTAACTCAGTTGTCGATATACCAGGTATTGCTTCCTCGACTTGAGTCACAAATTGGCTGTAAAATCATATATGTTATGTTATATATTTAATATTGAATATATATATATATATATATANTATGCATAAAATTTAAGTAATAATAAATACATGTTTCCTCAACCACTTGATAAAGTGTTGATCTTTCCTTTTGTCTAACTCAGTTGTCGATATACCAGGTATTGCTTCCTCGACTTGAGTCACAAATTGGCTGTAAAATCATATATGTTATGTTATATATTTAATATTGAATATATATATATATATATATATATATATAAGTGTGTATGTTTATATATTTACCTTTCAAAATAAGCAATCAATCGATGCTCGCAATCAAGAAGAATATAAAGGTGTGCACTATGGACGTCTTCATCACTCGACCACCAAATCTCTTTCAATTTCCCACCCAATCGCCCAATTTGACTAAAGATGTCTGGAACATCGTCTTCCATATATGTCGGCACGACACCACCATCATCATATCTTCTTGGAGCTCGTGTCCTTGTACGTACTTTTGGTGCAAAGTAGTACGATGTGAAGTGTGATATTTCTTCCGTCAAACTTCCCGCAACAATAGAAACCTTCCACTCTTGCTAGGTTTTTGGTTTTTACTTTCAAAGTTTTCATGGCTCTTTGATATGAGGCATATTTGCATAGCTTTAGCATTTCATTTTGTACATAAATCATAGATTAAGTTTTATACATCTTTAGTTCCATATTGCATTCATATGTCCTTATTAGGTATTGGAGTGTGCCATGAAGTGAATGGAGGTGTTTGGGAGCATTGTGATCTAAAAGAGGGTTAAAGATGAACATGGATGGAGACCTTAAAGATATCTTTTGAAGCTCATATTTTGGGAAGCCATGGGAAATTGAGTTATCTTTCTAATGGAAGTGGTTTCAAGTCATTTGGAGCTATATTGAAAAAGTTATGATCTATCTACTGGAGGCATATCAACCCTGTAACGACCAGAACTGTTGCGACCAGAGCATGTCGCTAGGAAGAGAGCGGAGAGTCTGTAGCGACCAGAGCATGTCGCTACGAGCATGTCGCTACAGACGAAAAGACCCAACTTTTATGCTCGTTTTTAGGCTTCTATAAATACATTGGAGACCTAAGTTTAGAACTTATCTTCTTTTTCTCTCAAAAACACATTGGAAAGTTGAATCCTTAATTAATATAAGCTTTGTTTCTTGAGTAATTTGAGTCTATCTCTTCTTCTAATCATGATTAGTCTTCTATCCATCATGGGCTTAAGATTAAACATGAAGATTAGTGAGTAGACTCTCTTTGAGCTTATGGGTTAGGGTGATTAGGGTGATTAAGTGATGATCTAGAGTGATTAGTGTTAGATCCTTTTTGTCTTATGCTTATTACTTATTGCTAATTCTAGATTAGACCTAATCCTTCTAAACTAGATCAGTAGGCATTTCCTGCCCACAAGGTGTATGATGAAATGCCTGAACCAAAGTAATAATGCTTTTTGCTTGCTTAACCAAGGATACTTCATGTTAGGAAGACTTAGATGGTTAGTAGACTTGTTCTCAATGATTGCTTGATTGATTTAGACCAATGACCATTTGTGTTTAAAGATTGATAGCAAATGAGCTTTTACCTTGATCAAGGACTAGCTTAGAATTGTGTCTAGACCTATAGGATATGAATGATTGCTTGAAACCTCACCCTAGATAGTAACTTGATCACCCAAAGTCAATACCCTTATCCATATGCTCTTCTATCTCATTGAAACCAAAGCTTAGTTCTTCTTGTTTACATAATTGTTACTAGTTACTTATAAAACAAACCCTCATTGATTGCATTTAGATTAAGCAATGTCTTGCATTCTCTTTGTTCAATAGCTCTCAGGATTGGATTGACACTCTACTTACTTTACTACATTGATTTGCTCTAAGGCTTAAAAAGCCTTATCAAATTTGGCGCCGTTGCCATTTCTGAGTTGTTTATTGACATTGGGATTTAGTCATTGCTTGAGACTAAATCTTATTTACTCATCCCCAATAACAAAAACCTCCCTAAAATCCCCATTACCAAACCAACCAAAACAACGAAGCTCCTCCACACCTAAATTACCTTTCTCCCTCTCCTACTGAAGAGGCTGACACTGAAGCCATGTTGAGAACCATCTTAGAAGCTCAGCAGAGGCAAGAGAAGCATATTGGATTTGATTTGAGAAACCTCAATACAAAGATTGATGGAGCCTATGGTGAGCTTAAAAACAAGTTTAAAGCCTTGGAGAATCAGTTCTCTTCTATGACATCCACCTCTCAACGCCCAGGGAAAGAACATTGCAATGTTATCCTCTGCAGTGCTACCGCTAAGTTTGACTTGACTGATCATAAGAGAGAGGTATATGAGATTGAAAGACTATTGTATGGCTCTAAATTTGTGCAGGATGAGAACCAGAGTGTAGACACGGCTGATGTTCAGATTGTCGAAAAGGCTAAGGCTAAGGTCGTGGATAGTGGTAAACTCCAAGATGTGGAGAAAGTTGCAACCACGGTGGATCAGAAAGATAAGGCAAAGGTTGTGAAACAAGCTTCACACAAGGCTGCAGTTCTGGTTGGTAATGAAGCTGTCCAGAAGTTGAAAAATGTTGGGATTGAAGGATCCAAAGAGTTTGTGCTTGAAGAAGACAAGGAGTTTGAGCTATCTCCTTATGATAATCTCCATTTCCCAAAGAGGATCATCACCAAATCTCAAAAGAAGGTGATCTCCAAGTTTAGGAAGGAATTGAGTGATGTTGGAATCAATCTCCCTAAGATCTCCAATATGCAAGAGGCTTGTGACCAGCTAGTGCTCATAAAAGACTTTATAGCCAATAAAGAAAAGGTGACAGAGCTTCTTGACATCTCTTCCTCTTTGGTGGATCCTAAACCTCCACCAAAATCTCTACCCAAACTAGAAGATCAAGAGAAGTTCATATTGCCTTGCTCCCTTGGTGATTTCAAAGTTGATGATGCTCTTGTAGATAGTGGAGCTTGTGTGAATGTGATCTCATTGGAGATGGTGCAGAGCTTGAAGATCAAAACCATGGAGCCAAACAACTCCTCCTTCATGTTTGGGGATTCTTCTTCAACAACACCTATTGGTCTCATCAAGGACTTCCCTTTGAAGATTGGAGATTGCACCATCCCCATAGACCTCACTGTTCTTGATATGGAAAGCAAGAGGAGAATGACATTGCTCTTTGGCACTCCCTTCCTTGCTATTGTGGGAGCTTGCATAGACTTCCCAAACAAGAAAGTGGTTCTCCATAATGTCAACAAGGAAGTCTCCTATCCGATCAGGTCACCAATGCTGAATGGAAGTTATTGTGGAACAATATTGAGAGCTGCATTGGTTGTTAAGGAAGAAGAAGTTCTTGGTGAAGAGTCCTTACAGAAGAGTAATGTAGAGCACTTGGGAGACACTACCAAGGAGGAGATGAGTGAACCCACTAAGGCCACTCAAAGCAAGAAGAAGATGAAAGCTCCTCACTCCCCACCTAAGCCACACACTCTCACTCTTCACCCACTACAGCTACAGGATGGAGCCATTGAGTATAAGATCAAGTGTAATGGAAGGTCTAAGTCATTCTCCAGCGCCAGGGTCATTATCTCTCCTCAACTCCAAGCTGATCCACTCAAGCTCCAAGAGTTCCTTACACATGTCCTAACCATCACCCTCGAAGGTGGGAAGGATCCTCCTTCTCAATAGGTAAACAAAGGTAGTCAAGCTAAGAGACTTTAAACAAGCTCACTTGGGAGGAAGTCCCATGACCATCCTTGTATATATTTATGCTTTTAGTGAGTTGAATAAGGTCAGGAAGAAGTTTGGGGGTCTCCTCAATATGCCCAAAGGTCATGCCCAAACACCAATAGCCACAACACTGCTCATTCCCACTTGAGGTATCACTCCAACCATTCTTTGTATATACCATTGCTTTTATCATATTTTTGGTATCTCATTCTCTCTTACTCACACAGAGACTGTGTGATTTATGTTTGGGGGAGGTACCAAGTATTTGATCATGTTTTCTTTGTTGATTTTGAGTCTCATGCATTGCATTGTACATACATATATGCATAGAAAAATCCAAGAAAATTGAAAATTTTTCAAACAGAAACAAAAACAAGCATTTAGGTTGCATCATTGCATCTTTAGTATTGAGTCTAGAAGCATTTAGATTGCATTCATTCATTGGGAGCTGGCCTAATAAGGAAACACATGCTTAGAACTCAAAACTTCACCCTAGTTGATCATAGCAAGTAGCTTAAGCATCTCTTGAAAAGCTTGCATGATTTGAGCCTTGAAAACTGTTCTTGAAACTTGTTGCTTGTGTGAGATTGACATTCTCTTTAACCAACTCCAAATGAACTTAAAGCTGAATGAAATTAATCTTTCTTGCTTATGGGAATTTGCATACTTGATCATGGATTATACACATTTGGGTTTTACTTATCCTTCATACCACTCTTTATAAACCCAAATGGCACTCCTTACCTTTAAACCCTTACCATTCTTTGAAGCCTAAATAATTTTGCTTGTGTGAGGCCTCTTTTGATAGCTTGTCATGTGTAAAACTTGAGAGTATTAGGGGCGAAATTGGTTGTTCTTATCTCAAGTTAGCTATAGGACCTCTTGAGAGCTAGAAATTAGGATGGGAAGTTTGGTATTGTGATGCAAAACAGTTCATCTTGGGTCTTGGGGTGTTAGATGAGTGAAAAGAATGACTAAAAGAAAGAAAAAGAAAAGAAAATCACTAGGGATCAAAAGAAAAAGAAACAAAAGCTCTAGAAACTTCAAATAAGAAACCCCTTAGGCTAAGAAAAGAAAGAAAGAAAGAGTCTAGAAAAGACTTTGGGGAAGACATAAGAAAAATAAGTGTAGATCTTAAGTAAAAAGTGAAAGAAAAAGTCCCTAGTTAGTTCAAAAGAAAAGAAAATAGAAGGAGTTCATTGGGTGAGTGAAATAAGAGAGTGATCTTAACGTTTTTAGGGATGAATGAGTTTGAGATTTACACCAAGGAAAAATGTAGAGTTTAAAGATGCTAAGAAAATAGTAGATTGATAAGAATAAGCAATGTATGCATAAGTTGCTCCTTTTCTTAGATAGATTTTGCATAATGATCAAGCTCCTATTCTTGAGTTTAAGCCACTAAAAAGAAATGTATTGAAACCCCTCTTCTATTCTCATTTAACCATTTCACTTACCAAGCCAAATGATTGAGATCAAGTTTCCATTTTCAAGAACTCACCTTATTAGCTTATGCTTAATTGAATGTGAGGGTTGGTTGAAGAGATTTGTTGATTGGTGATCCACAACTTGTCTAAAAGAAAGAGTCTTGATAGGCCTTGTGAAGATAGAGTGTAATAATTGAGATTGCTTATGCTATAGGTTATGTTTATATAGGATGTGGTGTTGAATATAATAAGTGTATCATTTGGTTTTGAGTTCCCATTTTCCTTCTCTCTTCCTTTGATCTTAATTAATTACTTGAGGAAAAGTAAAGGAGTAGTTTGGGGGAGTTGATATGACGCATATTTGCATAGTTTTAGCATTTCATTTTGAACATAAATCATCATATAGATTAAGGTTTAGACATCTTTAGGTCCATATTACATTCATATGCCCGTATTAGGTATTGGAGTGTGCCATGGAGTGAATGGAGGTGTTTGGGAGCATTGTGATCTAAAAGAAGGTTAAAGATGAACATGGATGGAGATCTTAAAGATATCTTTTGAAGCTCATATTTTGGGAAGACATGCGAAATTGAGTTATTTTTCTAATGGAAGTGGTTTCAAGTCATTTGGAGCTATATTGAAAAAGTTATGATCTATCTACTAGAGGCATATCAACCCTGTAACGACCAGAACTGTAGCGACCAGAGCATGTCGCTAGGAAGAGAGCGGAGAGTCTGTAGCGACCACTGTAGCGACCAGAGCATGTCGCTACGAGCATGTCGCTACAGACGAAAAGACCCAACTTTTATGCTCATTTTTAGGCTTCTATAAATACATTGGAGATCTAAGTTTAGAACTTATCTTCTTTTTCTCTCAAAAACACATTGAAAAGTTGAATCCTTGATTAATATAAGCTTTGTTTCTTGAGTAATTTGAGTCTATCTCTTCTTCTAATCATGATTAGTCTTCTATCCATCATGTGCTTAAGATTAAACATGAAGATTAGTGAGTAATCTTAGCACTATAGGATAGCTTAGAATTGTGTCTAGACCTATAGGATATGAATGATTGCTTGAAACCTCACCCTAGATAGTAACTTGATCACCCAAAGTCAATACCATTATCCATATGCTCTTTTATCTCATTGAAACCAAAGCTTAGTTCTTCTTGTTTACATAATTGTTACTAGTTACTTATAAAACAAACCCTCATTGATTGCATTTAGATTAAACAATGTCTTACATTCTCTTTGTTCAATAGCTCTCAGGATTGGATTGACACTCTACTTACTTTACTACATTGATTTGCTCTAAGGCTTAAAAAGCCTTATCACTCTTTCATACTGATACATCCATCCATAATGCACAGGTCCACGAAGTAATGCCTCATACGGGAGGTGGACAACTAGGTGTTCCATGACGTCGAAAAGAGTAGGCGGAAATATTTTCTCCAAGTTGCAGATTAAGACGGGGATGTTTTCATGAAGTTGTTGGACAACTTTCACTTTAAGAGTGCGGGTGCTCAGATCCCTAAAAAATGCTCCAATTCCTTATATATTACAAAACCAAAACTTATCCACATTAATATATATATATAAAGAAATAAATTAATCATATCATCGTATTATATTAATTAATTACCTGAAAGTGCTTCATGTACTTTTGTCGGTAGTAGTTCCGCAAACGCAAAGGGACGCTGCATAGAGACATGACAATCATGGCTCTTCATCCCGGAGAATTTTTGCCCTTTCTCAACACATCTTGAGAGATTTGAAACATACCCATCAGGGAACTTCACTTCTGAAGCCACCCAGTTGAACAACGCAGACTTTTTTCTGATGAAAGTCTGAATCTTGGAACTGGAACTTACCCATTGCTTTTTATATGTAGCTCACTCATTAAGCAGATATCGGGTAAGTCCAACCTTGATTTTACGTTGTCTTTCGTCTTCCCTGGGAAATTCAAGATAGTGTTCACAATTTTCTCAAAAAAATTCTTCTCTAAATGCATCACATCGAGGTTGTGGCGCAAAAAAGATCATTTCAATATGGCAATTCCCAAAATATACTATTTTTGTGCCAATTGTGCTGAACACCATAAGAATCAGGCATATTACTGGGAACATGCCAATTCCCACCACTAGGAGCTGTTTCTAGAGCACCGTAGTAATCGATTTGTGCTTCGATTTGTTCTCCAGTTAAATATGGAGGAGGAGTGTCTCTGACAACCCTTTTGTGCTTGAACAATTTCTTGTTTCTTCGGTATGTGTGGTAAACGGGAAGAAATCGACGGTGACAATCGAAACAACTAGTCTTCCTACCATGCTTCAACTGAAACGCATATGTCATTCCATTACAATATGGACAAGCTAATCTCCCATGTGTAGTCCACCCAGACAACATCCTATATGCAGAAAATTCACTTATGGTCCACAAAAGCATCGCTCGCATCGTAAAGTTTGTTTCCGTTGAACAATCATATGTCCTCACCCCTGTTGACTATAAATCTTTCAACTCTTTTATCAGTGGTTGTAAAAAAACGTAAAGAGATCTTTTTGGATGTTTTGGACCAGGTATTAATATGGTCATAAATAGAAACTCTCGTCGCATGCACATCTCCGGTGGCAGGTTATATGGTGTAAGAAAGACCGGCCACAATGAATATTGTCTCCCAGGCATTCCAAATGGACTAAATCCATCAGTGCATAATCCAAGATACACATTCTGGCTATTGCTAGCGAAATGTGGTTGTACATTGTTAAAATGTTTCCAGGCTCTTGCATTTGATGGATGATTCATCTCTCCATTCGTCTGAGTATGCTCGGCGTGCCATCTCATCCCTCCAGCAGTCTCCTGAGATTGGTACAATCTTTTCAATATGTCTGTGATTGGTACGTACCACATCCTTTGGTATGGTACCCTATTACGCCATCGACCTTGCGGTTTGAATCGTGGCTTCTTACAAAATCGACATTCTTCTAACTTCTCATCATCTCCTCAGTAAATCATGCAGTTGTCGATGCAAACATCTATCATCTCCGAGGGCAACCCAAGACTATATACTAATTTCTGAATCTGATAATAAGATTCAGCATAAACATTGTCTTCTGGCAAATACTCTTTAAACAAGTCTGCCCATGCATCCATACAATTTTCAGGTAGATTGTGATCGGTTTTAATACTCATCATTCTAGTAGCCAACGAAAATTTAGACATACCTTCTCTACAACCACTGTAAATTGGCTCATTCGCAGCTTCTAACATTTCATAAAACTTTTTTTCATCTAAGTTAGGTTCTTCAACTTTATCATGATCATGAGTTACAAATGCATCACCTACCATATCATGAACCCTATCACAATCTACCATTTGTTCCTCTTGGTGATGATAGCTATTTTGATTACGCAAATGATCAACCGGTTCAACCTGAAAATTGCTATTACTACTGCAGCCTTCATTCCTACAACTAGCATCGTCTTCTCCATGTCGATACCAAATATAATAATATGGCATGAAACCTCTATTTATTAAATGCTTCCAAACATTTTCACGAGGGACTAATTTTGTATTGCAGCATTTCCGACAAGGACAGAACATCTTACCACTTTCCTGCGTGAGTGGTGTAGAATCTGCTTGATGCATAAACGTCTCCAACCCTTCGAGAAATTCTTTCGTCACCCTCCTGTTATTATCTCTGTGTGAATACATCCACTTCCGCAACTCGAAAATATTTCCCGGACCGGACATTTTTTTGTGTTTGATCAAGCTTATAGCTGATTTTTTTTGGTGTGTTTCATATGAATCAGAAATTGTGGTATTTGTAGAAGTTTTCGAATCTGAGCATTTACTAGGAAATTGCTAGGAAATGTAGGTACAAAACACGTTTTTGATTTAAATTCGATATTTTCTATCCAGTTTCTCCTAATTTCGTAGTAACAAATCCATTCCTCCTAATTTCGTAGTAAGATTTTACTAGGACTTTACGAGGAAAGTTTGTTACTACGAGTTTACGAGCAAATGGAAATTTTCCACGTAATTTCCTCGTAAGCTTACTACGGTGTTACAAGGAAAATTGTTTCTCGTACCTATACAAGGACCTTATGAGGAAACTAGTTTTCCTCGTAAAACCGAAGTAAGATCGTAGTAAATTTACGAGGAAATATTTTTCTAGTAAAATTTCCTAGTAAATTCTTAGTTTTCTTGTAGTGCATGTTTATTAGCCAAGAATAAGTGGATAACTTTAGTTAACAGATCGATCTAAGAATGATATTTGATTTTTTTTAAGATTTGTTTCGCGAGAAAAGTCGTCTGGTTAATGCATATATTAGTTTACAGTCAACTATTTGTGTGTTTTACATGGAAGACTAAAAGCTAAAAAGGTCTTCTAACTTTTCATTGTAACAAAAAAAAGTAGTAGACTTTTTTCGAAATATTTTGTGATAAGTAGATTAGTTTTATAATGAATCAAATTTTGCAAAATTTCAACTTTTCCAAAGAAGACTTTTGGAGAATTTAACCCTAAAATGTTTGATGCTTTTTCTAAAAGATTCTAAAATCTAACCCTAAAAATATAAATAATAATACAAAATATGTTATAAAACCTTAAACCTAGGAAAATCATGAGTTACAACCTATATTCACTCATATATGTTATGTGTTTTTTAAACAATTCAATTTTAATAAATCTATAAACATCATTTAGGATTGTTTATAATTTTATTCTTCCAATTTATTTTCATCAAGATATTTTTATAAACTATATAAATTATTTTAAAAAGTAAAATACATGATAAGATTTCTCTAGAAGACTTCACTGACCTGACTAGATAGTTTGTAATTTTCACTACTTTTTAGACTATCCTTTAGCAATTAATACATTAACTTTATTACAATATTTAACCCAGACGACAGTGCCTAAGGAACAACTACAATATGTTTGTTTTAGGCCCTTAAATAATGTGATCTTAGTGCCACAAATTTGGTAATAAGTCTTTACAAAAATTTTAGGGTTAAATTTTTCAAAATTATTTTTTGAAAAGGTTATATTTCTGAAAAATTTCAGTCAATTACAAAATTAACATGTTTATTAGAAAATGCTTCTAGAGAAGTCCAGTCATTTTTTTTTGTTAGAGAATACTTCTAGAAAAGCTTAGTCAATATTTTTTTGTTAGAAAACAAAACTTAGAAAAACACACAAAATAGTCAATTTCAAAACTAACTAATGTATTGGCTAGAAGTCTTCTTCACGAAACAAATCTGAATGATTTGAATATCATTCTTAGATCCGGTAATATTTATGTTTAGCTTCTGCAACACACATGCATAGCTTCTTCATTAAAGTTACTCTCTCGTTCTTGATCAAGAGACATGAACTTATGTAACTCCAATAAGCTTATACATTTGAAATAAAAGGAGTTGGAATTTTGAAATAAAATGAGAGAGGAAGTAAACGATAAATGGTTTGTGTGTGTAACAAATTATGAGCATATGAAAATGTAGATGTCGACTTTAGGTGTATTTGGAGTTTGAAATTGATTGTTCATGATAGTTGGTGTATTAATAATAATGGAAATGTTGTAAACAAAAGAGAAAGATGTGGATAATAGAGTAAACCAATCATTTAAAAAATAAAAAAATAATGACATTTTTGTGAATAGTTAATTTCAGAGGTAAATAGAACAAATGAAAGATTTTAAAAATGAAACATACTTTTGCATTGAACCAAGAGTTTTAAATCTTATAACAAGTAGCCCTTAAAACAATGGTTTCATGCCCTTTTGCTCCAATCTTCACCACTTGTCTCTAATCCACTCTAACAGCTCCTAATTCACCAAGTAGCCACTCATATACCTGATATAGATAAATGTAAGCTTGTGTAACCTAAACAATATGATCACTATATTATTTTTTCCTTCCTGAGTTCCTGATGTGTAAATTATTTTACCTCTAATTAATGTTTTCCTTTCTTTCCCGAATGACTAAATACGTTTACATCTTGTATCTAATTCTTAGTAAGACCATCATAAATCTGCTTAGGACTGGGCAAAAAAAACCGGATCCAAAGAACCAAACCTGATCCGAAAAAGTAGTATCAAACCCGAACCGAAATTGATTCAATATTCGAATGGGTTTAAAATTTTGATATTTAAAGAAATATATTTATATACCTATATATATTAATTATTTAGATTTAATGTATATAAAAAACATTCAATTTATAAAATACTTTGAAGTTGTTCAAAATAAATATATGTAAATAGTTAAACATACATGTTTAAAATTGCTAAAGTACACTCAAAACATCAAAAATACTTTAAAAACTATTGATTCGCAATCCAAATATTCAAATCCGACTAATTTATATGTTAATTTTAGGTATTTTGACTTATGTTATTCAATTATTTGTAATATATTATTTTTGTATAGATTTTTAGAAATTTAAAGTATATAATCAATTTTAAAATTTTAAAAAATAATTTAAATGGGTTATCTGAACCCGAACGAACCCGCAAAGATCCGAGCCGAGTCTGAACCGAAATTTAGAAATATCCGAATGAGGCTAAAATTTGTGAATCCAAAAATCCGAAATCTGAATTGATCCGAACCGAACCCGAATGAGTACCCGAACGGGTACCCGAACGCCCACCCCTAAATCTGCTGGAATAAACCAAAATCAAAAGATTTGCAGATTGATTTCCCTCAAAAAGACAATTATAATTTGGCTTTATTTTTTTTACCTGAAAATTTCGCCTTCTGTCTTGGAAGAAGATAGAAGTCAACAAAGTGAAAGTCGACCAAGATAAAGCAAAGAAACTGTTCTAAATGACAAATGTTTTATCCAATGTGTGGCACTGGCAATTGGCTGTAGTCTATAGATTACTGAAAAGTACTGTTTTGTTTCAATTGGCACAGAGTCTGCTATTCAAACAGATCGTCTTGGAAATTGGCTTACAACTTTAATTAGAGTCACAATGTCAAAGTCAAACACATAAAACGTATCAAAAGCCATTGTCTATGTTCTCGTTAGTTATACTTTACACGATTCGTAGATTTGGAAAGGAAACAACGTGCAACCAGCATTGTTCGGCTTTGGTTTCAATCTGATTCGAATTTAACCTGATTAACCGAGGAAACTTAAAAGTTAAAAAAAGGTTTACTAGGTTAGGTACAAGACAGAAAAGGAGTAAGGAAGCTTCAAGCCTTCAACCCATTAAACTGAATTAATATGATTTTTGAACAACAAAAAGAGGTTTTAAGTCTACGATAGGAAGGGTTGTAAAATGTAATAAACAGTCGCTTCAAACTTGTAAAATGTAATTGTGTATTTATAATCTTAAATGAGCAATACTGCATTTTCATTAGACGTATAGTTTGCTGACAATCGATCACGTTACGACCCACTAAGCCCAAATAACCATTACATTTTCCAATAAAAGTGGACAGTCATTACCAATAAGCTTTGTAGAGAAGCTATTTAAACAGTTTCCATGTTCTTTAATTATGTATCTTAATCCAATTTATTATCCTCAACTGTAACCTGTACCTCTTTTCTTCTTCTATAAAATCCATTACAAGCCATGCATCTAAGCAATCAAGCTAGACCCATAACAACTTCTATATCTTTTCAAAATTCTAATAACAATCGGTCGTGAGAAAATAAAAAAAGTGGCCATGAGTTTCTCACCACTCACCAATCTCGTGCTTCTCTGTGCAGCTACGTTGCTTTTGGTCCACGCAAGTGCTCGCAATTTGCAGCAAATTCAGACTCTGCCTGTTCAAGGAGCTGCTTCACCTACCTTCAATGCCCCTCTGGACGACCGTAAGAATTTCATAGTTGGCGGTGCTGCTGGAGTTGGAGGATTCATGGGGATGCCTGGTGGAACCGGTATGACATTCCCGCTTCCATCCGGGACACCGCTTCTTGGTGGGTCCGGTGCGTTTGGTGGCTTGGGCGGTGCAATGGGGTTTCCTGGTGATGGATTTAATGGCGGTGGTTCTGTTCCGAGTTCAAGTGGTGGTCTCGTGTCTCCATGAGAGAGTGAGACAGAGAGAAACTAAGATGGTTGGTGTCTAGCATTAAGATGTGTTTCGTTTCTTTTGTACGTGATCTGAGTTTCGATCATATTTTGTTCTTGTTGTTTTAGTGTGTTGTTGTCTTTGGCTGAATTTCTTCATCACTTGTTTGTTGTTGTTGTTGTTGGTATGCTTGTGTTGTTATGCTTGTGTTGTTTTCTCTAGTAACTTTAGTTTTTATTTGAATCTTGTAAAATGATGTATCATGTATGGTAACGTACAAGTCGAAAAAAACTGAAATGTCTAGGAAAATTGTCCATGATTCCAAAGGCCAAGATAAGCTAACTTAATATAGCTTGATATGGAATTGCAGAAATTTCTACTTGGATTTGTTAAATGTTGATTCTACTTCAAAGGCGTCTTCTTGTTAGAATTTTTCAATTCGAACCAGCCTAACAAAAAGTTTAGTTAAACGCAATGCAGATAAATATAAAATTACACTGGTACATGGTCTTGTATCAACACTACCATGAGTATTTTTGGTCTATGACCTTATAATGGTGTAATACAGATTTTTAGTGAGATAAATATTTGGGCTGATCTGCTTGAAAACTTTTGGTTTAATTGTGTTATAGTATAGTCTGCCTTTCTTGTATTCGCATATATTGGGACAAGAAAAAAAAAAAAAAAAAAACGTGCTTAGTTACATATTTCGCCGTCTAGAATCTGACTCAGAATCTGCTGTTTTCCTTTACTTTTTTCCTGAGGCCTTGTGCAGTGGCTTCTCTTTGCTTGGCAGTGTTTTCTTCAAAGACTCTCTTCCACATAGGGATCCAGCTTTCTCTAGCAACTGTGAGCTCATCCAACTTCTGATTCAACCGGATTAAGATGACAGGTAAAGCCCTCTTGTGGTTTTCTCTCACAATCTCAGACATATCTCTACAGTATAGCCTTTGGATGCATCTGTAGAACTTCACTCCGAGATCTTCTACGCTCATCTCCTCTGCTATTACTTTCTCAGCATTCTCCACTGCACTTTTCAGAGTTTCCATCAGCACATCAGCCTCAAACATATGATCTTCACATCTCGCCATTGCTTCTTCGTATTTGCTCTGTTTCTTAATCCCTGACGGATCATCAAACTTTATCAGAGTGTACTTGTTGTTCAGTACACTGTTTGATACGGGACACCGTTCTTCCTCAGGGATAAGCTTATAGCTAGGTGTCACTCTTTCTAACATTCTCGGTTTCTTCAGAGTCCTCTCAGCCTGTTCCGGTTGCAAGATTCTTCTCTTCTTTCCTTCCAACTTTATCTTGTCTACGTCTTTCACCAACTCTGGCTCTTCAGAAACCCTAATCTCAGTCTTTGGATCTTCTTTCGATTTCTCACCTACGCTAGCCCTAATCCCAAGATAATTTTGTTTAACCTTTGGATCACGAAGAAGACCATCTTCTCGTATCTCACCTTCTTCAAGTTCAAGACCCGTATCTTCAAGGGTCTTTCCATGATCATCTTCTTGACCCTTGGTCTTGTACAAAAGTGAAACAGATTTGCGGAGCTGGCTGAGTTTGATTTTTTGCTTACCGAAGTCTTTAATGGAGGAGACTAACTTTAGAAACTCGGAAGGACCCAGGTCCTCACTGACCATCTTACAGAAGTTCTCGAGTGACTCAACCTCAACCTCACTCATATCTTTATCTTCTTGAGACTTCGTGAGAAAATCTGTGAAGCATCGGCGAAGAAACTCGTCCTTCTTGAACAGAACCAGAGCAGATACTATGAGTTGGTTCTTGTCAATTCTTTTGCGATTAGAATCTATCAGTAAGGAGGCGAGCGTTTTGAGATCCGGCGGGCTTAGTCTCTCTTTGAAGATACTCCATAACTCGAGCACGTTCTTCTTCGCCATCCCTTCTAAAGCTTTCTTTTGAATCTTATTTCTTCCTTGTTACGCACGCGAGTACTCTTTATATTGATGCTGTTTAGCTAATTTTTTTTTTAATTACAGATATTATCCTGCTGAGTAGTCATGTATATCTCCTTATATATCGGATGATAAAACATATAAGAAAAAATTGGGAAAAAGAGACATCTTGAACTAGGATTTGGAAAAGTAAGATTTCTACAATATTTTTTAGTTAACTAGGATTTATATTTTTTGTAATACCATTATACCCTTTAGTTTATATAATAAAAATTCAATTTCGTAATATATAAACAAAATCGAAAAAACAAAATAAAAAACCAGGAAAACTTTAATCGAGGAGTAAAACACATCATTTCACATTTACCCTAATTTCACCCTTTTCTCTTCTTCCCCGAAACCTTCAGACAGCGATAATGTAGATTTAGGGTAACTCATGTTTCTTTCTCTTTTTACTTGTTTATCATCAAAATTTTACTCTTTAATCATGTTTTCTCCTTATTCTCTTTGTTCTCAGACACAAATCAAATAGATTTGTTCTTCGATCAAAAGATTTCGTTCATCCGATCTTCTTCTTCCTACTACAAGTTTCGTCGGAGGGTCCTTTCACACTCTGTCTCAAGGTTCTCATCAAAATCTCACTAGGTTTTCGATTATTTCTTTTGATTATGTTAACCCTAAATTTCTTAAATCCAATTGGTTTATTTGTTAAACTAAAATTACTGTATGAGTTGATTAAGCTTCTTATGAAGTCATGCATGTTAATATTTTTGACACGATTTGGTTTATTTGTTAGACCCGGTTTGGTTGATTTGCTAAACTATAAGCTACTTGTTTCAGTTGATTAAGATTCTTACCGACTACGATTTGTGATTTGTATTTGTATAGTATCTATTTAGGTTTGTTTCAAAGAGGAAAATATGAAAATGGCTTATATTCATGTAGTAGTCACTAGAGCTTAGTTTCTGCCGTTGTTTGAAAGTAATGTTCTGTGAATTTAATTGTCATGAGAGCTTAATTTATGTTGTTGTCCGAAAGTAATGTTTTGTGAATGTTATGTTTTTCTATGAATGTAATGGTGTTGTCTGAAATCTTACTAATAGGAACATGTACTTTAAATTATGCAGAAGTAAAGGTACTTTGTTGTTCTTTTATTTCTTTCTGGTTACATGAGATTGATAGCAAATGAGTTTTTACCTTGACCAAGGACTAGCTTAGAATTGTGTCTAGACCTATAGGATATGAATGATTGCTTGAAACTTCACCCTAGATAATAATTTGATCACCCAAAGTCAATACCCTTATCCATATGCTATTTTATCTCATTGAAACCAAAGCTTAGTTATTCTTGTTTACATATTGTTTGTTACTAGTTACTTATAAAACAAACTCTCATTGATTACATTTAGATTAAACAATGTCTTGCATTCTACTTACTTTCTTACATTGATTTGCTATATGGCTTAAAAACCCTTATCAGTTTCCTAACAATTCAAGCCATTTATTGTATAAACATATATATGGCATTAATTCTAACCTATAGTATACGCAAATTATGTGATCAAAGGATTAGTTAAGGCAAGTTAGAGTCAATCCTACATTTATATGTAAATTAGAATATATTTGTGGTTCAATGTTTTTTCCTTTTATGTATATACATTTTCTATACTTATCGTTTGCAATTAATTGTGCTAACCTTGGTTTTCTTATGCCTTTTACCAAGAAATAAACATTGGTTCTTCTATATAAACATCAATATATTGGTCTCATTCATTCCATCCCAACATAAATGTTGGAATGCCGTATTCAAAAAACAAAAAAAAACAAAATCGGTTTATGCTAACTATGTTAAATGAGATTTTGGGACATATTATCCATTTAAATTTATCGTCAATATTTACTGTTGTACATTATGATTAAGGTAGAAACTATATACTCCCTCCGTATTTAAATGTAAGATGTTCTAGATTTTTATCTTGTATACAAAAGATTGACGTTTTAAGATATAATTAATGCATTTATCTTTAAATTAAATTTAAATTAAAAGATAAAATTATGAGTGGTTGAATTTTATTGATAAAATCAAGAAAATAATAACTAAAAAAGTTAATTACTTACTTGTTAATATATGTGCATAACATTAAACATCATACTTTTAAATCTAGAGGGAATATAATGAAATTTATGTTATCCTGATAATATATTATTGATCTCACCCGCGCTTCTATGCGGATCTCTACCTAGTAGAAGAATAAAAAAGAAGTAGAGGAAGAATTTTACCAAATAAAGAAGCTGATGCAGAAGAAAAAAATGAAGAAGATGACAATCGTGAAAAAAAAAATTCTGTTTAGTTTTATGTCTTTCTGTATGTCTTATTTTTTTAAAATATTGTAAATATATAACCAAATATTTTCTAAATCTTAAATATATCTACAAAATCTCATTACTGCAAACCTATAATCGTAGCATTAGACACATGTTGCTTACAAAAGGGATAGTAAAGTCAATTTCATAACCACTATTCCTTTCTAAGTTTTAATGTTCTTGACATTTATTTAATTTCACACCCTTCCTTTGTTTTCTACCAAATTAACTCTAGAATTTATTGAGTTTATCAGCGAAACGGAAAATTTCCTAATTTTGGTCTAAAAAAGGTACATGTGCCCAATTATCCGTACAAAAATAATAATATAACATGGATATGTTTTTTGATACTTTTTTGTATATATATATATATATATATATATATATATATATTAGTAGTTGTAGTTATAGTGATACGATACTTTGGTTAGTTCTCTAAATTTCCAGCCATGTTAAAGAAGCAAAATTTGGAAACGAGATCAGTATGCAAGGAGAATGCATATATTTTGGTTAATTTTTTATTATTTTCGAAAAGATTAGTATGCCATTGGCTTGACCAGCAATTATTGTATATATCGATTTAGGCAACCAAGTTCACATAACTATTATTGAACTTACTTCAAACATTACACAAAAACAAAAACAACATACTTGCGGTAAATATTAAACATCCAGACAAAAGAAAAGAAAAAAAGGGTGCGATCATCATGCCATTGGCTCGACCACCAGCAATTATTGCATATATCGATTTACGCAACCAAGTTCACATAATGATTATTGAACTTACTTCAAACATCCACACAAAAACGAAACCAACATAGTTGCGGTAATATTAAACATCCAGACAAAAGAAAAGAAAAAAAGGGTTGCGATCATCATAACTTAAAACCACAAAATAAAGAGGATATGTGCTTCTCTTTTATTCTACTTGGCAGCAGAATTCTTAGCCAAGCGCAAGCGATTCTCCCTTGCCGAGCGTTCCACGGCAGAACCTAAAACAAACAAACAGGCGAATTAAATTCAAAATTTAGTTTTAGTTTGCTAAAGGAAAAAAAAAAAGAATCAAGAATCAAATTTACGTACGCGGGATAGTGTAGCCCATCTTGATACTTTTAAGCAATGGCAAAACCCGAGTAACTACAAAAGTAGTAAAGCCTTCCACATGATGACTTCCACTAAGTTCCAGCGCCTTCTCAACATTGGCATGTCCAAAGGTATAAATGCGAGCAGTGCTGTAAAAAAAGATCATAACAGTTAGCAAATTGATCATAACTTAAACTAAAAGGAAATTCAGAAGCCGCAAACCTTTTGAGAGTGCGAATGCCGCTGCTGTAGTCTCCGTAAACAGAAACACCTTGTACACGGAGATGTTTATCTAGAGCTGTATGGATATCAGCCTTAGTAAGGGAAGTGTCAAAACCCGTAATTTCAAACCTAACAATTTTATAGATGATATTAGCAACAGGGCAAAGAAGAACAGATTTATCTTACAAAGAAAAGCAAATTACACGCGTTGTGTGGATTGGTCTGCGGCAGACATAGGAGGGAAGTAATCATCATGGTCTTGTTGGTGAAACGGGTAAGACTCAGTGCGTACAATCCGTCCTCCCATGTCACTTCCATTAAGCCTCAACGCCTCTTCTTGACCTTCTCCGCTGTTAACATAAATGAAGGCGTATCTGTGTACAAACAAACAAAAAAGAAGCAAGTTTATTTTTTTAATAGTAAAAAGCAGTTTAACTTGAGGAAGAAGCCACAACCTGCTGAGAATAGCATTCTGAAAGTTTGTGGGAAGATAAACATCTAATATGTCTCCACATGAAGCGAAGTGCTCTCTCAAAGCCTTATGGACATCTGCCCTAGGACGAGAGATGTCGTGTCCCTCAACTAAAATCCTGCTAATGCTGTTTCTAAAAGATATTATTATTATCACCATGAACACACCATCTAATTAATTGGATATTCAAATCTCGAAAAGAAAACCAACCGGCTTGTTCGGTTCTCTGCATCACTACCGTTCAATTCCACACCCTATACGTCACAAAACATCTAATCATCTAAGAAGAAATAACTACTTCGAAAAACAGAAAGCGATAAGGATCCAAGAATAATTACTTTGATCGCGGATTCGTCCATGGCGACTGCGCTAGGTTTTTCGAGCGGGCGATAAAGATTGTTAGTTTCTTTCCACATCTAAAATTCTAGGTCTTTAAAGAGAGTCCTGTCTTTTGGTATATATATGTTAACAATTATGACTTTTAACATAAAAACCCCTCGACTAAGTTTGTTTTGGGTAAAAACCCCTAAACGAAGTATGTAATGAAACACAACCCCAACTAACTTTACTTAATGAATTAAACCTTTGCCGGTCATAATTACCAGTACTACTGGTAAATCTTTAGTTTAAGAGTTTTAGAATTAAACATAAAAAATAAATAAATAAAAATAAATAAAAATAGAATAACCTTATCTAAAAATGTGTAATTTTAATTTTCAAAATTAGCATTTTCAAAATTTCTGTAAATATATGAGTGATTTCTTATCTTTTTAAAATGGATTTTAACTCTAAAATACCTCAACTAAGTTTGTTTTGTAGGCCTGGGCATCCGGGTCCTCGGGTCGGGTTCGGGTCGGGTCATGTCGGGTCCAGGTCTTTCGGGTCTTGGAAATTTAGACCATAAGGGTACCTATGCTTTTTCGGGTCGGTTCCGGTCGGGTCTTGCCGGGTCCGGGGTTCGGGTCTATAATTCCAATACCTATAAAATACCCGTAATTTTCGGATCCATATCGGGTCCGGATCGGGTCCGGGTATTTAGAATCTAAAAAATACATAACATACTCAAACTCACTCAAATTCAGTCAATATTTTTCATATATATCTAAAATTTTATAAAATAACTTAATTTAAACTATTAATAATTAAAGAAAACATTTTTAAACTCTAAATTTTACATTTTAAAACTTTATATTACTTAAAAATGTTACAAATAATAATAAATATTGTTAACAAAATATATTTCAACTAAATTATAAAATAGTATAGATATATAAAACATAACACAAAATAATAGTTTTGGATATACATGTTTAGAAGTCGGGTACAAATCGGTTCTTATCGGGTCGGGTCTATTTGGGTCGGTTCTTTTCGGGTCCGGGTCTATTCGGGTCGGTTCTTTTCGGGTCCGGGTATATTCGGGTAAAAGAAATTTAGACCCAATAGGTACTTGTAAATTTCGGGTCGGGTTCGGGTTGGGTATTTTCGGGTCGGTTCCGGTTCGGGTCTTCGGGTCCGGGTAAAATGCCCAGGCCTAATGTTTTGGGTAAAAATCTCCAAACTAACAAGTAAACCTCCATATTAAGTAAACATAATTGAAGGGTTTTATCATTAAAAATAACAAAGTAAAACTAGAACATTATCTAAAATTAGTAACTTAAATTTTTAAAATTAGCATTTTAAAAACTTTCAGTAAATATATGAGTTTGATTTATTTTAACATCAACATTATATATATATATATATATATAAATTAAAATTGTAAAACACCAAAATATAATAAAAATCATCTACAGATTTATTATTACATTTTTATTAGATAAGATATAATTTTTATTCTGTTTTCTTGTTTTTTATATTTATAACTTTTTGAAAATTTTTTATTACAGATAGATATTTATATAATTTTTGTTATATTTTCTGGGTTTTTACATTTTAAATTTATACATATATGATGTTGATTTTAAAAGGATAACAAATCAGACTCATATATTTACAATTTTTTTTTTAAAATGATAGTTTTGAAAATTCAAATTACAATTTTTAGATAATTTAATCATTTTTTTATTTTTTTTAATGATAAAATCCCTAAACTAAAAATTTACCGGTAGTACTGGTAATTATGACCGGTGATGGTTTAATTCACTAAATAAAGTTAGTTTGGGGGTTTTTTCGTTAAATACTTAGTTTATGGGTTTTTACCCAAAATAAACTTAGTTGAGGGGTTTTAGTGTTAAAAATCCTAACAATTACTAGATTTCGATTAACAATTATCATTTATCAATAAAGATCTAGTGTTTCAAAAAGTATTAGTTTAATCAAATTAAATTATATTAAATTAAATTATATTTGTGTTATTTTCTTAATCTTATTTGTGTTTAATATTAGTTTAATTTAATTTAATATAATTTTTGGTAACTGTATTAAATATGTCAAGTTGCATAACTATACACTTATGTCATATGCATTTCATAAAATGTTTTTAAATTTATTTCTAAAGTTTACAACATATTATATTTTAATATTAGTTTTTTTTGAAACATATTTTCTTATTAGTTACGTAACATAACTAGTTAAGAATATTCGTACCCAAAATATCTAACTCGGAATCAACTCGAAAATCAAAGTTTAATACTCTATTAGATCTAGCCTATATACTCAAACGATTTTTAAAGTGTTATATCTGAAAATCAATATCAAATCCAACCTGCACCAAAAATTGGTCAAAAATCTTGAAAATTGTTTGAAAATATATTTTATTAAATATACATACATATAATATATATATGAATGTATGATTTTCAATAATTTAAGTAAAATCATATTTACTGTTTTTTAATCGAATAGTCTATTCAAAACCCATTAAACTAATACCTGTAGAATTTATTAAACTAAATAATATCAAATACAAGTTAATATATACTCAGAATTTAAATTAGATATTGGCCATATAATTAGGTACCAAATAGAATATGGTTACATTATATATTTAGATGTTATCTTCTAGGAAATTTAGATGAATTTTTAAAATATGTTGATTGAAGTAAATATTAACTAACGATTTGATGCTATCACGTATTTTTCTCATCTTTATTTAAATTTAGTTTTTGCTTGATTAAATAAGATAATTTATCTTTAAATAGAAAAGTGGATCTCGATTATTATGCTGAAGTGAGGGTTACATCCACAATATATAACTCGATGTAGTTAATTGTTTTAGGTATAGTTAGTTGAAAATAATTAGTTGGACTAAACATTTATTGATTGATCATGTTTCTAAATTAATAGAATATATTAAATAATTTAATTTACTTAATCATGATTTTTATTGTATTGGTCTAAATCTTAATCTGTTTTGAAAATTGTAAATTATTAAGTTATATATATTTGCTATGATTTTTATTCATGGGCTGCTGGTAGTTGTATATCATGATAATAACAAATATTTATAATTATATATTATAAAGCTAACGCTGACAAACAAAATATTATTATGCTAACAAATATTATATATTTTTGTCTAAAACTAACAAAAGTTATTAAAAGTGGATTTGCATTTGGGCTGTATAGGATTTTATAGTAATGATTGTACGTGGAATAGTTGATCACCATCAAAAGAATATTTCATGAAGGCTATATAACGTTTGAGTTTTGTAATATTCTACCTCAATATTTTTTTTAATAGTATGATGTACATTACAGTTAGTTCAAAAAAACGAATATTATGGTTGCATAAGATTCGTTGTTAATGGAAGTTGTTAATGTGGATGTAGTTATAAACTATGTTGGACTAAACCTATCTTTCAATCTATATCAATTTTATTGATCAAGTGACTTGTGCTTTCAAAGAACGGAATTGTTTTTGAAATAAATTAAAATTTTCTTTGATAAATTTATATTTTAATTGTGTATTTATATTTAAAAGTTACAACAAAAGCATTATATGTATATAAATCTATTATATAAAACACAGTTTACTCTCTCCTTAGTGTGTCCACGTAGGATGACACCTAGGAAAGGCCACGTCAGCTGAGCCTTTTGTTGTTGGGCCGCGCTGCATACTCCGTCTGGGCTTCGCAAATTCTTTCTGGCCCGTCTTCCTTTTGGTTCACCTGTGGCAAAACTCATCGCACAAAGACGGCGACTTTCTGATTCTCTGCATCATCACGAACCGCTAGCGTTAAGGCTTCCCGATTAATCACCTTTCTCCTCCACTACGTTGCAATCGATGCTTCGTTTTCTCGATCTGTATAAATATGTGTGAGTCTTCTTTTCTTTGATTTTATTTTCTCTTCCTAACTCTTAAATTTCTATTCACATGGCTAATACGAGGGTTCCCTGCTCCGATCTGAAGCCCGGAAAATGCTCCTCCGTCGTCGAGACTAGGCTCCTCCGGCTCTAGGAGGCCAGAAGTTTCAGACGTGGTGGTGAGCTGATGCGTCTAGATATGCTACTGCTGGATTTCAATGTAAGCCACACTAATCACTGTGAATCTCTTTATTTATCACCCTATTTGGTTGTGAGTGTGTGTTTTTTTCAAGAAAAACGATACAGCTCTTACTGTGTTCTAGATTCTTAGATGTCTGGGACTGGACCTTTCTTTTTTGAAAAGAGAAAAACATCCATGTCTGTCTGTGTCTCTTTTGTCCCTCTTATAATTATCTGAATCTTTTGTTATTTTTGTAAAAGAAGAACCCGAAACGTTTCAGTCTGTTCTTTGTCACTTTGGTATATCAGTGTTAATCTCTTTATATATGACCGTATGTAGGTTGTGAGTATTTTTTTTCTTTTAGGAAAAATGATTCATCTGTTACTGTCTTTTAGCTTTTAGATGTCTGAAACTGAATGTATCTCCTTATAAAGACAAAACCCGATCCATGTCTGCCTTAGTCTCTTATGACCGTATGTTTGTTGTTAGTATTCGTTTTTAAAAGAAAAAATATCCATCTGCTACTGTATTTTAAGTATCGATTCTGATATGTGCTTCAAAAATGTTGCATGGGATTATTATGCCTGCTAATACCAGTACTGATCATCTTCCATAATGCGCAAGGCCAATATATATGTATATAGATTGAAAGTTAGAGATTCCGGTCTCTCTTTAGCCGCACCATTCTTGAGAGAGATTCCAGAAGTCGAACATGTGACAATGTCTCAGCTCAATAACTTTGCCGTCATCGCTGTGTCTGAGGTGGCTTAGCTAACACGTTCTTTTGTTGTTTGGATAGTGTGTTCTGACTATGGTTGTCTTATAGGAAATTGAGTTCATTTGTGTTGGGAGAGTTGCTTGAGTCGATCCTGAGAAAGGATGATGTTACATTGCTTGCTCTAGATGCAGCAGGGAACTCCAGCGCAGTAGCTTTGGTTTTGCATTTGTCCGATGCCACACTAATAACGCCATTGGTGCTCTATGTATAAATCGTGGTTTTCCATGCAGACATAACACTGTCTTTTTTTTAATAAAGATAGATTACTATTACAATGACCTATGCTTATCTTCACAGTTACCGAGTAGGGCTTTCTATCGTTGATGACACCGCTGAAGGTACCTTTGTCTGTTTTGGTGGTGTCATGACAAAGTTGCATAAGCTTGAGGCACGCGAGGCTGGTCAGATGTTGGTGAGCTTCGATTTAACTCTTATTAAGTTTATTATATACCCATCTGTAACGCTGCTACTTTCTTTTCCCTAGGTTGAATAGGGTGTCAACCCTGAAGACTCTCCACTTCCTTCGTTCATTACAGACATGAATGGAAATGGAAAGACATACACTTTCCAAGTTAGGTTGACTACCTATAATTTCACAACAAGCCGTCAAACGTTTGCTATCACACGCATTCTTGGTGAGCATCCGCGTCTCCCGCTTCCTGATCTCATCGACAATGTAAGTCTACCGTATTATGTTGTTGCATTGTTTGACTATGTGTTGGTTGCTCATACCTTCCGTATGTATCAGCTGATAACCCAATGCCTCCTACATCCGATTCTGGAGGGAGCAGTGGTGACACAGCTTCGCAAGTCGTGAAGTGGCTACGTATGTCTTAAGATATTAATATAGATTGAAGTACTATGTTTTTGAATAATGCTTATGCATGTGTGCATGTGTTCATGTGTTCTCCAGTTTACGAATTGTTTAACCTTTTTTCCACGCTTTTCCATTACGTGGATAATTAATGTTTGAGTCAGTTGTTGTCCTATTTCCTTATTATGAAAGAGTTTTTGTCAATGTACGTATCCTATTACATATCATGCTCATTTGTTTTCTAAATTCTATTGTCAACAAGTCTTATTATGGTCAATTATGTTATACGCCTTTCGTGCTCATTCATCTAAAATTTTATATATATATATATATCGATTTTCCAGTTGATGTTAAGTTATTTGATATTCGATAACTATCTGTGATCATTAAACTTTTGTTTTTTTCGGTAAAAAACAATATACACTCTTACTATAGTAACACACAGTAATTAAAAGTTTCAAACGTAAATACACAATAGCATATAATCAAATCAGTAAAGATTTACATGAAATCAAATTTAGAAACGGAGGATCCCTGACTTCCACGAAATTTGAACACACGGTAATTAAAACGAAATTTGAACACAATAACACACAGTAATTAAAACGAAAAAACACTATATCAAATAATCAAATCAGATTATATGCCTTAACCTCTGCACCTTCATTTTTATATGTACAATCTACATCTCTTGGAGCCCGAAGTTATTCTTCATATTAGATGCTTGTATTGTGACAATTTGACACGATGAGTCCACTTGATCACATATACGTGCATTGGTCAGATAATATAAATCAAATTCTGCACGGTCCATATAAGATCTCCAAAAGAACATTTTTATATAAGTCTCAAAAACCCTTCGTAGAAAACTTATAAGTATTAAGTAAATTACTACATTGTAGAAATATAGCTACCCCAAAGGATATTCAATACTTTAATAAACTTGGTTTTACCAAATCAGTTTCTTTTACATATTGAAATTCATACGCTTTGCAAAGATCTAATAATCTATTAATAACGTATATTAATATTTAGGAACGTAGGATCCCTGCCTATTACGAGACCGATTAAATATGTAAACAAGTACTTGAGGGAGTTGTGTCTTGAAAACTGCAACCCCGAAGCACACTATATTGAGGGGATCAATCAGTTTTTTTTTTTAAATCGCAAATCCGACGAAGCACTGAACCACCTTTGCAATTCCGCAAATGGAAATTACAACAAGGATACGTATCTTTGTGGTTTATTGCTTCTCTGTACAGGAAAAATCCGAGAGGCGAAAAATTCTTAAATACCCTAGATTGGGAACACTCACTACCTTTATCCAAGCATTGCTGGAGGGAAATTAAAAAAAAAAACTTTGTCCCTATCCTATTCATATGGAGGATATATATGTAAGGAGTATGGCAAGACTCACGCCTCCAACGCGTTGTGACCTCCAAAACGTGAATCATCTATGCAAGAAATGTTACTACTTCTTAAGAGTTCAGAAATTTGTCAATTACATTGCTTTTAGAAATCTTTAAGATACAATATTTTAGTCAATATGTTTCCAGTCTGAAATAATATATTTCTGACCTTTATTTAATTACCTACTATGAAATTTGTTTTTCTCCATGTTATCAATATTAATAAAATAATTTTGAATTACAAATAACAACAGCATAATTACAATTATATATTTCGAATTCCTGTATATAACACTGTCAGATTAGAACTATACTTGAAAAAAAGTCGTATTATTGCTAAATCTTATATATAAAAATAAATCATTATATTTCATCCAGCGCATCAATCAATTCCGCGCGTAGCGCGGACCGGCCCTAGTTATTATATATTTAATGTTCTAACAAAAAAAATTGATTATGGAATATGCAATCAGATTTTAGAATGATACGTAAATATAAATAACAAAATTAAAAATATGTAATCATGTTTGACTGTAATAAAGGTCCACTAAAAATGTGATTAATTAGTTGTAGCTGTTATATTAATTTAGTCGAACATGCACCTCATTTATTTGAACTTGTCATATCATTTTATAACGTGGATTTTTATTTGTATAGGGATGAGTAGTAGGTCCCAAAAATCCCTTTCTTATTAATAGAGAAGCATTTTTAAAAAATAATCTTAATTTTGTAAATAATTAACAAGTTTGCCATTATGCATATGTGTCAACACCACAAGCCTTCTCACACCACATATTAAACAATTCTTTATTTACTAGAAAAATTACAACATATGCCATTAACCCTCTATTTATTTATCATTTATTATATCCTTTATCATATAGTATTTCTAAATCAATTGTTTTTATTATTTACCAACTAATCCTTTTGATTTTTAGGTTTATTTGCAGATACTAAAGAAACTTGTCGCCAGTCAATGGCTAACTGATGCCCCCTCACCCTAAAACCTGGTGGTATGTTTGCTTCTTCGAGTTTCTCTGGCCAAATTGTACGATCTTGATGTATAATAAGTCAATGACATAGCTGTACGTATTTTTTGTGAATACACTTTAGTTTCATCGTTATTTTGAGTGCACGAAAATGGTTGTTGCAATGGAAGATTCCAATATATCTTTTTAAGGTCGAATACGACCTGAAAAATGCTACAAAAAGCTACTGCATGGAGTTCTACAATTCTAATATAGTGGTAGCCAACAAGGTATGTGATTTCAGGGTACCATGCTTTGCCTCCTGTGCCATGAAAAAACTTTAATTTCTGAATTCTGATTTGGTATGTATCTTTTTGTCTAACTTTGCTTTGGGGTGAAGGATTTTCTGGTATGTTTTACAGTCACAATTTTTACTTGAAATAGTTCCCACCCTTCTACTGATATTCGATTTTTGATTGATTATCCGTGTTAATGTTTGTGTATATATTTATATTAGAAGTTACAAAATTACACTATATATATAGTCACTAATCAATTATAGTAATCTAAATTAATGTCTGATTAAGTGTTTTTAGATATGATACAGAATTGTAGACTATTGCTTATCAAAATATATTAGTTTCTTTTACCAAAAAAAATATATTAGTTTAGATGTATTGCCACAGACCTCATAGAAGAGAGAGAGGATCTCATTGTATATTGGTGTTATCTGCTTGGTGTCGAAGCAGTGTCTGAAGTAGTTTCCGATGGAGTCTGATGTGGACTTAGATTGGTGGCGTTAGAGTTGGCGTTTTGTGTGGTGGAGTTTCCATCGTGTCTAGCTCGTGGTGAGCTTTGAGTGTGTTTGGGTGATCAAGCGTTTAGTGTCACTGGTGTGCGTTTGGTGCTGACGTACTTGGTGAAGTACTTCTGAGATGTGGAAGATTGAAGCCTAGACTCAGGGGGAGTTTAGCAAAGGCGGTCTTATTGAAGAGGTCTGTGAAGATTGCAGCTGTAGAAGACAGTGTGCTCTGGCATGCCCAGATGCTGTTGTATGCATGAGTGCTGATACCTAATCTTTGTAGATTGTTTCTTAGAAAAGAGTGGTAAACACTAATGTGTGTGTTGTACCATATAGCAATTGTAGGTTGCTCCTTGTTCTAAGTCAATAAAATCTGGACGAGGTCCTAGGAATGTAGGAAACGAACCTCGTTAACAAATTTGATGTATCTTACTTTCTGCAAAAAAAAAAAAAAATGTATTGCCATATCAGATTCCTAATTGGTGATATATATAGAAACTAGCCATTGGCTAATATAGCGTGGAAGCTCCCATTGTAACTTTCTTTTTTTTTACAGAGTGCAACTTTGAACATACAATATTCTTATATTTGATTTCTAAATAGATAGAAACATCAACTTGTGTGTAAGTTTCGTTTCCAAAAAGCAATAATTTCATATGTACGAAGTCACACAAAATTGTATGAGTTCGTTTTTTTTTGCATTTTAATCACTGCTTTTTGCAAATACTTTGTTGTATATATCATCACCTAGTATAGGAATTAAAAAGGAAGGTTACCATATATAAAATTATAAATAGGTAGAAAAATGTAGAATATTGGCGGTTGGTTTATTTCTTTTATATAGACCCAGTAAATAAAAATAATAATAATTGAACTATATATATATCAACTGGTCATAATCCAATTTTAATAGAATGGATTTAACCAATCTTATTATTAGAATGATATAAATATTTTAATATGAATGATGTAACTTGATAAAAAAAAAGATATTATACATTAGTAAATATTAATGTTATGCAATTATAGGGTATGGCAAGTTATTACTGAATTTTTTTAATTGACTGTTCTCCACGTATTATTCTATCAAACAATGAAACATGTTTAGAAACATTCTGAGATGAAGTAAAAAGACATTTATTTCATTTATATTAGAAAATATTAATTATTGGCCACTAAAAGGAGTTAAGAAATGAGCTTAGTCCATTTTAAATGATAAAAAAATTATGACATGTCAAATATCATAAATATGCTGAAATATATTAAAGAATTGCAGATTGTTTCCCTCAAAAATACCTTCATACTCCCTCCGTTCCTTAAAGATACATATTCTAGGAAAAAAATTTGTTTCTAAAAGATCCATTTTTTACATTTTCAAGGTATGTTTTATTAAATAATTGTAAATTTCAAAAAACTTAATTGCACTATTTGATTTTTGATTGGTTTAAAATTATAGAAAGAAGATAAATACAAAAAACTATGCAAATTTATTGTGTTTTNAAAGATCCATTTTTTACATTTTCAAGGTATGTTTTATTAAATAATTGTAAATTTCAAAAAACTTAATTGCACTATTTGATTTTTGATTGGTTTAAAATTATAGAAAGAAGATAAATACAAAAAACTATGCAAATTTATTGTGTTTTATTAAAAAGTGTGCAAAAGCTAGAAAATGGATCTTTTAGGAACAGAGGGAGTAAAATTTACTTTGTTTGTTTAACCTGAAAACTTCGCCTTCGGTCTTGGAAGAAAATAGAAGTGAACAAAGTGAAAGTCGACCAAGGTTTAAAGTCCGGTTCAATATCTGGATTGAAGTCACTGAACGTTAGCGTCTTAGCAATTGGTAAATAAACTAAAACGGAGTTGAAAGTAACTCCATCTTGATTAGTGGGCTTTATGTTAAGAAAATTAAAATGTAGGGACTATTTTCAGAAACTGGAAATCTTCAGTTCTGCTTTTCAAGCTTCACTTCTCCCGTTAATCTCCGAGGATGGAAGTTTCGTTTAGGCAAAAGGTCTGTGAGATTGATGAAGAGTACTGTATGATGTTCATTCAAAATGTTCCAGTCTGGGATTATATATAGACCATCCAAATACAGCTACATGAGTGTTTGGATAAGATTAACGCTAACTCTGAGTAAATTAATTATGTCTATTGTAATGATGTATATACAGATACAGATAGAGATTCAGGTGGAAAATTATTACATGCTTGTGGTACAATCTACCTTTTATAACTCTACCTTCTTCATATGTTGTAACATAACAACATAGTCTTCACAAGAATAATTTAAAAAAAAAGAAGTAAACCATTTTACATCTACCTACCTAAAATCTGATTCATTGTTTATTTCCGGTGGCCTTGTGCAGCAGTGGCTTCTCTTTCTCTCACAATCTCAGACATATCTCCACGGTATAGCCTTTGGATGCATCTATAAAACTTCACTCTAAGATCTTCTACACTCATCTCCTCCGCTATTACTTTCTCAGCATTTTCCATTGCACTTGTAAGAGCTCCAATCAACATATCAGTCTCAAACATGTCATCTTCGCATCTCTCAATTGCTTCTTCGTACTTGGTCTGTTTCTTATGTCCCGAAGCAACGTTAAACTGCACCAAAGAGTACTTGTTGTTCAGACAGTTCAGTTCTGGTTTGTGTGGGTTGTTTGGGAGAGGAAGTTGTTGTTCCTCAGGGATAAGCTTATAGCTGGGTGTCACTCGATCTAACCTCATAGACTTTCTTTGTTTCTTTATAGTCCTCTCAATAGGTTCCGAGTGAATTATTTTTCTCTTCTTTCACTCAGAAACATCTTCTTTAGAGTTTTCATCTATTTTAACCCTAATCCTAACGTGGGCTCCACTCTTCTTCGGGTTCTCATCTACTTTAGCCCTAACAATTGTTAGTGGTGGTGAAGATGCTGTTCTCAGGATCTGGGATTCTGAGGTAAATTCAAAAGTTGCTTCAAGGGGTTTTGGCAGTTATTGACTCTAAAGATAATGGTACTGCCATTGTTGTTGCTAGACTGGAAAATTGCTCAAGGAAACAGATAAGGAAGTGGGTCACAAGCAGACAATCACATCGCTTTGTAAATCAGCTGATGATTCTCACTTCATTACAGGTTCACTTGACAAAACAGCTAAGGCATGTGTTCCTCTCTTTTCCTTTCTCTGTCTGTTGTTTCAAAGTTGTCCGCTGGTATATATTAATATCCTGATAAGAGTTTTTTTTGTGTGATAGTTGTTTCAGCTGTGGGATATGAGAACGTTGACTCTTATTAAAACTTACGCTTCAGGGGTGCCCGTAAATGCTGTCTCCTTGTCTCCACTCCTCGACCATGTATGTATTAATATGTCTATCAAGTTTGAATTTGATTCTCAAAAAAATCAAGGTTGTCTTTGTGATATTTAATGTTTCTTCTCTCTCTCTTAAGTTGTGATTGGAGGTGGTCAAGATGCATCAGCTGTTACAACCACTGATCAACGTGCTGGGAAGTTCGAGGCTAAGTTTTATGACCGGTGTGTTCTTCTTGTTCTATCAAACACCAATTTGAAATCTAAAAACCAATTTGATCCAAAAACACCATTCACTCTTCTTTTTTTTTTTTGAAATATAAAATAAGAAACTTGCATTGGAAGTAAATAAGTGTTTGGGTTCTTAGCTTTGGTTCATAAATCACTTTTACAACTAAAAATTATTAAAAAAAAGAATAAGCACCCCTAATTGAGTTGTTGGGTTAAGGGTGCTCTAACCGCACAAACATAGTTATCTCGGATCTCACCTTCGTCTTTGGTCTTTGTATGGCTGTCGAACAAAAGTTGAAGAGACTTTTTGAACACGCTAAGTGTGATTCGCTTGTTATCAAAGGCATCAATCAAGGACCGTAACGATTCCATCCCCGACTCCGAGTGACTCAGTAGCTTACTGATCATCTTAGAGTAGGTGTCGAGTGACTCAACCGTAAGCCCTAAATTATCATCGACGGACGCCATCATGCGCTTCTCAATCGCCTTCGATCTCTCTCTTTAATTTCTCACACTTTACTCTTTTTTATATTGTTTTTCACTCTTATTCGTTGTTTCTTGCGTAGAAGAGCTCGAGACTAAACCTTCTGCCCTATATATAGAGCCAAAACAAAAATGGAAATATTCCTAATCTTTTCTTTTCTCTAAGCGTGTTTCTTAATTATTATTATTCTTAACTAAAAAGTCGACTTCTAATCTATCTAATCTATTAATTAAAATATAGTCATTTTTTTATCTACTGATACAAGTTGTCATTTAAATTTGGACACTTTCTAGAGTGTTACAAATAATACAAGTTATATAGTTGATTGAACCCCATTACTTAAATTAAACCGGCGGTTATTTATGCAATAAAGTTTTGGGCTTACTTTTGTTTTTAAGACATTTAATTGTTTGGTTTTTGGGCTTAGTATTAAAGAAAAACTCCAAAAACAGTAAATAAATTTCCACCTTAATGGATCTAAAATCAATTACTATTTTCAGGCCCAAAAATATTTAATATTTTCAACAAAACAAAATTATCTATTATTAATCACTTATTTAAATCATGTACTTTAAAACATGTTAATATTTTTTAGCCCAAAAATATTTAATATTTTCAACAAAACAAAATTATCTATTATTAATCACTTATTTAAATCATGTACTTTAAAACATGTTAATATTTTTTATTTTAAATAACAATCACTCTATCTTGATAAATTTTAATGGTCACTTTAAATAATTTATTGTTTTATTTTTCTTATATAATTTACAGATTTACAAAAAAAAATGTAAAGGAAAACCAAAACCCAAATCTAAAAACTAAAATCCAAAACCAAAAGCTGAAAACGCAGGTTATATTTTTTGCTTTTTAAAAAAAAAATAAACTATTTCAAAAATTTTAGAAAATTATTTTGTCATCTTTTCAGTTTTAAATTACATGTTCGATTAATTGAGATTTGTTTGTTGGTAATATTAGTTCAAACTAACTCAGCGGGTCTAAAAATTAAAAACCCAAACCAAAAGCTGAAAATCAAAAATAGAAACTTAAAAACTCAAAACCAAAAACCAAAATTTAAAACAAAATCTAAAAATAAAAACTGAAACTAAAAACTAATGAAAAACAATCATCACCACAAATTTTGGATTACTGATTTTATATTAAAACATACTTTAAATAAAGAAAAAACTTAATCATATAATATTAATCAAAAAAATTTATGATTAATATTTTAATCAAAAAATCAATTACTCTTTTAAGATCCAAAAGTATATAATATTTTAACAAAACAAAACTATATATTATTAATCACTTATTTAAATCATGTACTTTAAAACATGTTAATATTTTTTATTTTAAATAACAATCACTCTGTCTTGATAAATTTCAATGGTAACTTTTATAATAGTTTATTTTTTATTTTTCTTAAATAATTTACTGATTTAAAAAAATAAATGTAAAGCAAAACTAAAAACCAAATCTAAAAATTAAAATCCAAAACCAAAAGCTGAAAACGCATGTTATATTTTTGCTTTTGTTTTGTTTATTTACAAAACAAACTATTGCAATTTTTTTAAATAAAATTGCTATCTTTTCAGTTTTAAATTAGATGTTCGATTCTTTAGGATTTGTTTGTTGGTAATTATGAGTTCAAACTAATTCAGCGGATCTAAAAACTAAAAACCCAAACCAAAAGCTGAAAATCAAAACTAGAAACTTAAAAATTAAAAACCAAAAACCAAAATCTAAAACCAAATCTGAAAATAAAAACTGAAACTAAAAAACTAATGCAAAACAGTCATCACCACAAATTTTGGATTACTGATTTTATATTAAAACATACTTTAAATAAAGACAAAATTTAATCATATAATATTAATCAAAAAAAATTTCCGCGCTTTCAAGCGCGGGTCAAAATCTAGTTGTATTTTAACTCAGGTGGGGTTTTGTGTCTTTTAGACATGGGACTTTGTTTTTTAAGTGATACAAAAAAATAGAAAATTTAAGATAAACTAGAATCTGATCTACACTCCCGTGCACGTAGGCCTGTTCAATCTGGTGTTCAGTCCGGTTTCAGTTCGGTTTTTTTCGGTTTTCGGTTTTTCGGTTTATAAAAATTAGCTACCATATTGGAACCATATTTAATTTGGTTTGGTATTTATACTACCGGTTTTCGGTTTATTCGGTTTTATAACAAATAACATTATTATTTGATTTGGTTTCATATTATCTAATTTTTTTTAAAAAACATATTGTCAAAAACTATCATTTATTAAAATAATCCTAGGTGTTCATAAATATAAAAATGTGAAATTAACAACAAGCAAAAACGATCAACGATTCAGTTTTGTATAGCTTTTCTTATTTTCTCTTTGTTCATCCAAATAAATTACATGGTACAATCTAATTTCACAATTTCTTACAACATGTAAAATCAAATCAAATTTAGATAATAGTTGAAGAAAATAAAATAAAATTATTAAGATATATCTTCACAAGGTATAAAAAATAAAAATAAAAGACTATTCCAAGAAAATAAATGATTATATAATGTATATATTTATATATTTTTTCTTTGATCGGTTTTGTTCGGTTTATTCGGTTTAATCGGTTATAAACCTAACCATATCTAAATCCTACGGTTTTTATAAAATCATATCCATTTGGTTTATATGGTATATACCAAATCCAAACCATATTGTCTATTTCGGTTCGGTTCGGTACGGTTCGGTATCACCATATTGAACAGCCCTAAGTGCACGTATTTGATTTAACATGTGTTCGATGTAAATTCATAAACTGGTTTTATAAAAAAAAAAAAAATTTATTTACATATAAAGTACAATATATTGTTTTATAATATAAATGTTTAATAACAATTTTTTATTTGTACATAATCTTATCTTATAAAATTTATAACTTGATGCAATTTGTTTAATTGTACTATTCATATATTAACATGTTGTTTTTTGTTAATTTATTTTATAATGAAACAATATACTGAAAATTAATTTTTGCATTAGTTTTCTATGAATTTATCATTAATTTGTAATATTTTATTTCTTGAAAATTGAACTCTCACAATTTTATATTTGACTAAATTAAATAACGTAATACTATATTTTAGAATTATCTTATACAATATATACTATATATTTCAGTTTGTGTTTTTATTTTCACCACAAAGAAAGAAAAGCTATTGTAATTAATTAATTTAAATTGATTTTAAATGTAAGGGTAGAATCTGTAAATAAAAAAATACAAAAAGGAAAGCATTTAATTTATTGTAAATGTAATCGCTAAATGTGCAAATAAAAAAAAAGTATTTAATATGCTATCCATGTTTCCAAATAATTTTCCTTTATTCTGTTATCCTTATTTCTAAATAGTATCAAAAGATACTTCAATTTTAACAATATAAATTTGACCCCAAACAAAAAAATTAAGATAAATTATAAACGGAATGGAATCGCAATTGGTAATAAACCGAACAAAATTCCTAATAACATATGTTACTGATAAACAATCTCTGATTGGTTCCAAAGTTTCTTTTTGTTTTTTCCTCTGAATCATTCACCCTTCTATCCCAATACCGTCCAATCACACCGAACCAAACTTTTTGCGGTTTAATCAGGTGAAATTTTGGTCATACCAAACTGCCCAAACTATATGAACCTCTATATATGGGGACATTGACTATTTTGACCCCAATCATACCAAATACTACTCGGACAAATGATCAATGCTATATACAAACTCAAATCAGTTATAATTCATTAAAACGACTAGTTTTTTAAAAATATGTCTAAATATACATTGACGTAATAGAAATTAGTCAACCGTTAAAAATATAACGACATTGTTTTAGTTTCATTATTTTTTTTAAAAAAAATATATGCCCCACTTTCGAATCCGTACCGTAAGCACTAGATAAAAGACTAAAACGTCATGAAAGATTGCGGTCAGCTTCTCCTGGAGACGACAGTGGACGAGGCGATAGATCACCTCCTGTTAGTTCTGAATGATCAAAATAGCAGAGTATGTCCGTTGGCCTTTTCTCCAATTGAAACCATCTACTTTTGATAAACTGTTCAAAACATTATAAAACTTGTGTCTGTTTCACTTCCATCTTCTTCCAAGATAAAATATATTGTGTCAGCTATCAGGTCAAATGATAATAATTTAATCAGTTTAGTTAAGCAGCTACATAGGTTAGTGATGAACTATAAGCTAAAAATATATACTGTCGCATGCTTCCTCTTTATGAGAAACTGTTTATAGATGTGTATCTTTAATTTGTGTTCGTCATTTTACAGAGAAAAATAGAAGGCAATCGTAGTCGTTAATATAACTGTCAAATGAGTGAGTTGGTTATTGGTTGTCCATGTTTATATCTAAATGTGTCTATTTGGTAACATGTAAATGAGTCAATTCGGTAACACCTATTTGTATGGACAAAAATCACTAGACCATTAGACGGTGAACGTTGATAGGTTTGGACATCACCAATGGTCACAACAAACTAGAGTTTCTAAAATTTTGTCATTTGATTTCTCTCAAATAAGTGTTTTTGTCAAATCAAATTTTCGTCAAAATTAAAAAATATAAGTTTTTCCGCCAAAATCACAAAACTCGAGACTTCTTGTCAAAATCATAAAATAAAATTTTCTACTAAAATCGTAAAATTGAATTTTCTCGCTAAAAAACGTAAAACCAAGATTGCCCGCCAAAATCATAAAACCGAGATTTTCCACCAAAATCATAAAATCGAAATTTTCCAACAAAATCATAAAATCAAGATTGTCCTTCAAAATCGTAAAACCGAAATTTCCCTCTAAAATCGAAAAACCAAAATCTCCCACCAAAATCATAAAATCCAAATTTTCCCGCTAAATTCACAAAACCCGAGGTTTCTCGTCAAAATCATAAAACTGAGATTTCCTGTCAAAATGCAAAACCGAAATTTCCCACCCATAATGCAAAACCGAAATTTCCAGCTCAATCATAATCGCAAAATTGGGTTTTCGACAAAATCAAAAAATTGAGTTTACCGCGCAAGATTGACTTTTACCGTTAGAATAGCAAAACCCAGTTTTCTTATATGTATTTGTAGACTTGTAAATTGAAATTTAAAATATTCTTATATGATTCATTACAGATCTCATGGCAGCCCATATATATATATATATGAATGTTTGTGGGTTTGGTTTATAGTAGACATAGTCTTTAATGGCATGGTCATTTTGTGTCCACAAACCATACATGGACAAATGGATAAGGATTAATGGACATGGCCAACCCATTTAACAGTCGTAGACAAGTCACGCTCTCGTTCACTAATAATTGATACACATACATCATACTTTGATAAAGTTCAACACTATTTATACACACATAATAAAGCCAAGCATGCATTATTCATGAAACATTCGAATAAACATCATTAAGAGCCGTACGATGATTATAAGTTTTTCAACTTATTTCATTCTACACACAGTCTGGCCTTCGTACCATTATTTGATATTGAAAAGCATGACAAAAGAAAATAAAACGATTCAAACAAACAAACAAACATGAAACATCACTTTCCTTTAAGTTCATTCTTCGTTAACGCCTTGATTAAACCGCACTTGTTAAGTTCCCATTTAACCTTCTCCATCTCATCCTCCGGCAACGTGAGCGTCACACACCTCTCCTCCTCCTCAGCCCCCGGAAAAACCACCACGGCTCCGTCATCTCCTATCCCCTGAACATTGCAATACACAGATCTCGGAGACGCCTCCCTTACCTTCGCCTCGTAGAAATCCACTTCACTCATATCCACAAACGTCAACTTCGCTCCGTATACAATCAAGTCCAAAATACCACCACCGCTCTCCACAATCTCATTTATCAAGAAAGTCTCATCGGTTGCTTCTCCGATCGCTTTTATGATATCCTCCAAATTTGCATGGACCACAGAAAAATCTACGTGGACGGAGCTAATCAGCTGAGTGTTTCTCACTGCTCTATGTTTCACACCGTTAGGATCCGACCTGATGATCGTGATGGCAACCGGCTCACATGTTTCTCTAGCCTTTGCTATGCATTTCCATATGATCCCACTAAGAATCTCGAATTCATCTTCGTTTGCGGGAAAATATGATTTTATATTGTTGACGGTTACATTGAAGGAGTATGTTGTCATTTTGCTGTTATTTGGAGTGACCCAGAGGTCCCCAACCGGGTCAACACGTTTGATGGAACCCGGTTCTTTGTCCGTGGAAGTCGGGTTTGGAGAACCTCTTTGTAAGTCAGTGGGTTTGGGGCAGTAGATCTCTTCACCAGCTAAGGTTCGAAACCATAAGTTGGAAAAGTGAGAAAGAGAGAATGGATCTCCCATGATATGTGCCCAACTTAGACCAAAAGCTAACCCACCGCACTTGAACCGGGTCATCTACAGAAACAAAACCAAAAAATACCTATATTTTACTTTGTATTATTTACATGTATGTTTCTTTCTATCGTTAGGTGAGTACCGATATTTCATGTTAAATATCTGAAACATATATTTTAATTACTTTTCACTAATACTATTTGTAAATTTTTAAATCTGTAAGGAAAATTTACTTTGTGCGAGTGCCATGCAAAAGCACTCTTTTATGTCTAGAATTGGTCCTCATGCTTGATGGTCATGCTGAGACCGTTCCTTCCACGGTTATATTGTTTTCTTTATAGTTCTTTAGTTTTTAAAAAAAAAAAATTGATTTAATGGACCAAACACCGTACTGAACACATGATTTACAAAGGTAATGGAATTCGGCAATCCGTTGAAGATACGTTTTTTTGTCTAGTCACCTATGTATTTTTCTTGTTTATTATTATTTTAATGTAATTTTTTCTTTCAACTTTTATATTTAACGCGAATTAGCAGAGAGATACACGTACCTGAATATATATCAAAGGAGAGTATGCCAACTCCGGTCCAACTGGTTGGTGATAAACCAAAGACTCATCCACTGACCGGTCTGGTACACGTAGCCACTCCTCCACTGTGAGATCGCACTGACTTTCAACAAAACGCGTGCCACAGTCGTTGCACTTTATGAACGGACGTCCAGAATCGTTCCGCCTGAACCTGCCAATGGTCCATGGGATATGCTCGAACAGTGGGAACAAGGGCCGTTTAACGTGCATCACGGTCAAGTCACGTGCCGTCTCGGCCGAGTATATATAAACCACCTTTAGGTAGTGGAGCTTCATGGCGAGGTCTAAACCGGTGGGTTCGTGGGTCATGCCAGTCTCTGTTGGTCGGGATGCACTCACGGTCGATAACCGAAAACTATGAATTGGACTGCTTCCCTCTTCTTGAAGTCGACCCATGTGTATGAGACAGAGATTAGATGTATGAGAAATATAGGTCAAAATGCTTTTAAGTAACCTCTCGGTCTAGCCCGTATATATAGGAATAATTAAATATTTTCTGCAGACATTTTTCTCAAAGTTATCAGTGTTTTGCGACGTGTCGCCCTCCCTTTCCTCACTTTTTTATAACTATGACTGTGATCTACTCATTTTGTTATGTATAACATTACAATGGAGATCGTATCAAAAATACAATATTGTTGCGTCACGAGTAGGTGAATGTGACCCCCATTCCTAACTGACTTCCCTATCAGAAGAAGGCCATATCACCAAGGCTGTATATATCTAAATAGAACTTTTATACACAAAAAATGAATTGTATTGATTACGATATACCATATATATATTGTGAAAACTAGGGCTGGGCAAATAAACCGAACCCAAAAACCTAAATTGAACCTGATCCAATAAAAATGAATCCGAACCGATCCAAAGCCGATTTAAATACCGAATGTATCTTGTTTTATGGTATTTCGGGTTATAGGTATTATCCAAACCGAACCTGAAATTAAATGGATATCCGATAGAATCCGAAACATTCAATTTTTTTAATAAGAACGTATACCGAGCATGATCTTAATTCCTAATATATATTCAAAATATTTTAAGATATTCTCTAAAATACTTATTTATTACATGAAGGTTAATGGTTGAAGGTGGCGATTGAAACTTGAAATTTTTAGATTAAGGTTTTGTTATTATTGAATAATGTTTCTTATGATCAAGTTTGATGTTCTTTCTTTTATTTTTGAATCAATTTTACTTATGTTTTGGTTACAAAATAGTTACACATTAGGTACTTTAAATTTGAAGAACCGATTTTACTTATGTTTTGGTTACAAAATAGGTACAAATCAAGTATTTTTAAACTAAGGAACCGATTGGGACCCGAATCCGAAAGTATAACGGATTGTACCGGTTCTTTAAAGATTTACTAACCCCGTATCCGAATCCGATAGAACCCGAACCGATCCCAAAACAAACTTTCAAATAATCCGAATGAGACTAATTTTGATAAACCTGAAAAACCGAGATCTAATTGGACAAAACCGAAACCCAAATGGAACGCCGAATGTCATGCCTAGTGAAAACATTACTAAATATCAGCTTTCTTTCTAATTTTGATATGTGAAACGGCCTTTTAGTTATATGATGTGACTGAGTCATCTGATATGTGTACCAAATCTATAATTAAAACTTAACACATATTTAATAATTTAAATCTGACTATCGGTAATTAGGGTATTAACATTAACTAGAGTTTGACCCGTGCGTCCGCACGGATGTTTGTTTTTAGTTTATTTATAAATAAACATTTTTTCTATAATTGTAGTATATATTTTTAAAATTTATCCATATTATGTAGTTGTTTAATATAAAATTTCTAAATATAATAATTTTATTGTTATAATAAATAATTTTATCTTATTTTTGAACTGTAAATTGTCATCGCCACATTTTTATAATATACACCATGTTCCCATGCGGAAATACTTTATTTTTTAATAATAAATAAATAGATATTGAATGTGTATTTAACATAAAATGTTTAAACATTTTTTATAGATATTAATAATTACTACATGCAATAAGTTATATATTAAGTTGTATTATGTTCATTTTTATTGATTGAATTATATAAAAATTTATGGTGGACTCTATAATATTCTATTATACTAAACCCACGTGGATATGATATAATAGTAATACACACAATCTATAATATTCTTTTGTTCTAAACTTTTAACTAAATCGTATCTTTTGAAAATATATGCTAATCAATTTTAAATACTTGTTGTAATTGCTTGTGCAGGATATGGAATCTAATTCTGAAAGGCATTTTTAATTTATTCACAGTAATAGAAATATATTGATACAGTGGCATGTTTTGTAATATTTGAGGAAAAACTAAGGGGTATTATCTATTTGTACTTCTGTTTTAATATTTTAGATGAACTTTTTAGAAGATCTTTCAAAATCAAAACAAAATTTTCTCAAAAAAACATCAAAATTTAATTAAAAAAAAAAAGAAAGAAGAGGTAAACCCAAATTTTTTTTTATAAAGGGCTTAGAAAACCCAAAAATAAAGTGTGGGTTAATGAGAGTGCTAAACAAAATGAGAGAAGTTGATAAAAGTGTTATAAATATTAGATATAAATGCTCATTACTAAAGTCTATATTTTAGAAAATTCTAAGTATATCTTACCTCCATACTTATTTTTATCTCAAGTATATATATATCTTTCCATATTTTCGGTTATCTATAGACATCACCAATTCCATATTTCTCGCTTTTCTATTCACAACACATGGACTTGTTGGGTTTTTTGTCAGCTGGAGATATGTTGGTTCATATAATTCATCTGTAATCAAGATCCTAAATGTTATGGTGAAAAGAATAAAAGAAATATGCTTCAGTCCAAATCTGAACCTTAAAGAGAAGGAGACTATCACAACTGGTTTTATCCATAATTTAGTTAAGCAATTAAATAAAGCAACCCTAAGCCAAAGAGTGTGTAGTGTAGTGTACGAACACAAGCACCATCAATCATATTGCTTCAACATTTATTACGGCTTCATTTATAATCGTATGCCAGCTCCCTTTCAGGTTCCTTTTATATATATGAACATATGTCTTATCTTTTGTAAGTTCATTTATCAAGAGGTCACCATCTAAAATGCTATAACATTGTAGGAGTTTCTTAAAGAGTGTAAATGATCTTTTCTTCCTATTTATATGCTAGATAGTGGAAAATATAGCAAACTGGTAAAGGAAATGAGATTTAACACTACCGGTGGGACTAGTCACCTCTTGCCAACATTTATTAATGAGGAGTCCATAATCTAATAGTTACACGATTGAAGCCGCATTAGAACTTACAAACCCGAGCTCTGTCACACACATGTTTCCCAAATTGCAAAGATATAATCTACACACCTCTCAGTTAGATATACAAGTGAAGCATGGTTAATATCTAGAACTCAATAGCCCAAACATGAAGTTTATATCAAAACAATTATCTTAAGTATTCTTTAGATCTCTCTTTATTTGATTGGGTGGTATTTGGAGAAGATATTTCATGAGAATAATGCAATTAACACGCTATCTTTTTGTTAACACAGTTAATTAACACATGTTATTAGTTTCAGTTTTTTAGAAAACGAGTTGCTTTGTCTAAATCTTACTAATTTACAGGTGTTCGTCACCACCATATATCTCAACAATGAGAAATCTAAATAATAATAATAGATTTTATGTACTTCTTAAGAATTCGAAAAGTTGATTATATTCTTAGAAGTAATGAATATTATTAGTTGATGAATTTTTATAACATAAAATTTCCTGATATATAGTAAGCAAACTAAGTTTCGTATGGTGTATCTATATAAATACTGTTCAGTATACATACGTTAGATCATGGTCTCGTGACTGAAAGTTTGTTTGTTTTTGTTTCAAACTTGTTACGAACATTAGGTGCGTGTTAGGTGAGCGTACATACACTTGTAATATATACGTAATAGGTAGGTACACACATATCATTAAGTATGTTCATAAATATGTAAATATGAGTCTAGCGTTGGTACATATGATCAATTTTGTATATACCTTGATAAACAAGTAATTTCGAGTTTTTGAGTGCAGTTTTTTTTAGATCCAGATCACTTTTAATAATACTTGTGTCAGATCCAAAAATGTAAGTTCCCTTTTCCAAAACGTAGCAATCATCTAGGATTCTAAATCAGATCCGGTAGCACTCTGCACTTGAACAACTATTTCAAAAATATCATGGTTTATATGGGTTTCTTTGCAAATATGTGACATATCCTCTTTGAAAAAAAAAATTACATATCCTCTGAATAGATTTCTAAAACAATACCCAGTAAGCACCAAGAATGATAAATTTGCAACTCTAGTGATGTGAAATTAAGGGTCAAGATATGTAGTATAAGGTTGTGGCTGTGAACTGTTTTAGATAGGGTGGTCATAATATCCAATGACAACTTAACTACTATAGAAACGATCCAACTACTTTTCACGTACAGTAGGTTGTGTCTCACGTGAACTAATAGTGTAGACAGGGCCGGCCCTGGGCACTGCCTCATGAAACATTTGCAACAGGCCTCCGATTTTATAGGCCCCCAAAAGATAAAAATTCAATTATATTATATATATAAAATTTTAATAATCATATACAGCCCACTTTAAATTTATTTCAAAAGATGTAGACAATTTTTTTTTTGTGAGGAAACTTGTGTCTTATTAGTACTTTGTATTTGAAAGTATTTTTCAAGTTTGTTTCTGTTATTTTTTTGTGATGTTGTATACTGGCCCCCGTTTTCTATTTTGTTTCAGGCCCCCGAAATTTCAGGGCCAGCCCTCAGTGTAGAACATCGTTACAAAAGATGTACGTTCTATTTTGGTTCACAGCAAAGAGCAGATCCTAGACGTTATATGAATGGTCCCTGTGGTTTGTTCATACTCCAGAACTTGTTGATCCAAAAAGAGAAAGTTATACTTAAAAGTAGAATTTTTTTTATAGTGTCTTTCATGAATGTCATTCATAAAAACAATATAATGGGCTTTTGTGGCATATTCTGTTATGAGGTTTTGGGCCATGTTGCTATATGAAGCCGCTGATGAGAATTATTGACGCATACACAAGCTGGCGTGATGGTTACTTTATAAAGAAGAAGTTAGATAGGTCCGGTAGTAAGAGATTCATCTAATATTTTATTAGACCACCGCTCTATCATTGTACTTTGACTCTAACCCTGGGAAAGGGAGTCTGGGGTTCATTCTACCCAAAGTAACTTTACATCCAAAGTCAAAACAAAGTATGAGTTTTGCTATCCAACACTAAGGATCGGATTGGATTCATCCTTCCATTCAAGTTTTTGCACCTTTGGTGTTAAGTTCTGCTCAGGTCACTCACCATCAGGAACAAGTGTTTTGAACTTAGATTATAGACTTTGTTCCTAATAATATATGATATATAAACGATGAGTTAGATAAATACATAACACTTGAATTTTATATTGTGTATGATCGATTATTATGTTTTTTAGGTCATCCTAATTAATTTATTTTCTGTTGTATCTAATCATTTTCCTTAAGGGTTTCTGCTTCGTCAATTGTTATATATAGAGAGAAGGAAGAAAGCTGTAATCTCACGACATAAAGAGACTATTTTTCTTTTGTTCCTTAGAACTTATTAGAGATATGTTGGGCTGGAAGATTTGTATCTTACGGACCAAGATTGTAAAACCCATGAAGATCGTCAAGACTAAAAGGAAAGACTTGAAGAACAAGTTAATCTCAAGATATTCTTAGCATATTTACATTAAGTGTTTAGAAAAGTTAACATTATCTAGTGTTAACATTATGGTAATGTTACCACTATATATATGCATCTTGTATTCTTATATCAAACACAACACAATAATATATCACATTCTATTATATTTTACATAGTATCAAAGCATTCGATTCTTAAGGGTTTGAAATAAAACTTCCGCAAGTTTTAAAATTTGATGATGCTTAGCATCGTTGATGTTGGCGATGTTGAAGAAGAAGGTGATGATACCAACGATGAAGACGCAATAACGTGGTCATGAGTCGTTAGTTTTGGTGCTTTTAGTTAATAATATTATTAGGGTTTTTGGTTAGAATGTTACGTTAGTCAAAGGGATTTTTTTTTCTTTATTTTTAATATTTATTTTGGTTTGGTGAGTGCAAAAGAAAAGATTTCTTGAGGGCTAAGTTTTGTAGTTACACATGGGGTTATTTTTTTATCTAAGATTTTCTATAGTTTAGAATTTCTTAAGATGTTTATTATTCCATAGTTTGGGTTTGTATGGTTATAGTTTAACCATTACGGGGGAGTTATTAGTTAAGTTTATGTCTTTAGGTCTTTGTTTTTTTTTCTTTTTAGTCTGTGTTGTGGACTGTCCAAGTCAAGTACAATTGTTTGTTTATGGAGCTGCAGTTGCGCCCACTGGATGTATTCTCATTGTTAAGACTAAAGAAGAGCTGGAGTTTTTCATCCCTCCTTGTATAAATTAAAGTTTATTCCCGAAGGAATCTACTGATTTGTTTTCCTCGATATAGTGTCCACGACATACAATGTCTGCTTTGTGATTGCAGATTTGCGTGTTGCATCCCACGTTTGTCGTGCGGGGGAGTATTAGAGATATGTTGGGCCGGAAGATGTGTATCTTACGGACCAAGATTGTAAAACCCATGAAGACCCTCAAGACTAAAAGAAAAGACTTGAAGAACAAGTTAATCTCAAGATATAATTACCATATTTACATTAAGTGTTTAGCAAAATTAACATTATCTAGTGTTAACATTATGGTAATGTTACCACTATATATATGCATCTTGTATTCTTATATCAAACACAACACAATAATATATCACATTCTATTATATTTTACAGAACTATAGTTTTCCGACAAGAAGGAAAACAATGACAAGTTTCGGTTATATTGTTTCTCTTTAACTGAAGAAGATGCCCGATCTTTCAAGGGATTTGGAAGAGGAGGTCCTCTAGCGAGTTCCGGACTTCCGGTGATATCTCTTACACATGTCCGATCTACTTGCAAAAAGTGGAACACTTTGTCGAGATGTGACGTATTTGGAAAGAAGCACCTTGCTAATCAAGCAAAAGTAGCAGAAGCAAAGAACTCTCTTGTGGTCATGATGATGGATTATAAGGTTAGTTTTACGAGATTGAACCATTCCAACACCAGCAACGACGTTGAATCTTGTTTAAAGCATGAAGCTAAACTTATTGGCTTAGATAAAATCGATGTGTGTGAAGTTTTTCATTGCAATGGTTTATTGTTATGCATTCCCAAAGACCACTCTAGGCTTGTGGCTTGGAACCCGTATTGGGAGAAATCCATGTGGATTTTCTTCTCATTTTTTTTGTCTATATCTTACCTCACAAAAAAATTGTATGAAATAGTCATTACCATCATATTATGGACGAGGCATTGATTTACCCGCAAAGGGATGCATGAGTTTTTTTATATGAAGGTTATATAATATATGAAGCTCTAGAATGGAGAGTCCTGAATTGGCTATTGTGAACGAGGCTTTTCCTTATTTCGCTCATGGAGGCATTGACGAGCTATGTTTCTATCCAGTGCATCCCAACCAAACCAGCCAGGGCAAATGAGATCCCTTTGCTTCTGCTTTACGCGAAAAGGAACTTCTTCCATTAGTTTTTGAATTAATTTTTTGTTGGAATAAGCTTGAGATAGCTTGAAGAACAAGCTACCTAATCTTAGTTTATTTTGGTTATTAAAAGAGATTAGGAAAATATCTATTTGTGATTCCTAATGAGTTTAGGAAATATAGAGATATATATAAAGAGTTGCAGTATTGTTGCAACCTTAAGAGATTTGTGAGTTTGTTTAAGAGAGCTTAAGTTTTGAGGTATTTTCTCAAGTGATTAATAAGAGAAGCAACTTCTTATTATCTTGTTCTTATACAAACAAAGGGTTTTTGAAACTATATTTGGTATCAGAGCTTCTAAGTAACGATCAAAAGAAACAACAAACATGGGAGATATTGTGGTCTCCAAAACAAAAGATGGTGGAGGATCTTCTAAGATCAGCTGCCATGTTCTTACGGAAACAAACTATGCAGTTTGGACAATCAGAATCAGACTAGTATTGAAGATCAACAAGGTTTGGGACTTGGTGGAAAACGAATCAGCAGATAGCGAGAAGAATGACCTAGCTACAGCACTAATCTTTCAAGCCCTTCCAGAAACACTTGTTCTGCAATTAGGTAATTTAGATACCGTGAAAAAAGTATTGGATGCAATAAAAGAAAGATATTTGGGAGCTGACCTAGTTCGTGAAGCAAGACTACAAACATTAGCATCTGATCTTGAAAAATTGAAGATGAAAGATAGCGACACTATTGATGAAATTGCTGGTAAACTAACTGAGTTATCATCAAAATCGACTACTTTAGGAGAACCAATCGAAGAACATAAACTCATAAAAAGTTTCTTGTCTTGCCTCCCACAGAAGAAGTACATTTAGATGGTTGCAACAGTTGAGCAGTTTGTGGATCTCAAAACTACACCGTTTGAAAGCATTGTTGGAAGGTTCAAAGCCTATGAAGAACGATTAAAAGATGAAGAAGAGGAGGAGACTCAAACCAAACTCATGTATGCTAACAAAGAGTCTCAGGCTCAACAGGCACAAGCTCAGCAACAATCCAACCTACACGCAAGCAACCGTGACTATAGCAACAACTACAGAGGACGTGGACGTGGTGGTCGTTATAATAACAGAGGAAGAGGGAGAGGAAGGTACTACCAAGAACCATTTGACATGACTAAAATCATGTGTTTCCGGTGTGATAAGATGGGTCACTTTGCGTCTGTATGCCCTGATCGCCTTCTTAAACTACAAGAAGTAACAGAAACCAAAGACAATGATACAACTGAGGCAGAAGAACTCATGATGCATGAGGTAGTTTACCTTAATAAAAGGAACGTGAATCCACAAGATCTTGTGACCAGCTCAGACAGTGATAGGATTTGGTATTTAGAAAACGGAGCAAGCAATCATATGACAGGAAACCGTAGCTATTTCAAGTCTATTGATGAAAGCATCACCGGAAAAGTAAGATTTGGTGACGACTCAAGAGTTGACATAAAAGGAAAAGGTCTAATCATGTTTCACTTGAAGGATGGGGAGAAGAAAATACTAGCCGATGTCTACTATATACCTGATCTACGAAGCAACATAATCAGTTTAGGTCAGGCTACAGAGGAAGGATGTGATATCAGACTGAGAGATGACTATCTTACCTTGAGAGACAAGGATGGGAAACTGATTATCACGGAAAAGAGATCAAAGAATTGGTTATATAAGGTCACCAGTGATAACTATGATCAATGTCTGCAGCTCACTGTTATGAGTGAGTTTACAAAGTGGCATGCAAGGTTAGGACAGATTGGGAGAGAAGCTATGCGTTTGATGGCAAGCAAGGAACTTGTACACGGTTTGTCAAAATTCCAGATTGAGAAGGTTCAGTGTTCTACCTGCATACTTGGGAAGCAAGCAAGACATGCTTTCCCTCAAGCCACTAGTTTTCGAGCAGATCATACACTTGGTCTAATACATGGAGATCTTTGTGGACCAATATCACCATCCACACCCTCGAGGAAACAATATATCTTTGTGCTTATCGATGATTTCACTCGCTATATGTGGACAATACTTCTTGCAGAGAAGCGAGAAGCACTTGAGAAGTTCAAAATCTTCAAAGCTATTGTTGAAAGGGAGATAGGGGCATCCATCAAAACATTCAGAACAAACAGAGGAGGAGAATTTATGTCTAACGAGTTCTTAAATTTCTGTGAATCAAACTGAATAACAAGACACTTTACAGCTCCATACACTCCTCATCAGAATGGAGTGGTAGAAAGGCGTAACCGAACTCTTCTTGATATGACCAGAAGCTTGCTCAAACACATGACATTACCGAACTACCTCTGGGGAGAAGCAGTTAGGCATGCTACATATATTATCAACAGAGCTGCAACACGAGTTATAAAGGACAAGACACCATATGAGCTATTTAAGGGAAGGAAACCAAGTATTGAGCATCTACGGATCTTCGGTTGCATTGGTTATGCAAAAATCGAGATTCAACATCTCAAGAAGTTGGATAATAGGTCACAAATGCTAGTTCACCTTGGAACAGAACCTGGCTCAAAATCATATAGATTATATGTTTCAAAGAACAAGCGAGTGTTGGTAAGTAGAGATTTCATATTTGATGAAAGCAAGAGTTGGGATTGGAATATTGGTGGTAATAGCAAGAGTTCTGAAACATTGCATATTGACATCGGTCAATTTGGTAACGATGGTATCAACGATGGTCTTCCTGCTATAACTGCAGGAGAAGAAGAGAGTACAGAAGATCATACTAATACCACTACCAATATTGAAGAAGAAAGTGATGAAACAGATAGTGACGAGTTACCTGAGCCAGAGTTAAGAAGATCACAAAGGGAAAGAAAGAAACCAGGATACTTAGATGACTACATTTTGATCGCTGAACTAGAAGGGGAAAAACTATTGTTGAGCTTGAATGATGAACCATGGAGCTATGCTGAAGCTAGAAAAGAAAAGGTATGGAGAGACGCTTGTGAAGATGAAATCAAGTCAATAATCAAAAACAGAACATGGGACCTTGTTGAGCTTCCAGCTGGTGCAAAAGCCATAGGTCTGAAGTGGATATTCAAGGTAAAACGCAATGCAGATGGCAGTATCAACAAATTTAAGGCTCGGCTAGTGGCTAAAGGCTACATACAAAGGCATGGGATTGACTTTGAGGAAGTATTCGCACATGTGGCTCGAATAGAAACGGTAAGATTTCTGCTAGCTTTAGCAGCGTCAAGAGGATGGGAAGTACATCATTTAGACGTTAAAACGGCGTTCTTGCACGGTGATTTGAAAGAAAATGTATACGTCTCTCAACCAGAGGGTTTTGAGGTACTAGGACAAGAGAGAAAAGTATACAAATTAAAGAAAGCTCTTTATGGCTTGCGTCAAGTTCCAAGAGCATATAATGAGAAGTTAAATAAGGTATTGGAAGATTTAAAGTTTGTTAAATTCTCTAAGGAACCTGCAGTGTATCATCGATCAGTGAGAGATCAATTGCTTCTTCTGGCAGTGTACGTAGACGACCTCTTAGTGACTGGTAGAAGCATCAAGATGATTACAGACTTTAAGAAGGAGATGTCTGAGAAGTTCGAAATGAGTGACTTGGGAAAGTTAACATACTACTTGGGCATTGAGGTTGATCAACATGGTGAAGGGATCACATTAAGCCAAGAGAGATATGCCAAGAAAATTTTAGAAGAAACAGGAATGCTTGAATGTAATGCGGTTCATGTGCCCATGGACCTGAGTTTAAAGCTTTCTAAAGCACAAGAGGAGCAAAGCATTGATGAAAAGGAGTACAGAAGATGCATTGGTTGTTTGAGATATCTATTACATACACGACCAGACTTATCATTCTCGGTTGGTGTCATGAGTAGATATATGCAGGATCCAAAGACATCTCATGCTGTAGCTGTAAAACAGATTTTGCGTTACTTACAAGGAACTCTTGGTCACGGATTGGAGTTCATACGAGCTCAGGATACAAGGCTAATTGGTTATAGTGATGCGAGTCACAATGTGGATGAAGATGATGGCCGAAGCACAACTGGACATGTTTTTATTTCTTGGAATCACTTATAACTTTGTGTTCTCAGAAACAAGAAATGGTTGCTCTTTCTTCTTGCGAAGCAGAGTTTATGGCAGCAACTGAGGCGGCAAAACAGGCTATTTGGCTTCAAGACCTACTTAGTGAAATCATGGGAAAGGAGTGCGTGAAAGTGGTGCTATTAATAGATAACAAATCTGCAATAGCCTTGACAAGAAATCTTGTGTTCCATGGTAGATCCAAACACATCCATTGTCGGTATATATCACTTCACAAGAGAATGTGTCGAGAACAATCTCATTGAGGTTCAACACATAGCAGGGAGTGAACAAAAGGCAGATATCCTAACCAAAGGACTTGCAAGAATCCGATACAAGGAGATGAGGAACTTGATTGGAATTAAAGACTTGGCACAAAGACATTTCAAGCTTAAGGGGAAGAATGTTGGAATAAGCTTGAAATAGTTTGAAGAACAAGCTACCTAATCTTAGTTTATTTTGGTTATTAAAAGAAATTAGGAAAATGTCTATTTGTGATTCCTTATGAGTTTAGGAAATATAGAGATATATATAAAGAGTTGTAGTATTGTTACAACCTTAAGAGATTTGTGAGGTTGTTTAAGAGAACTTGAGTTCTAAGGTATTTTCTCAAGTGATTAATAAGAGAAGCAACTTCTTATTATCTTGTTCTTATACAAACAAAGGGTCTTTGAAACTATATTTTTTAGTTCCGGTTTAGCTCAGTTCATCTCTACTAGTGGATTTGGCATAAAACATAAATAGTAAAGGAAAATATACAGTAAAGTAAAAGAAAAAATGTGAAGGAGAAAAAAGACAGAAAATTAAAAGGAGAATCAAATTCATGTTACAGAATTACAGTTGATAATGGATCACACAGGTTTCATTCCCTGATTATAAAATCCAACGGCTAAGATATGCTCTCTAAACACTTTCCAGCAAGATCGTTAACCCATCATTTATTACATAACAAACCCATATATATTTCCAATTATACCCACAAATATCTTTCTATTATAACATACAGCTGTAACAATTTAATTCCCACTTCAATCCCCCTTAAAAAAGGACCACCATAAAAAAACCATTAATGATTTTTTGGCATTTTTAAAATTAAAAACGGAAAAATACAGAAACCTGTCCCTGTAAATAATTTTCTTTTTGGGTTGTAAAAGAAATAAAAACGAGCATGTGATGTTGATGAAGCAGAGAGATGCCATTATTTAAGCGGAATCATCGGCGTGAGAACTTTCCCTTTTTACCCTCGGCTGTATCCCGTAATAACCAACGTACCACTTAACGAACTTCCTCAACCCCGCCGCGAGATCCGTCGTTGGTTTATACCCAAAGTCCTTATACGCTAAGCTCACGTTCGCATGCGTGTAAGGCACGTCACCGTTTCTAGGCATTTTGATCAGATGCTTCCTCGCTTTGGTCCCTAACAACCCTTCCAAGATCGAAACCAATCTCCCGACAGGAACCGGAGACGTGTTCCCGAGATTGTAAACACGTAACTGAGCCGGTCCTCGCTTCTTCCCGCCGCTTCCCGTGCTTTTCTCCGCCGTGTCCAACGCACCGACGCAACCTTTAACTATATCGTCTATGTAGGTGAAGTCACGCGCCACTTCTTGATTGTCTTGCGTTCTGTAGATGTCTATCGACTTCCCGTGGAGTATGGCTTTAGTGAAGAAGAAGTAAGCCATGTCTGGTCTTCCCCAAGGACCGTAAACCGTAAAGAACCGGAGTCCGGTTAAAGAAAGACCGTAGATGTGATTGTAAGTGTGTGCTATCTCCTCTCCTGCCTTTTTCGTCGCGGCGTAAAGACTCGCGGGTTGGTCAGTTCTGTGCTCTTCGGAGAACGGGTTCTCGGTGTTGAGTCCGTAAACGGAGCTTGACGATGCCCATACGATCGCTGGCTGAGGGTTAGCAGCTTTAGCTACTTCGAGGAGGTTAACAAGTCCAGCGATGTTTGAGCTGATGTATGACTGAGGGTTCTTCATTGCGTAACGAACTCCAGCTTGAGCTGCTAAGTGGAGGACGTGAGTGAAAGGAACGACGTCGAAGAGCTTGCGCAAGAGTGGACCGTCGTTGAGGTCTCCTTCGACGATGAACACTTGTTGCTTCTCTAGAAGCTCTTGTCTCGCTCTCTTGAGCGATGGGTCGTAGTAGTCGTTGAAGTTGTCGAATCCTAATACTCCGTCCCCGCGCTTTCTAAGGGCGATGGAGCAGTGGGATCCGACGAATCCCGCTGCTCCTGTGACCAGGACAGAGAGGCCGTGTTGTCGTTTTGGTGTTGAGGATTGTCTCACGCGCTTCTCCCAAGCGGCTCCTTGGCCTAGGGAGGAGGAGGGGGAGGAGAAGATGCCGGTTGATAAGAAGCTGCGACGGTGGAGATGGTGTGAGTGGCTGTCGGAGAGTGGATGGTAGTTGATAGCGAAGAGGAGGACAAGGACGAGAGCTACGAGGAGTGTTGCTCGGAAGAGAACTTTGGAAGAAGCTTTGAGAACTTTGGTGCTGTGAATCTTGCGGAGGTAACTGTTGTACCTCTCCAGCTTCACCGTCTTACTTGTATCCGCCGACGACGCCGACAGTGGCATTTTCGTCTTTTTGGTAGGATACTCTTACTGGTTTTAGAATTGTCTATGGATTCTTCTCTTTTGATCGAAGGGTGTCGAAAGAAACTTAACTCGCAAAATGAAATTATTATTTTTCAGAGGGTTTGAGAGTTTCTTTTCGTGCCCTGGAAACTAGTGAAGGGACGATGTGATGATTATAAAGAGAAAAGAGGGAAATTTGCTGGTCGGAAACCACTTTTTCCGTAATAAAAATATGATATAAATGAACGAGTTAATTTCTTTTTCTTTTTCAACAACAACGAGTTATTTTCTAGAATATAATAAATAAATAAATAAAAGTACCATTGTATTTTATTCAAAAGAAAAGTACTGTTTTAATTGTGATGGTGACGTTGTCTTTTTAACACGAGTGTAATTTTACCTGAATATAGGAAGGATGTGGAAGTTAGGCTTATGCCAGACTCGATAGAGTTAGATTGTTCTCCATTACGGTATACGATAATTCTTACGGTGTTTACTTTTGCTATCATCTGTTTATCTTCTCTATTAAGTTTCTTCATTACTAATAGATATCAGGGTTTGTCATTTTCTTTATCTTTGAAGATACAATTTGTCATGATTACAAAAAGTTGCAAAATGTGAATTCGCATGTATCATTGTTACATAATTGTAAAGATGAAAAAGAATTCAAGATGTAAATATATATGTACCAACAAATATGCTAGATTTATCTAAAAATTCATGATATTAAGCCATGATCGATCACGAGACCAAATACAATTGTACAAAAATCTCCATCATTTCCGAGATAGTACGATCCTGTTTCATCACCATTGTCATTATAAATTAATTTGTTTTGTTCATAACAAAGTTTATGTTTGTTTTAAACGAATTTATAGTGTAAATACCTAGCTAATCACTCCCAAATAAAATTTATATTTATATTAGTTTAATATTTTAATGTACCAAAATATTTTTAATAATTTTAAGAAAATGTCAAAAACGACATTGTTACATACTTACATGAAATGTGAAATATAAGAAGGATTTCAAAGATTGAACAAAAAGGTTAAGATAGTAAAACATGAACCACGTAAGTACTGCATTATTTTAGTTACATAGTAATGACTGTTCTATGACTTAACAGTAAAGTGTGCGCATACTATAATTTGGATTTTCTTGTTAAGAATAATAATACGAGAAAGTATGGACCTTCGTTCTCATAGTATATAACCAAATGATTCTAATAATTAAAGAATTTTAACAGATTGATTAAAGCAAAAGGACAACCCACACTTCTGTTTGTCTTGTGGTGCGAGGAAATGACAGGAGAGTGCCCATGTGACTCCCTCCACATGTCTTTATGTATGAACATTTGGACAATTTTTATTTGATTACTTATATTTTCCTCTCTACATTGTGCTTTTAACTTCTTATTATCAATCTTTTTTTTTTGTGAAAGCATTTCATATATTGTGAAATTGGGGTGGGTTCAACTTATTAATATGAAAACAGTATAGGTAGAGAAATAAATGAAGCCCTGTTGGTTGACAAAAAAGAATTGAAGCATGTGACTTTTTGATCGTCTACGCGTTGTCCAAAGCTAGGTTGCATGGAAGCTTCGTCATATGTTCGCTTCCCGCTTCGGAACCAGAATTGGAAACGGAAGTTTGTGGAATCTCTCCGAATCTCGATTCCATTGCGCTTCCAGAAAAACCTTTTTAAAAACACATTGGAAGCTTACGATTCCGTTTTGGAATCACGTTTCCATTTTAAAAGATTCAATGTCATAAGTAAATAAAAATATAAGAAACATTATTTTTGTTTTTATATAATAGTGAAATAGAGAATAAAAATATACAAATATTAAAACTAATATTATAAAATTATGTTTATGCATAGAGGATTTATTAAAGATATATTATATATATTCAAATAGATTTATTAATTATTTACGAAATATTAAAAATAATTAGTATAATAATATCTTATAAACTTGATTTATGTATATTTTCACGGTCTTAACATAAAATCATTTAAAATTATTATAAATGAATAAATATTTTATTTTAAATTTGACTCTAATAACTTCTATTCATATTTGTAGTTTTTTATATTTTAATATGTGTATATATATATATATACATATAGAAATATACGCTTCCAACACGTTTCTGCTTCCTAATTTTTTTTTAAATCTCGTTTCTACGCTTCCATACGATTCAGCTTCCGCGTATCCGTTTCCGTTTTCATGTAACATAGGACTTCAAAGATGCTTCCATTCTACGCAAAAAGTTACTATGAAATACTATTAGACTTATTGGGCCGCACAAAGGCCGAGTCCGTTATGTTATGTTCGTACATATGCTAGGTCAATACGAGACGATTGTATATTAGGCGTGAGCCGTTAACGTGAATAAACAAGAAGCTTTCATACAACTGCTGTAACTTCTTGACATGGTATCAGAGCTGCAAACCTAACTACTCTGAGGTTTGGCTCGTTGATTCTGAGATCTAAATCCGCTGCAAGATCTCTTTGATTCTGTTCTCGTTAACCTAGCTTTCGTCAGACTACTTCGAAGTTCTCTGTTTGATTATGGCTGGTACGGAGTCTGCACTTGCCACTACGATGATGCAAGCTCGGACTGAAAAGCGTCGAACAATTTCGCCATACGATTTAACTTCAGGCGATAATCCAGGAACGCTCATCTCCAAACCGTTGTTACGTGGTCATAACTACGACGAATGGGTCACTAACGTACGGTTGGCTTTGAAAGCAAGGAAGAAGTTTGGTTTTGCTGATGGATCGATTCCACAACCAAGCGAAGATTCAATAGACTACGAAGATTGGATCGCCAACAACGCTCTTGTTGTCTCATGGATGAAACTAACAATTGATGAGAGCATCTCCACTTCCATGTCTCACATTGATGATTCTCATGAGCTCTGGACACATATCCAGAAGAGATTCGGTGTTAAAAACGGGCAACGTGTTCAAAGGCTCAAGACAGAATTGGCAAATTGTCGTCAAAAGGGAATAACTGTTGAGACCTACTACGGAAAGCTGTCACAACTCTGGAGAAGCTTGTCTGATTATCAAAAAGCTAAGACAATGGAAGAGGTGAGAAAAGAACGAGAAGAAGATAAATTGCATCAATTTCTTATGGGACTTGATGACACACTGTATGGAGCTGTAAAATCATCTCTTTTGTCGCGTATACCTCTCCCATCTCTTGAGGAGGCGTACAATGCAGTGATTCAGGATGAAGAATCAAAACTCCTAGGCAAGATGAATGATGAACGTGGTGACAATGCAAGCTTTGCGGTTCAGACTACATCTACTAAACATGGCAGAGTTCGTATGGGTTCATGTTTGAATCTGCAGGAAGTGTTTTTTGTAGATGGTCTGCATTGTCATCTTATCTCTGTTTCGCAGTTGACTCGGAACAGGGGTTGTGTTGCTCAGATAACTGATCGCATTTGTGTTCTTCAGGATCGCACCACGAGGATGCTGATTGGTGTGGGTGAACAGGAGAATGGACTTTACTTCTTTAGAGGAATGGAAATGGCAGCAGCAGTACAAAGATCGAGTTCACTTCCGATTGATGTTTGGCATAGCCGCCTAGGACACCCTTCTTCTAAAGCTCTAAAGATGTTGCAGTTTTCTGATTTTAGTAGTAGCACTTTCGATTCCAAGAAGTGTGATATTTGTATTCGAGCAAAACAATCAAGAGATTCTTTTCCTTTAAGCAGAAATAAGACGAGCTTTGCGTTTGAATTAGTTCATTGTGATCTTTGGGGTCCGTATAGAACACCTGCAATTTGTGGTTCACGATATTTTCTCACCATTCTCGATGACTACTCCAGAGCTGTGTGGATATATCTTTTACCTTCGAAACAAGACGCGCCTCAGCATCTTAAAAATTCATTGCACTCGTCGAACGACAGTTTTCAACTCAAGTACGAACAATTCGAAGTGATAATGGGTCTGAATTCATTTGTCTCTCAGATTTCTTTGCCTCTCATGGGATTATTCACGAAACCAGTTGTGTGGGCACTCCGCAGCAGAACGGACGCGTCGAAAGGAAACATCGTCACATTTTAAACACTGCTCGTGCCTTAAGGTTTCACGCAAACCTTCCGATTGAGTTTTGGGGTTTCTGTGCGCTTACTGCTGGCTATCTTATTAACAGAACACCCACGGCATTGCTCCAAGGAAAAACACCGTTCGAACTTATATATAATCGTCCTCCACCTCTGGATCATCTTCGTGTTTTTGGCTGCATATGTTATGTTCATAATCAGAAACACGGTGGTGATAAGTTTGAATGCCGCAGTCATAAGTCAGTTTTTATTGGGTATCCGTTTGCGAAGAAGGGATGGCGTGTCTATAATCTGGACACTGGTAAAATCTCTATATCACGTGATGTTATTTTTTTGGAATCAGACATGGCATTTTCTGCAATGTCGAGTTTGTCTTTAGGCGCCAATGATGACTTCGGAAATGATTTACCAATGGACGTTGAGTCTTTGGTTCCTCCAGCTGTGTTGTCTTCACCAGTTACTCCAGACGACAACATACTTGGACAGGATAATGATCAGGATAAAGTTTCTTTGTCTGATATCGACAGTAGTTTGGAGGTTATCACTACTACTGCAGAAAATTCTGCAGAACCTGCAATACTACCAGAACAACTTGCAACAGAACCTGCAGTGGTTCCTGATACAGATATTGTTGATGCACGAACTGAGGTATTGCCAAGTAACATCGCTACCTCGACAGTCCCAATCACCACGACAGTGCTTGACAAACCTGAACCGGAACCTGAAATTCTTGGTCGCGGTCATCGCCAGAAAAAACCACCAACAAGGCTTGCCGATTATATTGAAAATCTGACTCATGATCAACTACTATCTGACGCTGCCTATCCCTTGCATAACTACCTCTCTAGTGAACAATTCTCAACCACATATCAAGCTTATATTATGGCAATCACCACTGCTGTCGAACCTCAGAGCTACAAAGAAGCAATCTTGGATGAAAATTGGAGGTTTGCGGTTACTAGTGAAATTGATTCACTCGACGAACAAGGGACCTGGACAGTAGAAGCTCTGCCTCCTGGGAAGAAAGCTCTTGGCTGTAAGTGGGTTTTCAAAATAAAATTCAGAGCTGATGGCACAATTGAGAGATACAAAGCTCGTTTAGTGGTTCTTGGGAATCATCAAACTGAAGGTATTGATTACAATGAAACTTTTGCACCGGTCGCAAAGATGGTTACGGTTCGAACTTTCTTGCAACAAGTAGCATCACTTGATTGGGAAGTGCATCAGATGGATGTCCATAACGCATTTTTACATGGCGATTTGGAGGAAGAGGTCTATATGCAGTTTCCACCTGGTTTTCGCTCGACCGATAAATCTAAAGTCTGTCGTTTGCGAAAATCTTTATACGGTTTAAAACAAGCTCCGCGGTGCTGGTTCGCTAAGCTTGCTACAGCCTTGAAAGAGTATGGTTTTGAACAGAACAAGTCTGACTACTCTTTGTTTATTTACGAGAAAGATGGCATGCGTCTTCATGTTCTCGTATACGTCGACGATTTGATTATCGCAGGAAATAAAATGGCTGTTATTAATGGGTTTAAACAGTATCTCAGCTCCAGATTTCATATGAAGGACTTGGGAATTTTACGATATTTCCTAGGCATAGAGGTTGCTCGAAGTCCATCTGGAATTTACTTATGTCAAAGGAAATACGCATTGGACATTATAACAGAAACTGGCCTGCTCGGTGTCAAGCCTGTCACGTTTCCTCTTGAGCAGAATCACAAGCTTGCTTTGGCGAAGGATACATCTTTTTCAGACCCGTCACGGTATAGACGACTGATCGGCAGACTCATCTACTTAGGTGTCACTAGACCTGAGCTCTCATATGTGATACATATTCTCTCACAGTTCATGCATGACCCACAGGAAGATCACTGGAGTTCTGCACTCAGAGTTGTGCGGTATCTTAAAAACAGTCCTGGCCAAGGAATTTTGCTTCGAGCTGATACAAAATTGGTTTTGACTGCTTGGTGTGATGCGGACTGGGCTACTTGTCCAACTACTCACAGATCTTTAACAGGATGGTTCATCCAACTAGGAGGCTCTCCGGTGTCTTGGAAAACAAAGAAACATGATGTAGTATCGAGATCATCTGCTGAAGCTGAGTATCGAGCAATGGCTGATACGGTTAGTGAACTTTTGTGGTTTCGAGGTTTACTTCCGGCGATGGGGATCTCTTGCGATGATCCTATTACTCTTCATTCAGACAGCCTCTCAGCTATCAGTCTAGCTGCCAATCCAGTTTATCATGCTCGAACTAAGCATGTTGGGAATGATTGTCACTTCATTCGTGATGAGATCATCAAAGGAACCATAGCTACAAAACATGTCTCCACGAAGTCGCAACTAGCAGATATAATGACCAAAGCTTTGGGAAGACGTGAGTTTGAAAATTTTCTTCTCAAGCTGGGTGTTTGTAACCTCCACACTCCACCTTGAGGGGGGGTATTGGGCCGCACAAAGGCCGAGTCCGTTATGTTATGTTCGTACATATGCTAGGTCAATACGAGACGATTGTATATTAGGCGTGAGCCGTTAACGTGAATAAACAAGAAGCTTTCATACAACTGCTGTAACTTCTTGACAAGACTGAATCTCAAAAATCAATGTGAGAGATCTGAACAGATCACCGTAAGTTATCGACTTATCGCAAAAAATGAATGAATCGATTGGATTCAAACAAAATATACTTTCCTAAACATTTCTAGAGTTTGTTATACTTGACGGCAAGTAGATTATAAACTATAAACTCGATTTTACAGATAGCGTAACGAGTTCCAAAGCAATCCATTCTGCAATTCTTTTTTTTTTTTTATCAACTCCATTCTGCAATTCATAATATATTATTCATACCCTTGACTTATACTGTATAATGTAAGTAATTTTCCAACATTTATATAATGTTTCCTATCACTATATAAACTACATGCTGCAAATCTAAATTTTGAAGAAATAAAGATGAACTATCTACTCGTGGTTTAGCTGGGGATTATTTGTGGCAAAACTAAATTGCGTTATTTTAAGCTAATACTAATCCCCAGCAAGGGATATACTACCATCCATAGTTACGGCAAAACTAAATTTCCTTGTTTCTAATGTTTTGTAGTTACTTTATCGCTATTTTTGTTATACAAAGAGTATCATTTTATAATTTAATGTTATTTTCTATCTATTTTAAGTTTAACTAGGATAAGACACGCACATTCGTGCGGGTATATTTTATAAATATATAAGTAAAGTTTTTTAATATATAATTTATATTTTAAGTTTTAATTATAATAATATCTAATAACAAAATAAAGAAATACTTATTTTATAAAAAAAATATTTAAAATTTTTGGTAAGATCTTATTAGATTTTTTCAACAGATTTTGTTATATTTAAATTTATTTATTATATTAAAACAGAAGTCATAACTCACTTCATGTGTTATATTTTAAAATGGACTATCTACTAAAATTTATCACATAACATTAGTCAGTCATTAATTAATAACCTTAAAATTAGTACCTATATTTTGGGCTTCTGGGTTTACCAAATTTTTTTATTGGGCTAACAATAATTGGATAACCCATTAAATTTATAGATAGTAAAATAAAACACATGTTTAAATTAAATAGATATATAATTTAGTGTTGTAAAGTATACATTCATAACTTAATTATTCATATATTTGTCGATGTTAATTTTCAAAATCATATAGTTTATTTTTTTAAATAACAAAAATAATCATTTTCTAACATTAATTAATCTATACTACCTTAAACCAATGAAACCATTTTTTAAATTATATAGTTTATTTAAGAAAAAAAAAAATAAATGTCTAATTATTTACTCCATAATATGAAGCTAAAAGTTTTATTTTTGTTAAACTTTCTAAATTTCAGAAATGTTACAATATCTTTACAGATGAGAGTAAAACAATATTTTACCAATCTTTACATATATTTACACCTTCAATAATGAAATAATAATCCAAAACAATATATATATATATATATATAGAAGAATATACAAATATATGTAAAGATTTGAAACAAAATATTCGATTAAAAATTAATATATGATAAAATTATTATCTTTTTAAAATTGATATACACACCTCATATATATATATATATATATATATATATATATATATATATATCAATTTAGATTTGAAAACTAATGTTTAAAAAAAATTGAAAACAAAATGTTTCTATAAAAATAAATGAAAACAAATACCCGCGCGGTTGCGCGGATCGAGATCTAGTTTATTATTAATATTCTTATCTATTATATTAAAAGAGAAGTCATGACTCACTTCATGTGTGATATTTTAGTTTGGACCATCTTTAGAGTTTTATAAAATTTTACATAACATTATAATATCTTTTCATATCTTTAATTTTTTTTTGAAATACAAATAAATAGTTTTAATAAAATTCTAACAAAATCTTTTAAAAATATTTTAGAATCTTTTTCAAGATATAGTTTCAAAAATTATTTGATTAAAATTTTAACTATCATAAAACATAATTAAAATTTTAATTCCTTTTTAATTTATAAACAAAAAATTAAAATTATGTAAAATACATTTAACAATATCCCAAAATTTTGTTTATGTATTATGTAAGTCCAACTTAATTAATTTTTACATAGATTTCAAATTTAGAAATAAAAATATATATAAATTAGTAATCTTACATAATAATGTTTTTAAAAATTGTCACAAAAATACAAATTTATAAATTTTATATTAGTAATATTATAAGTCATATAAAATTATTATAAAATTGGATAACATACATAATCAAATTATACTTATTTTTTGATAAATTTTATTTACATAATTTTAAATATTTTTATATTAAAATACCCGCACGGTTGTGCAGGTTAAAATCTAGTTAGTTATTAAGATATTAAGATATTTTGAAAATAATATATATTTGACTGGTTAATATAACAATTAAATATGTTAATTAAGTAATTAATAATATGGTCCAACATGACTTCTAAATAGTAGATAAATTTGGTACTTCTCTTTTAATAGAGAAGACTAGGATAAGACATGCGCCTTGCGCATGGTGAATATACGTAATTAAAATATAAAATTTTAGTATTGATAAATTTAAAATTTACATATAATTGTTTTTATATGTATTTGAAATTTTAGAAACAATTGTAATTAGAACTGTAGATCAAATCTTAGAATTTAATGGACCCGATTTCATATATCTTTCACTTTTTAGTGTTCGAGGGATAGAAAATAAACAGAGTGTCATTGGGCTTGATTGATAGAGTATTAGCAATTTCCTAATCTTTTTTTAAGAAGCAGTTGGTAAAATAATTGCATTTAAAGTATATAAAGTTTCAAAACTAATTTAATATAATTACTTATTTGTATAATAATATTAGAAAACTATATTTTTTTACAAATTATTATTTTCAATAATTTTATAAAAAATCAAGTTAAATTTTAAATTATTTCTAAAAACAATATTTTAAGTTTGTCAAATACAAATAAAAAAATTAAAATTAATTATGGTCATGATTTAACATAACCATAATGATTTAAAAATTAAAAAAAAATAAAAATTAACAAATTAAAAATTAACTCAGTTTTATATCATGATTTAACAATTTAAAAATTAATTATGGTTATGAGAAGTTTACGTTCACGTGTTAATCCTATTTATCTTCAATTTTTTCTTTTGTTGTGTTTTTTATATTCTGGTTATTACTCGATATAAATATTTATTTTGAAGTTTATTCTCATTTCGTTTATTTGTTTTGACCTGGGATTTAGAAAATACTTAAGATTTAAAATAATTAAAACGATACATACTTAGGTTTAGATCTGCACTTTATGCACAATAAGTATTTTATATTTATAATTTATTGTATAATTTTCTGCATATCATAAAATAATAAAATAATAAATATATATATTTCATAACTAAGCAATCAGTCACTATTATGTAATAAATTGACGTATGCATATAAATTTAACTATCACTCTTGTTTGTTCGCAATTAGCGTAAATAAATAAAAATAATCAATCTTATATATTGTATATGATATATAATTAAATTTAAATGATATAAACATAGTAATATGGCACACTTTTAATATTGATATTTGTTAAATGAGGTTTCTACTCATATGATTTTATGATTATTTGCATATTTGTGTAACAAAACTTTACACCAACGATTTTTTTTAATGTGAGATGTTTAGTAGTTTCAATAATTTGTAATCATTTTTTTTAAATGACATATTTCAAAATTAAAATATTAACTTTTCAATATATGTTGAAGACAATCAAAATATAAGTATGTATTTTCATACGATTTATAGTTTAATTAAAACGATATGAAATATATATATATAAACTAAAATTATTTCTTCATATGGTCTTATAATCATTATATTTTAATATAGAAAACAAATTAAAACCTTGGTCTTAAAAGTTTATGTGAGACTTTTAACAATTTTAGTAATTTATACTCATTTTGAAAAATTCGAAATACAACATACACAAAAAAATCTAGATTTTTTTTATATGATTAATGTAATTGTGTAATTTATCTTAATAATAAGTAAATAAACAAAATGAGAAAAAGTATACAGATTGTTATCAAATCTTTATTGTTTAAAATCATTAATTGTCATATATATTTTAATCACACTAGGTAATTCCGTATGTTTTATTTAAGGAAAGCATGCGAAACAATAAATAATTGATATATGCGACCAACTATAGTCTACGAAATATTATATTTCTAGAGAATATAATTTTTAGACTATACATTATATCACATGCTCTAGAATCCATGGGATTTGAAATAGAAGCCAAATAGGTATGACACATAGGATTGGGGTTATTTTTAATTCTTACAAACTTAAGATTACAACTTTTTAAATGATTCTCAAATAATATATAGGGGATAATATAAAAATGCATTGATTTTAAAAATATTTTTGTTTATCTTAAACACTATTAGGTAAATAGTTGTAATTGTTATAAGAACATTAAGACATTTAAATCATTTAAATCATTTTTAATATGAGTGAAAAATGTCAGACAATGCTCTTTAGGAAATGAAGGAGTAATAACTATAATATTGATATTTAGGGCAATAAGTCCCATCTTTTTCATTTATAAACTAACTACAAAACTAAAAAAAAAAAAAAAAAAAAAAAAAAA
>CAKOAT010445154.1:37962-54404 GCA_932364175.1 Eruca vesicaria subsp. sativa | reverse complement strand
AACAAAATCGAATAAACTTTTGCATATTACAGAAGAAAGAAAGAAAAACACAGGAAAAGACAAGTGTTTGGACAAGTTGGAAAAAACGTTAGGTCAAATTTCAAAACACATGTGGTTTCTAAATTGAAATCATATCACTGCTTTAAAATGTCTATTTCAGACCCCCTTTCATTGGATGCGATATTGTATAGGATAGGTCCCTCGTGTATACTTCCTTTTCTTTTTCTTTATCATTTTGGTTGGTTGTCAAAAGGCCAGCTCAGAACAAACGATTCAAACGATCGATTAGAACAATAAAATTTAAGGAATCATATTTTATATTTAGTCACTTATATTAAATTTTTTTGTTAGATTTATATGTAAAGATAACTTATGATTTAATAATAATATTCCTAAAAATATCTTTATTTATGAAATTTTTACTAAGAAATATTTTGAATAAATAAGCTGCAAAACCAGAATTTTTTTCAAAAAAATATAAAACTTTGTATTAGCAGATAATTTTGATCAAATTACGAGGTACTCATAGTAAATATAAATAACATGACTAACCTTGTTATACAATTAACTTTTATTAAATTATTTTCAGTAATCATTACCGGAGTTAAAATAGTTTATAAAATTTTAGTGTGATTTTATTATAAATATATATGTGATATTATATTTATTTTTGGAACACATATATACGGTATTAGATTAAAAAAAAATGATATAGTGTTAAAAATTTGCTTAAAATATCTAAAAATGTTGGACCGCGAGGTGTCAGTATTCACTTTGGTTACTAAACATGCTACTTGCTGATAATATAGATAGCAAGTCTTTGTTAGGGGTGGACACAATTACTTGCTAGTTGGCTTGTATTTGCTACTTGATTCGTACTTGACTTTTAAAGTCGAGTATTCGTTTTGTTCAAGTAAAAATATCAAGTCGTTAATTTCAATTACTTGCAAGTACAAGACAAGTACCAAGTACTAAAATGAAAATAACTACTTGGTGTTGTTGCCTTATTACTCGTCACTTATTACTTGATTTATTACCCGTTTCTTACTTTTAGACAAAAAAAAATCTCTACATTATAATCAAATTACTTGTTTATAAAATAAATAAATTAAAAGTGATATATTACAATTTTAGAGTTTTCTTTTAATTTTATATTTATCATATATCGATTTAAAAGATATGAAACTTAAATAAATATTTTTTATTAAAAAAAGTTTAGATTATAGTTATAACTAACTAATTTTTTTTTAAAAATAATATTCAAGGTTTAAGAAGCTAAAATTAATAAACTATTATTACAAATAATTATATAATAAGTTAGTTTAAAAGCAACAAGTAGTAAAACGGAGCAAGTAGTTGCAAATATACCATTTTTTAGCAAGTAATTGAAAGTGCAAGTACTCATTTTTAATAAACTAAGTACAAGTCCAAATTTTTATTACTCAAACAAGTCAAGCCAAGTACCAAATACGCTAAAAATGGCAAATACTTGGCTTGTGCCTATCCTTAGTCTTTGCAAATTGCAAAATAGTAATTCATGTAGTATTTTAAAAAAATATAAAAAAATTGGTTGAGGGGAGTCAGAATTATACGCTGTCAGATTTAAAGTCCGTGGAAGTATGTACATCTCTCGAGATCTACCGTTATCTTTAAGTAAAATATCTCGATTTAATATGACTTCAGTTTGCATTGGTCTCTAAAAGAAGCCCATAACCTCGTTCGTTGCCTTCGTAGAAGATTCACCATGTTCTTCATTTATTACAGAAGCTCCTAGTTATTTTTAATTGTTTCAAAGTACAGCCATGAGCCATACTAGCATTTTTATCACTTTATTTGTTATAAATAATTTCGCTGACGTTAAAGAATCGGTGTGTATTTTTCTATTTTGTAACAATTAGCGGATGTAAGGGCATGTCACCGACAAAACCCTTCCAGAATTATATATTATCCAAGATCAGCTAAACTCTACTTTACTTTAAGCTAATTGCATTATAAAAGCTATATGTGACTATGTGTTGATTGAGGCTATGTTTGTATATGGAATGTCTCACAAAGAACATGAAATCTAAACTAAAACTTAAAAGAGTACGGTATTCGATCTTCAGTAAAGTCAAGAATGTCAGGTTGAGAAAAATGGTTTTTAGTGTGTGGAAGACATATATTCTAAGTATCAGGCTAAGGCTAAACGATTTATTTTGCATGAACAACCAAACTTGTAGACGAAATGGTTCCAACCAGAGCCAGATCAGGGCTAAGCCCATTGGAATATTGGTTTTTGTCCATAGAATTTTTGGAGGTTTTGTACATAAGCTAATTTGATAGTTAGACACTTTAGCTAGCCAAGTACGAATCGAATTCGGGAAGATAAGGTGAAAGATAAAAGTTTTGTTTGTAAAATGGTTACAGAGAAAGTGTCGGTGGTCTCAGCCACATTATCAGAAATTAAATTTGAAATTAATTACAACTAATTTGAAAGCGATTTGGGAAAGCAGTGGAGTCGCCTATCTTTTGTCCTTTCGAAGGCTTTTTCAGTTGAAAACGGAACTCTTTGTCGGTACGGTCATATAGCGTGAATGGTTAATGTTTTTTTTTTTTTTTGGTAAAAGTGAATGGTTAACGTTCATCAACCAAAACTATCGTATATTCCTTCCGTTTCAAAAAGTTGAACATTTTAACTTTTTTACACATATTAAAAAAATATAAATTTTGATTACCAATACTTCATTTATTATAGATAACAAATCATTATATTCTTTAACTAAAAGAATTTTAAGAAACACAATTAATTTTTATGAAATCTACAATTTTTCATTAAATTATACATTAAAATTTAAAAAAATACATTTTAAAAAAAATAAATATTATTTTTAAAATATTCATCTTTTTGAAACGGAGGAAGTATATGTTAATATTTTGTAAAAACTTAATTGTCTTAAAGTATTGTTTAATCGAACAATATTCCTGGGTCTGGATTTAAGGGTAGCAAGTTCTGAAAATGATAAAATGTAAAAACAAATTTCATAGCTCGTAGACATTAGTGTCGTCCTTTTCAAATAAAATTCAACGCGTATATTAGCAATTAGCAATGGGAGGTCTAGTTAGTACCGACTTTGGATATTAGCTGAAGAAATACATGTGTTTATAGCCTTGTGAAAACAATGTAAATTTCTATTTTTATTTGCTAAAATATTTAATAATATACTTATATGAAGTTGGTTTGTTAGATTGTGAAGTTTAAACCTTTTTAATCATATTTTAACATTTTCATTTGAAAAGTTATTACCTAATGTCCATGTTTTTACTGCTTTTAACTTTTAATTTTTCAGAGTTGGACCTGATTTCAGTCCTACTTTGCATTAAAAGGTCTTAGCTAGCTTTAAAATTGATAATTAGGAAAGAGTCGACGACAATCAGTCCTTATAGTTAGGATTTTGAAATTTTCTAATACTTTCTCCATTTTTTAATTATGAATCGTTTTAGGATTTGGTATATAGATTTTAAAAAATATTTAAACTTTATATTTTCTAAATAAAAACATTACTACTTATTCAACTAAACACAATTCAATCAATAAAAATAGATTGTATAATACAAATAATCATATAACATAAAAATTAATAAATTTTATATTAAAAATAAAAATATTATCCAAGTTGGAAGATTTTTTTTATTTTAAATGACTTATAACAAAACGAATGGAGTATCTCTTATTTTTGCTTTGTTGTAAGAGTTTATTGTGCTTTGGTATTTATTATATTTGTTTGGATGAATTCCAAACGTTTTCTTAAGAGAAACTGCAAAAACATTCTCGATTTTAGAGTTTGTAAAACTCTATATTTGAAGTTTAAAGATTTTATGTTCCAAAAGCAAAACTTAAAATTTTTTAAAACTATTTGTATTTTATACTATGATCTTTATTATTTTCATAACTAATTCAAATTCATAGAAATGTTACAAATAATATCACATATATAAACATATTACAGCAATATTAATTAATAAAATGTTGCACTAAAATACAACTATGAATAGAAGCATATAATTAAATATTAAACTATAAACAAAACACCACATTAAGTTTGTAATATTTTTGTTGTATACTTCTAGTTTCAAAATATTTTAAATCTTATCTTGATATTTTTTTAAAAAAATATATGTAAAACTTAAATTTATAAAAATAATTTTAAAATATTTATGAAATAATTTTTTACGGATTAAAATGATAAACAACAAAATATTAAGAATTATAAATATGACGTGTAATTATAAAGACCAAAATGCAAATAAAATATAAAACTTCAAATCTGAAATTTTAGAATTTTTTTTGGAAAATCAAAAATTTCATATTTGAAGTTATTGAGTATCTTTCGAAGATGCTTTAAATAGCAATTCACGATATATACTAAAGCTAAAAGGATAAATAGTATTTTTAACATATTTTAATATATTTCAACATAAAGAAACATAACCATAATAAGTATAAACCTATATAAGATTTACAAATTTGAGAATAGAAAGACGGTCAATCTAATACGAATGTGTCAATGTGATATCCCAGTTTCACATTTATGATCAAAAGCATAAGTTTATACAACTTTAATTTCGATTCTACTATTACATGCCGTAGATCATTTGTTCATTTGAAGTGGCTAGTCTATATATTTCGTATGTGGCTGAATCAAAACAATTAAATATTTTTCATGAAAACTCGATCAAATATATGAACTCATAAAACTTACTTTAATTCCTTTTTTATTGTTCCGTATAAACAAAAAAATTAAAAATATTTTGAATGCCACATATATACTCTCTTCTTTTTTTATATTTGATACTTTAGACTTATACACATAGAGTAAGAAATATTTAATTTTAGTAATTTTTCTAAACAAAAATATCATTAATTATTTACCTAATCATAATTCAACCAATAATAAAATATAAACTACTGTACTATATAATTGGTCATATAACATTAATTATTAATAAATTTTACATAGAGAATTGGAAACTTTTAAGTTGTTTGGAACAAAAATATTTCTAAAATATCAAATATAAAAAATGGAGGGAGTATGATACTGTGTAATGTAATTATGAAAATACCGTAAAGCAGACATAGCAGTAGATAATCTTTGCTTTGTCAGGAAGAAAAGCTGTAAGGATTTTGGAAGTCAGTGTCCAATCATAGTTTCATTAAAGAAATTATTAAAGCGAAAAGAATCTAGTATAATTCGTTTGCTATAAGAAGATAGCACACCTCTTTTACCAGCTGTGGACAAAGGCCAAAAGTTAATTAACCAGTTGGGTAAAAGATGCTCATATGACTTTTATGCTCGTTGGTTATTTTATTTAGTCGAATCTTCGAGGCGTACTAGCCGCATATATGTGAGAAACAACAATCATCCCTCTTTGACGAAAAGTGAGAGTGAAAAAGCTAGTGAAATATATAACTGTTTTTTTCTCGACAGTTAAACGAATGTAGACATTTATTTATTTTTGTATATATAATATTTTAAATTATAAAAAGTTTTTTATATATAACATGCTATTAATCCTTCTTTTTTTTGATAAAAGGGCTTAACATGCTACTAATCCTTTGTCCATGTATGTATGATGCGACTTCAGATCCGGAATTGTGATTTCGTAATTCATAGAGCACTCAATTAGGCTTTACTCCGACTCAGCTAAAAATCAGAGAAGAAAAACAACAACATTGCAAAGTAAACCATGTATTATTTGCGTCCTAAAACTCATAAAATAACTATATATCATTCAATTTCAGGTTGTATCGGTTAAGTTCGAATATACCAAAATAAAATCAAAAATCTAAACCAAAACATAAGCAAGGAAATTCTTAAATTCAATAAAACTAATTCAACATACATCAGTTTGGCAGAATAACAACACTGCAAACTTTACACATTCAAATACTTAAAAGGAAACAATTTTAAAGATATATATTAGTCAGTTTGTTCATTGCAATTGCAACACTTCTATGTTTCAAACTTTTTGACCACTAAGCTTACTGATGTGAAACAAATTAATAATAAAACAAAATTTTAAATTAAAACATTAAAACAAACAACATTTGTAGAAAATATGAATTACCTTATAAATAGAGTTTAGACTGCATTTATTATCTCAATATGCTAAGAGCAAAACAAAAGGAGATCATTATAAACAACGTGAGATTTAAGTTTTTTTTTTGGATTATTTTTTTGAGTTCGGTTAATAACATTTCGGGTTTAGATTTGTTTCGTAATATTCTACAAGATCCATACGGGTACTTCACATTCCAGATCAGATACTAATTAGGATTTTTGGTTAAGATTTGGTTTAGATCTCCGGTTTTGAATTTTATGCCATGCTTACTCATTCATTTATATATAAGAGTATATTTTTGGTCTGAAACCTTTTGACAACAAGTTTTATGATGATGTTGGAGATAATATTTGAGTATATAATTTTTAGAATATTTGGGATGAGACGATTTCTCGTAACAAATAAGTCCAATAACACACAGAAATTGCATATTCCAATAATTCATAACATTTTATAAATCAATGAAATCTATGACAAATAGTTGAAAAATGGTTAGCTCAATCAAACGTGTATCTAGTACAATTTTCAACTTTAGCATGTGGCCCGAGCGTTAATGAATATAAGCACAAGCTTATAAACTCAAGAGACATTCGGAACTCAAACATTTTGTTAGGCTGGTAACCACATAGTGTGGCGATTAATTCCAAGCTATATATTTATGGATTAATCGTGACAATTATGTCAATTGTATGGTATGGGGTATATGAGGAAACAATTGCAAACGCTTTGTATGTCCTTTTTTTAACAAACATGGTCATTAGCATTGACTCCATGGGCTATACTTATATACTAGGATAAGACATGCGTCTTATACAGGCTGAATGTATTTAATTAAAATATAAAATTTTAACATTGACAAATTTAAAATTTAAATATGATTGTTTTTATGTATATTTGAAATTTTAAAATTTTGCAATTTTTATATAATTATTTATACGTAGGATCAGAAACAATTGTAACTATAATTGTAGATCAAAGCTTAGAACTTAATGGACCCGATTTCATATATTTTTTCACTTTTCAGTGTTCGGGTGATGAAAAATAAACGGGGTGTCACTGGGCTTGATTGGTAGAGTATTAACAAGTTTCCTAATGCTTTCTTAAGAAGCAGTTAATAAAATATTTTCATTTAAAATATATAAAGTTTCAAAGCTAATTTAATATACTTTATTTATTTATCTAATAATATTAGAAAATTATATTTTTCAGAAATTATATTCTTTTCAATATAATTTTATAAAAAATTAAGTTAAATTTTAAATTATTTTCAAAATAATATTTTAAGTTTTTCAAATACAAATAAACAATTTAAAATTAATTATGGTCATGATTTAACATAACCATAATGATTTAAAAATAAATTTTAAAAACTAACAAATTAAAAATTAACTCAGTTTTATATCATGATTTAAAAATTTAAAAATTTAAAAATTAATTATGGTTATGAGAAGTTTACATTCACGTGTCATTCCTATTTATCTTCAATTTTTTCTCTTGTTGTATTTTTTTTTTAATTTTGTTTATTCCTCGATATAAATATTTATTTTGAAGTTGATTCTTATTTTGTTTGTTTGTTTTGATATGGATTCATAAAATACTTAATATTTAAAATAATTAAAGAGATACATACTTAGGTTAAGATCTGCACTTTATGCATAATAAGTATTTTACATTTTATATTTATTTTATATTTTTTTGCATATTATAAAATAATGAAATAATAAATATATATATTAAATAACTAAGAAATCAATAAGTATTATGTAATAAATTGGCGTATGCATATAAATTTAAAAATCACTCTTGTTTATTCGCAATTAGGGTAAATAAATCAAAATAATCAATTTTATATATTATATATGATATATAATTAAATTTAAATGATATAAACATAGTAATATAGCACACTTTTAATATTAAATGAGGTTTCTACTCATATGATTTTATGATTATTTGCATATTTGTGTAAAGAAATTTTACATCAATGATTTTTTTTTAATGTGAGATGTTTAGTAGTTTCAATAATTTATCATCATTTAAAAAAAGACATATTTCAAAATTAAAATATTAACTTTTCAATATATGTTCAATGAAAATATCAAAATATAAGTATGTATTTTCATACGATGTATAGTTTAATTGAAACGATATGAAATATATATAAACTAAAATTATTTCTTCATATGGTCTTATAATCATTATATGTTAACATAGAAAAAAAATTAAAACCTTGATCGTAAAAGTTTATATGAGACTTTTAACAGTTTTAATAATTTATACTCATTTAAAAAAAAATCAAAATACAACATACACCACTCAAAATACAACATACAGAAAAAATAGATTTTTATTATATGGTTAATGTAATTGTGTAACTTATTTTAATAATAAAAAATAAAAAAAATTGAGAAAAAGTATACAGATTGTTATCAAATCTTTATTGTTTAAAAGCATTAATTGTCACATATATATATATATATATATATATATATATATATATATATATATATATATTTTAATCATATTAGATAATTCCGTAGGTTTTATTCAAGGAAAGCATGCGAAACAATAAATATTTGATATATGCGACCAACTATAGCCTAGGAAATATTATATTGTTAGAGAGTATATTTTTTGGACTATACATTATATTACATGATTTAGAATCCTTCTAAATTAAAATAAAAGACAAAGAGCTATGCCACATAAGATTAGGGTTATTTTAAATTATTACAAATTTAAGGTTACAATTTTTTAAATGATTCTGTTTTAATATATAGGGGATTTAGTTTACTCAATAATTGAATTACATTTTTGTAAAATTCAAGTCATAATTGTTCAAGAAGTGAATACATATCTTCTCAGTCATGCCGTTCATTTAGAAACAAGGAAATATATATTCCTTCCGTTCCACTTTATTTGTCGTTTTAGAGAAAAAAATTGTTTCAAAATAAGTGTCATTTCATAATTTTAATATAAAATTTATAAGTTGTATTTACATTTCTATTTTTCATTGGTTAAAATATTGTTAGGTGTATAAGTAATTGTATTTTTATTTTAAAAATATGCAAAACTAAATGATTTTTTAATCAATGTGTCTAAATTTAAAATAACAACTAAAATGAAATGAAGGGAGTATTTTATAGGGTGTCCAACGGGAACCATCAAACAGAGTCAACCATGCTTTAAGCGAATCTAAAGCATTGGAAGAAGCACACTCTCCCGGCTCACACCTTATAATATGTCAGCCAGGTTGACGATCTGGAAGAGTTTTGATTAAACCTTGGGACTGGGGTGGATCTGTTTATAAAAACATTAGATAAACAGACGACGTTGGGAGCCAAATGCAAAAATGGAGCTACAAGTATTTGATGATGATTAAAATATCAAGGCTGTAATTAAGATTGTTAACAAATAATCGTAGTTAAAGACTACTACACGTTGAGCATTAAATGTGGCAATAAATTCTTCACTCGTTACTTGTATTTTTCTTTTTTCCATGCTTATAGAATCCTAAGATCTAAACTGAGTAACGTAAGAAAAAGAATAAGGCCTAGATCCGTCCTCCACTTTTTTTATAACGAACACTGAATCGAAATTAGTACATCCAAAAGGATTTAGTACCCCCACACTAGGGCGGACCTAAGGCATGACTGCATGAGGGGGTATGGCATGTGCTCCACCCTAATTATTTTTTTCCATTAATAACTAGTGTTAAGTTTAATCAACTACATCTATACTAACCTTTTAGTTATAAGAAAATAGTTCTGAGCCCTATACCAAAACTCATCCGCCACTGCCCCTACATGTAAATCATGCGCAGTCTACGGTTACATTCAGGGAGTGTTCATCGAGAATTTAACTAACATGTAGATTAATATAATACGTATAGCATTTTATGCTGGTCTTCATTTGCAATACGCACCTTGACTTATAATGAAACTCATTTGATAAGAATGTATTTCTTTACCTCTACTTGTTTACTTACATAAATCGTTTGTTTTCTAGCAATTTTGGCAAAATATTAGAGACATCATTTTCATTTCTATTGTTCTAATTATATTCATTACTGTATCGAATTAGTGTAAAGATTTCAGCTTATAAGTCTCGGTGTATCATGATAACCTCATCAAATGAAATATTAATTTTGTTAAATGCAAGTACATGTTTTAGGTTCGTTTCTAAATCGACACTGTGTGTATCAATTATGCTTTCAGCCTTTCAGTAAATTTGATTTTCTCAAATTGCATCTTCAAGGGACTACGGATGTTCTCGATTCTACTTTAAATTGTGTTGACAAGAATTAGACTTCTGATGGAACTTAAATTATTCACACTGTTTATCACATTCAGTGAATGCCTAGCATTTACCAATAGTGATTGGGATGGACCAAATGGTAAAAAATGTGTATATTTTAAAACAATCCTCAAAATAACATATTTATAAGTTTTATTTTCTAAATTACATTTCTATATCTAACATCTATTATATAAAGTAGAGTTGAATCTCTCCTTAGTGTGCCACATGGGATGACATGTCATTAAGTCCACGTCACTCCCCGTCCACGTAGGACACCAACCCAGTTGAAACTCTGCGTTTCATTAAACAGAAATCTCCTTCTAACCCTAACTGATCAAACAAAGCTTTGAAGATTGTCTCTTCCTTTCTGCGGCAGCAACAAATGAATGACCTCTGCACTACCTTCACTGGCTGAAACGGATCTGCTTAAATCGGTGTCACGATTCTGTTCGTTGAGGGTTTCAATCAAGTCCTTACACCTTCTTCCATCAATCGAAACGAAATTCTTTCAGATTCAACGTATGTTAATCTTCTGAGAGAAGGTATTTCTACGAGTATAACAAGGTATGATTTCCTCCTCTCCAAATCATCTTTGAACCACTTTTGCATTTTTTTTTCGAGGCATAAAGAATCAATCTTTATAAAGATCGTCGGACTCTGACATGGTGGAGAACGCTCCTCCTACGTTTGCTTCGGGTTCTACAACTCTCTAAATCCAGAAAGGTTGAATCTTTGTATCCTTTTATGTAGTTTATGTACCCATTTGCGTTGACTTCATAGGTGTCTTTCCTTGATATTAAATGTCTTTGAGAGATTTAAGAAACAATTCGAGAGTTCTCTGCACATGTACGGATCATGTTTCTTAGTAAAAACCTTTAATTGTTTGTTTTTGTTGTGTTCTGCTCAGATTTAGTGTTCAACAAGTTCTTCCCCAGATTATCTCTCTGATTTGGAATTTATTTTTCCCCAGATAAGAGTTCGACCAAACCAGAAGGAGGCTGACATCAAGATGATGTGTGCTGCTGAGTTCACCTTGGAACCAAGAACTGCAATTACCAAATGGAGCGTTATGTCTTCAAGAGACGCAACGACGGTAACTCTTCTCTTCTATCTTTTTAAATGTTCACTTATGTATATATATAGAGATGGTTAGAGCAATGAGATTATGTGTTGATATGGATCTTAACAGCTGCTTACAATCTAACTAGCCATGTCTCATCATTTAGTGTATTAATATGTCTAGATAACTACTCAAGTACTGTTTTGTGTTTATGTTCCTGTCTACTCAGATTGGTTCGGTATTTATATAGAATATAGTTTCTATTTGGTATATGAGTAAGAAAATTGAGACAGTGGAGTATAGCCGTCATTGTGAGTTCTATTATTTTATTAGTTTGTGGTTTACACTCTTCTGGTTGATGTTTGAGTCTGTAAAAGTTGAAAATGTTTTTTTTTTTTTTTGAAATGTTCTTACTCAGATATTTACATCTTTAATCTTGGCAAAACATGGGAGAAGCTGATGATGGCTGCTAGAGTTATCGTTGCGATTGAGAACCCACAAGACATCATTGTTCAATCTTCTAGACCCTATGGTCGGAGAGCTATCTTGAAGTTCACTTAGTACACTGGAGCCAATGCTATTGTCGGAAGACACACTCCTGGTACCTTCATTAATCAGATGCAGACCTCATTCAGTGAGCCAAGGCTTTTGATTCACTGGTCCACGACCACCAGGTAAAGTCAAGATTTGGACTAATGAGTTCTTTTTCCTGATTGAAATGATGGTTTTATCTTAACTTTGATCTTGGTTGTTTGTGTATGTGTTGCAGCCCATCAAAAAGGTGCTTTGGGAAACATCCAATCATTGCTTTCTGTCACACTGACTATCTCATGAGGTTTGTTGACATTGGTATCCCCGCCAACAAGAAGGGAAAGCACAGCTTTGGTTGTCTTTTTCTGGCTTCTTGCTCGCATGGTCCTTCATATCCGTGGAACCATTCGTCCTGCACAGAAGTGGGATGTCATGCAAAGACGTGAAACTTGAAAAGGCTTACATAGAAGCCTGTAGTTAAATATCTTCTGTTCATTTTAGTGTGTGGCTTACTCTATACATTGCTGTGCTGGTACATGTTGACATGTTCTTCTACAGGGAACCCGAGGAGGCTAAGCCAGAGGATGAGGAAGAAGTTGCACCTCTACTCCTGAGTATGGAGGTGGAGACCACTGCTGCAATCCCTGATGCTGCATGGCCAGGAGAAGCTCAGGCACCAATCTCTGCTGCTCCTGTCGCTGGTTCATGGAACGATTCAAGCGGTGAGTCTTTTTTCAACAGATATATCCTATAACCACCCTGTGTTGCCTCTCTGGATGTCTTGGTTTTGATGGTTTCTTCTTTGTTTTTTTTTCAATCAGTTGCTCCAGCAGCAGAAGGTGGAGGGGACCCGGCTGTGCCACCGCAGTGACCAACTGGGAATAAATTTGATAGCCTTTACAAATGATGTCATAGAACGTTTTTTTTTGTTGCTGTTGTAATTGAAGAGTGTATTTGTTGAATGATTTAATTAAAACAATCTTTTTAGCCTTTTCCTACGCAACAATTTAGCTAATAAATTGGTTTCTTTGGTCAGCTTGATAAACAACTTCGGTACTCTATCAAACCAAAATTATATAGCCATAAATTTAATTAGCTAAAAGAATATATTACCGTTTAATATATCAAAAGTGAAGAACTGCTTCCTACGTTTTATTTTGCCTTTAAAAACCGATCCAGAGAAATGGGAACTGAATAATTCTAAGAACATAAACTAAGCTTTAATGAGTTGTAAATTTTAACAATAACAATTGTTTATACGAAAAACTAAATAACAAGATGAAAGTATTTAAAGCATAAACAAAATATAATTAAATTGGATTTCACATTGCTTAACATCCGTTAATTCCAATACTGAAAATATGACAAATAGTGAGTTTTAATCATCTTAAATTTGTTGAGCAACACATTGAATATATCAAAAAGAATTCTAAATTTGCATATCAATCATATTCAAATAGTCAATTACAATATAATATAAATATATTAAAGTCTAAATTATAATTACATTTGCTTTATCATGCTTTTATATATAATTGTTAAAATAAACAATAGGAAACTTTCATTTGATCAAAACAGATTATAAGAAACTTATGCTCCTTCTTTGGCTACAGAAGAAAAAAGAAGAGACTGAAACTCAAATTTTCCTCCAAACATCTACAGATATCCTTATGATCTGTAGTTTAACAAATTTTTTCTACTGTATTATCTTTTGATTGATTTCGTTTGATTTTATTTATAATATTTAAAGTTTAAAATTAGAGAAGTGTTATATGTATTACTCCTTCCGTTCCTTAAAGATACATATTCTATAAAAAAAATTGTTTCTAAAAAATCCATGTTTTACATTTTCAATACATGTTCTATTAACTAATTGTAAACTTCAAAAAACTTAATTGCACTAAATAATTTTTTATTGGTTTTAAATTATGGAAAGAAGATAAATACAAAAAACTATGTAAATTTATTGTGTATTATTAAAAAGTGTGAAAAACTAGAATATTGATCTTTTAAGAGTAGAGAGAGTATAAAACTATAAAATTTTGCAACTTTGAGTCAACGATAATACTGAGTATGCTCACATGTCATTTTTAGTTTTATAATTCAAATTTGATGACGTAAATAAAACTGATTGCTTAACATAATCACACTCAAAACTAAATGAACATACACAAAAATTACATCATCGATAAAAACCGAGGCATCACATTCCGCGCGTAGCGCGGACCGGCCCTAGTACAATAATAAATTAAATCTAGTAAGATTTAAATATATATTGAGTGAGTTGGATATCTCCAAATTATCTTCTTTTTTTAGTATCTCTAACGAAATTAGTAGTGGTTCATGCAAGTTAATAAAGTAACCAATTCCCTTAAATATATTACTCGAAAATAGCAAACAAATGGGAGATTTACCTTAGCCAAAAGCTCAATTCCCAATTCAGTAGCTCTGAAAAGGATAGTTGTTTTGTTGACCAGTTAGTAATTCATGTAAGATAATTGGCTTTTTGCAAGTTGAAAAGACCTTTCACAGCTCACACTACACCAGGTCTTCACAAAACTCTCACCCTCTCATAATGTCGGCAAAGGTTTCTTTCTCCTTTGTGGAGAAGATACTTTTATCCTTTTCTCCCATCATTTCCTCAATTATTGTTGCATGAAAATTTTGTAACTATCTTCATGCAATCATAGATATATGCATAATGCGTCATATGTTGATTGGTATTATCGTGTATTCTCGTGTCATATGATGAGTGGTATTATCTTGTTGGTCGATGTGAAAGATTAAATTGTATTTTATCATTCATATTTTATATGAAAATTTATTAGAAATAGGGAAAAATGACTTCCAGTTCCATCAAACTAATCCGGGATTTTTGCAAATTTGACTCAAAACTCAAAGTCAAACACAAAACTAACCTTTCTTGTTTTTTGATTTTTCGTTTGTTTTATTCACCCCATCTGTTCACATTATTTACGAAAATACCATTACACTTTTTTCTTTTCTTTTTTTTGAAAATTATTTTTTTACTCTCTCAACCTCATCATCTTCAAGTATTTACAAGATTGACATTGCCATCAATACCCTAACTACCATGAACAACCAATTTGAAGCTCTTAATGCACCAAAAATCGATTTACCCTCTCTCTTTCTCAATTGTTATGAACTAAAAACAACATCTCTTTCACTTTGTCTCCATATTCATACAAAAAACCCAAGCTTTTGATTCAAAATTTTTTATGGTTGATAGAGCCATTTAAGCATACAATTCTTGGTGGGTTACTTTCATTTGATATTCTGGGTGGTTGGAGAAGACTTTGTGTGCTAAGAAAGTCATCTCNTCTTGGTGGGTTACTTTCATTTGATATTCTGGGTGGTTGGAGAAGACTTTGTGTGCTAAGAAAGTCATCTCACTTAGTTTAAGGTATGAAATTGAATTTTTTTCCAGATCTGTTCGCGTAGAAGACTTACTTGTAAGTCTTCTGGATGAGCTGGACGACTTACTTCTAAGTCTTCCAGCTTTGTATGTTAAAAAAAAAATCTGGACGACTTATAAATAAGTTGTCTAGAAAAAACAGGGTAATTTTGCATTTGACCGAATTATGTCAGATATTTGACTTTTCCTGGACGACTTATTAGTAAGTCGTCTCCGGGAAAGTAAAAATTTCAATATTTTAATAAATCTAGACGACTTACAGATAAGTCGTCTTAGGTTAGTTTTGTAATTGAAAAAAAAACTTTAATTTTAATTTTTTTTCCAGAAGACTTAATTTAAAGTCGTCCAGTCAGACAACTTATTTTAAAGTCGTCCAGTCAGACGACTTATTCTAAAGTCGTCTGAGATAAGTAAAGTCGTCCAGATTTTTTCCGGTCAAACTTTGCTTATCTCGGACGACTTTAGAATAAGTCGTCTGAGTGGACGACTTTAAATTAAGTCTTCTGGAAGTTAAAATTAAAGTTTTATTTTTCAATTACAAAACTAACCTAAGACGACTTATTCGTAAGTCGTCTAGATTTAATAAAATATTGAAATTTTAACTTTCCCGGAGACGACTTACTAATAAGTCGTCCAGGAAAAGTCAAATATCTGACATAATTCGGTCAAATGCAAAATTAGCATGTTTTTCCTAGACAACTTATTTATAAGTCGTCCAGATTTTTTTTTTTTAACATACAAAGCTGGACGACTTAGAAGTAAGTCGTCTCATTTAAATTTCAATTGCAAAAATGACCTGTCTGGAAGACTTACAGTTTAGTCTTCCAGCTGGATGACTTTCCAGACGACTTAATTATTAGTCTTCTACTAAGTCGTCCAGACTTTATGAGTATGTATTAAGAATTTGTGTTAGTCTTCTTAGATGACTAATAATTAAGTCATCTGGAAATTCTTCCAGCTAGATGACTTTCCAGAAGACTTAATTATAAGTCTTCTACTAAGTCGTCCAGACTTTAT
>CAKOAT010445154.1:12230-36639 GCA_932364175.1 Eruca vesicaria subsp. sativa | reverse complement strand
TCAAGCGGGAAAATAAAATTTTAAAAAATTTTAGGCGGGAATATTAGTACGACTTACTTGTAAGTCGTCTGTGTAAAATTATTTACCAGACGACTGATATTTCAGTTGTCCAGACCCTAAACCCTAAACCCTAAACTAAATTGACTAAATTAACTAATTAACCACGTTATAAAATCAAATTATACTTAAATAATGTTTATTATACACAGAATAAACACACTTAGGTAAATTTTTAATTTTTCAAAAAACATTTATGCTTTCGAAAATCTAACCCTAAGAAACACATACAATACTACAACATATATTGGTGAAACCTAAACTAAAGAATATCATGACTCACTATTTTCACTCATCTATGCTGAAAACAACTAACTTTTGTTATATCTTAATTTATATCTCTTAAGACATATGTTAATTACATAATCCCAATTTTTCATTTATCAAGATATTTATTACAGAATTTATAAATTATTTTTAAGAAAAACTGTCCCAGACGAATTTAAGTTAAGTCGTTTGGACGACTTTAAGTTAAGTCGTCTGGACGACTTTAAGTTAAGTCGTCTGGACGACTTTAAGTTAAGTCGTCTGGGCAGACGACTTACGAGGGCTAGAAACGTAAAAAAAAATACCATTTTTTTGTTTATTCACAAGGGGTTGGTTGTAATTTCAATAGCCTTTTAAGTTACTTTTGCATTTGATTCAAGTTTGGGTTTACTTTTGCATTTCAAATCAAGTTTTGAGTCATATTTGGCAATTTTCCCAACTAATCCCACTTCAAATTGGGATTCCTCACATTTTTTTAAAATAATTAAGTATTTCAGATACTAGAAATTAGATGTTGTGCGGTTAGAACATTGAATATTGTGAGAGATATTGCATAGAACAGTAGATTTGTTGATGGATAACTTGTGTAGTTCTTTTGTATAAAAGTATAAATCTTGGAGATGTACGTTGATTCTGAGCATAAAGTAATTAACTGCAGTTGCATATATGAGCTGCAACTGGATAAGACGATGGATGCAATCAAGAGCAAATAATTTGTTTTTTTTGAATGCGGTCGTTTTCACATGATTTGTCACAGAAGCGCACATTCTCTTTTATTTTTTCTTATAATTTTGGGGGTCTTAATTAGTTTTATTCTACTCCTTGTTTATATCCAACGGTTCATAGATTTTTATTATGTCGGCAGGCTATAACTTATGATGAGAAAAATGACATAGTGCATACTTCAATATATTGTTTTCTTGGTCGCATGATGATCACTATATGAAAGATACAATAAAATGTACCATACATTGGAACTGCTGAATCCAATTATTTGTTCAGTATGATATAATCGACATGCTAGGACCAAATACATTATTCGCTCCCATATAAATCAAATACGGTCAGGAAGTGTTTCTCAGAGTAATGTCTCGTTCGACAAAAACTTGATTTTGTAAAATGGGGAGTGATAAAAAAAAAATCAGTCCACACAATATTTTTTGACGTTCTGATGTGGTGATCCAATATATGTGATATTAAATTGTGTTGTTGATTGCATATAAGGGATCTCCAAAGAGTTTGAGGACTTGTTTTTGAGAAAAATGGGAATTTCGGTTTCGATTGAGATGGACTGATTTGATATGTCTGGCTTGGGTGTGTTCATGTATAGCATATATATATGTTATGAAAGAGATCCCGATCTTGCCCATGTGCCAAGGTAAGAAAATGCAATATCATCAATATAAGAACATGCATCTTCAGTATATATCTCTATATTTTCACTATAGAAGTAAATTTACTCTAATATATAATTTTATAAAGAGTTTGTCTATTTAAAAAGAATATTTAAAAAAATTACCTTTTGTCTCTATATTTAGAAATGAAAGTAGTATATTTCTGTATTTTCCCCTGTACACAAAAAAATATATTATAAAAGCATACATTATAGTAAATTCATCTCTGTAATAGAGATTTAGTTTATAAAAAAGAAGTTAAAAATAAAAGTGGATTGAAGATGGTCTAATGACCAAATAAAATTCCACTTTACTAATCAGCCTTATATATAAAAACTAATACTCATTTTTTTTTTATAACGAAAGACTAATCTATTACTCAACCTTGAGGTGGTCTGGGAATTCAGATCGGAATAGAACAACCAACATACATCAGATCTCGATAAAATGATCGAGCAGTCTTAGCTAGAGAATCAGATGTAGCATTATGGGACCTAGGAACATAGAAAATCTTGAAATCTGGAAGCAGATTCGCAATGTGATATTACGTGCGAACGCACACCAATTAACCTAATGTGCACACTATCACAATCGAATGGTATGTCGATGTAGCACTTTAAGATCGAATCCACAGAGACCAAATATTACACTTTATTTTTATAGGATCAAATTCAAGCTAAAACGATAAGTTTTGTAAGGAAGCAAATCGTGAGAAACAAATAATTAAAATGGGTTTTACTTTCATGATATAAGGATGTCAACCTAGGGTATCTCATTGGGTGTTAACCATGCTGAACCAAACAATTATTCAAGCTTTTTAAGTGCAGCCTAGAACTCAGATTTCTTAACTAGAACACCCTGCTCTCGCAGGTGTGCTCATTTCACAGAGGAGCAAAGGTACCTATGCTCTCACGTGGACCAGTACTCAACAGCAAACATTAAGCACATACCTAATATGCTCATATCACACCCTGATATCTACTTTCGCTGACCAGGGATGTGATGCTTGCTCTCAACAGATCTAGCAACCTAATTCATGATTAATGATAAAAGATTAAACTTTGAATAAAATACTAAGTGATCAAATCAGTATCAGCAGTAAGAACAGTGGAGAGCAAAGGCGAGAATGATGCTTATCTATGTTTAGTTCAATGGATCAACACCCTAGAACCCTAGGTTAACAAATCGACTACTCAGCCATAACAACAGAGAACACAAAGTCAAGAGATAAAGAAGACATGAATATTATTGCAGATAAATATAAATAGGGTTCAGAGGATTCTTCTCTAGAACAAGAGAGATGATCTTCTCCCTTTACAAGTATCAAAATCACAATATCCAAAAGTTCTAAGGTTTCTCCTCTCTCCAAAGAAGCGTTTTCTGTCTAGGAAAAATAGAATAGAATATGTCCCAAGGCCACAGGCGGTTGGGATAAGAAAATAGAAAGATTAGGGCAAATCCCGAAATTAATTAGAAGTTTCCATAATTTTCGGGAGCAAATCGGGGTTTCCTCCGCATGGGTGCTCCGCGATAGAAGGAGTAAGCAGGGGGTTGCTCCGCGATAGAAGGAGCAAGCAGGGGGTTTCTGCGTTCGGGTGCTCTGCGATGGAAAACTCTGGGTTTTGCATTCTTTCTTCCATATGCTCATTCTGGTGCTTTCCAACTCGTTCTATACCTGAAATAACTCAAAACACACTAAGTATACTCCAAGAAAACACAAAAGTGATATGCAAAGTATGTGTGTAATATGTCAAAAACACAACATATCAATTCCCCCAGACTTGGATCCTTGTTTGTCCTCAAACAATATCAAGTTCCAGATCAGTGGGAAAAGTTTGAAAGTGTGGGTCTCATTTAAGCAACCATACTTTAACCACAAATCTCTAAACCATACAAGCAGACATATTAGGACGACACACCCTTACCAGAACCTCCACTGACTGCTGTTTAAATCGGCTCCATACTCTATATCTCATACCTGCAAAAGTCAAACCTTCCAGAATAAAACTCCTTATATTCATTTAAGATCAGTGTGAGCTTCTTGTCATAGGCATTATTCAGGGAAAACGGGCTAGGTATGAGACATGCTTTTTCAGTGTTTAAAGTGGAGTTAACAAGTGTTTAGGGTTTACCATGTCTTTGTAGAAGATGCAGGATATCACACAAAATTGCCAGAGAGGATGGATCCATTGATCTCCACAACCCTCACTCGTTTTCTCTACAGAGCAATCGTCGTGGAGCACTGACTCCTCTGCTCCGTACAGGTTTGCTCTCTTCCTTTCAGATCACCCTTTCTACACATTGTTCCATCTCCCACTTCAGTTCTTTGCTTCTATGATCTACCAGGGGCAATGTTTCGGCTCTTCTCCTTCTCATCATCTCTTAGAACTCTTGGAACATAAATAATACTGATTTTTTGTTTTGAATAACTTGAATAATGAAATGACGAGTTTCTATGATGATGATGACGAGAAAGAGGTAATTACATATATTGTGCCCCTGGTGGTTCTGACTTAAGCACTTTTTTCACCATTTGATATTTTCTGCTCGGATCTTCTACTGACTGCTCTCTTCTTGTCAGATCACCCCTACTGGTTGCTCTCTTCTTATCGGGTCATGTATATCTTTGCTCTGAAGCGTAGTCTATGAGAAAAACGAGTGAGAGCAGTGTTGATCCTTTCCTCTCCAGCCCTTTTGCACATATGAAACTTAAAAACAGAATGCATGAGGGTGAAACAAAGGTTTTAAGGTTCATGGTGGGAACTAGCTAAAGATGAGCTAGCCACTCAGGATCAACAAGATGGATAGAAATAATTAAGATGTCCTGAGTGTAATCTCGTTTCCCTAATCTAACGCCCATAACAAGAAGAATTAAGTCAATATTAGGTTCAAGTTAGGTGGAGTTTAAGTCTTTCCAGAATAACCTCTACAAAACAGAAATCTTCTGGAGAGCAAGGTGATGTAAAGTCAGGGAGTATTCCAGGTCCATGTGAACGTCTTTCATCACTGCTAAGGTCACTGAATAAGATACTTAGAGCACAAGGTGGTTAGAAAGCATCATAAAATAAGGTCATGATTCCCACATAAGTTTGACTGACTCGATCCTAAGACTGACTCAATAAATGAAAACAGAAACATGACTGACTCAAGAAACAAAAACAAAAGCAAATAGAGTTCAGAAACACAAAAGTGCCTCCCCCAGACTTACTTCACAGTGTCCCTGGTATGAAAATAAACCTAGAGACATCAAACCAGACTTACCTGGCGCGGAGCAACCCGACAGAGCAAGGTCGATTTGCTCCTTGGGTGTGCTCTGTCGGTAGAACAGAGGCATCTTGGTTTTTTTTTTTTTTGCCCTGTAACTCACTAAAATAAAAGCGAAATAAAAACTAAAGAAAAGTTCTAAAAACAATTTAAACTCACCAGTGGGTTGTCTCCCACCAAGCGCTTGGTTAAAGTCACTAGCTTGACTTTGGTGATGGGGATTAGTCTGCTGGAGCAGGAGGGCCTGTTCTAAAACAAGCTCCACAATCAGACATGTTCAGCTTCAGAACCTTGCTCAACAACCCTTTCACAGCAGCTTCCCCTTTCTCCTTCAGCTCATGTGTGAGAATGGCTCTGACTTTAGAGAACGGTTTGGAGGTACCCTTGCANCTCCTTCAGCTCATGTGTGAGAATGGCTCTGACTTTAGAGAACGGTTTGGAGGTACCCTTGCATTTCACCTCATACTCAATGGAGTTCTCATCACACTTGAGAGGTATCAAAGTCATTGTAGGATCTCCCTTGACCCTTTTCTTCTGGACTTTCTGTTTTACCCTTGAATTCCCTCTGAATTTAGTAGGATCAGTGCTAAGATTTTCATCAGAGAGCAGCCTGCTCTCAACCTTATCACCATGCTCTCTCTCTGGAATCACTTGCAGCTTTTCTACATCAAACAGTGAGATGCAAGAGGCGTATGATGAGGAATATCTGGTGGGTACAGCCTTGTAGCAAACTTTCTTGCTGATGTTGGAGAAGCAGACTCTCTTCTTAGGCATATCGATGGTTGCTTCAACAGTAGCCATGAATGTCCTTCCAAATATCAAAGGCATCTCATGATCTTTATCCATCTCAACAACTTGAAACTCAGCGGGAACAACGCTGTCCCCTACTTGGACATGAAGGCAGCGGATGGTTCCATATGGGACTGCTCTAGAAGAATTTGCAAAGGTCAGACTCAGCTGAGAACGCTCAACACCAGCAATACCCAAATCGTCTACAATAGCCTTTGAGATGAGATTAACACAAGAACCAGAGTCACAAAGAGCATCGTCAAAGGTTGTTCCTGCGATGGAACATGGGAAAACAAACTTTCCAGGATCATCAACCTTAGGCAATACCTTCAGTGCTGGTGTAGACAGTGCTTTATTATATAAGACTTTGATCTCCTCTTGAGTCTCTCTACAGTTTTTAAAGAACTGGAGCAATGGGCGAATCTGCAGAGCATCTTCAAATGCAAGTTCTTTAGGAAGCTTTCTCACAATCTTGTTAAAACATGCCAGCCGCTCTTCACTAATGGGATCCCTCAGATGTCTGGGTGAGATTGGGTAGGGAACCCTAGGAACATAGACTCGAGCTGGTGGAGTTTCAGTAGATTCGTCTGGACTAGTCTCAGCAGGTTGATCCGGAGTAGTCGGAGCGACCCCAGCGGATTGCTCTGGAATAGTCGGAGCGTCCCCAGCAGGTTGCTCTGTAGTAGTCGGAGCGACCCCAACAGGTTGCTCTGATTCTTTCTGCTTAGCTTTCTCTGCAGCAGTAAATCGCCTTGGTGTTGGATCATTCAGCTGTCTACCACCTCTCAATTCCACTGCATAACAATCCCTTGGATTTCTATCAGTTTTTCCAGGGAGCATCCTCTGCTGTCTCTTGACACTCTCTGCAGTCTGAGCGAGAGCAATGTCAATCTGGCGCATGTGACTGCTCACTGAGTCACATTTCGTGTTGAGCTCAGTGAACATGTTTTCCATCCTTGTGTTAATATCAGAAGTAGCCTGGTTTAATGCCTTGGCATGTATCTATTGACTCTGGAGCAGCTGCTGCATCATGTTCCCTAAGGCTTTGATCTCACTCTGTCCACCCCCTGAATTAGCTGGAGCATCTTGCGGGTTGCTCTGCTGATTCTGATGGTTCTGATTTTGGTTCTGGCTTTGAAATCGGTTCTGAGCTTGGTTGAAAACAAAAGTCTTGCCTTGGAAACTAGAAGGGAAACCTCTCTGCTGCGGAGCACCTTGCTGCTGATTTCGCTGCATCTGATCCCCAGAATTCTCTGTGTTGCTCCTCTGGTAAGAGAGCGGGTTAGGGTTGCTCTGGTAGTTGGGATTCTGATAATAGTTCCGGTTCTGCACATACCCTTGACCATTGATGTAAAGAACTTCCTGATGATCATCTCCCTTTGTTCCTCCCTCAGAAGCAAGATCATTCACTATTTGCTCTGGTGTAACCTCATCCATGTAACTCACCTGCCCCTCATTGCTCTTCAGGAGCAGATCAACCTTGGCAGTGAGCTCATCTTTCCACTGAGCATCGACACTGCTCACCTTCTTGGAGCGATCTGCTTCTGGATTTTTGTTTGCAGAACTAGCAGCCATGTTCTTTATCAGCTCGTAAGCACCCACGGTGGTCTGTGTCATGAAGTCTCCCCTGCTCGCAGCATTGAGAGCATTGCGGAACTCCCACTGAACACCATCATAGAATATACCCAGAACATGATCCTTCTCAAAACTGTGGTGTGGGCATTCCCTGAGAGAGTCATTAAATCGCTCCCATGCATCATTGAACGGCTCGTTCGCGTGCTGCTTGAATGAAGAGATCTTGTTCCTGAGGGTTGCTGTTTTAGACTTGGTGTAGAAGTGTCCCAAGAAGGCTGATCTGACCTGCTTCCATGTAGTGAGGGAGCCTGTAGGGAGCGACTTGAGCCATCTTGACGCCTTGTCCGCTAGAGAGAACAGAAAGAGCATACACTTGATGTAATCAGGAGGTACACCATTAGCACGTGTGAAGCTACAGATCTCTTCAAAAGCCTCAATGTGTTCCATAGGTATCTCAGCTGGAAGCCCATGGAACATCTTCCTCTGCACCAGATTGATCATAGCAGGCTTGATCTCGAAGTCTTGTCTGGCACAGGGTGGTGGAGAAATCGCGGAACGCGTAGCAGGGATGTTCCGCGGCAGATTTCGCTCACCGATTTGAGCAGCTTGCTCCTGCTGGTTGTGAGCAGCTTCTTGTGCGGCAATGGTCTGCTGCATCTGGAGCATTTGCTGTTGCATCAGAGCCAATGCTGCAGTGAGATCATTCTGGTCGCCGTGATCACCCATTGTGGCATGAGTCGGCCTCGGTTGTTGTCGGTTGGTTCTTTCTAATCTTGCTAACTCTTCGTTGGTGAGTGTGACTAATGGACTTAAGGTGTGGCTTCGAGTATTTCTACTGGTCATACACCTGAAACATCAGCTGAAAATCAAGAAAAAATAGAGCAAGTTAGATGTTTTAGAATAGAAAATTGTCAAAAAATAAAGGTAAAATTATTGGTCCCCGGCAACGGCGCCAAATTGATATTACGTGCGAACGCACACCAATTAACCTAATGTGCACACTACCACAATCGAATGGTATGTCGATGTAGCACTTTAGGATCGAATCCACAGAGACCAAATATTACACTTTATTTTTATAGGATCAAATTCAAGCTAAAACGATAAGTTTNGGCGCCAAATTGATATTACGTGCGAACGCACACCAATTAACCTAATGTGCACACTACCACAATCGAATGGTATGTCGATGTAGCACTTTAGGATCGAATCCACAGAGACCAAATATTACACTTTATTTTTATAGGATCAAATTCAAGCTAAAACGATAAGTTTTGTAAAGAAGCAAATCGTGAGAAACAAATAATTAAAATGGGTTTTACTTTCAGGATATAAGGATGTCAACCTAGGGTATCTCATTGGGTGTTAACCATGCTGAACCAAACAATTATTCAAGCTTTTTAAGTGCAGCCTAGAACTCAGATTTCTTAACTAGAACACCCTGCTCTCGCAGGTGTGCTCCTTTCGCAGAGGAGCAAAGGTACCTATGCTCTCGTGTGGACCAGTACTCAATAGCAAACATTAAGCACATACCTAATATGCTCACATCACACCCTGATATCTACTTTCGCTGACCAGGGATGTGATGCTTGCTCTCAACAGATCTAGCAACCTAATTCATGATTAATGATAAAAGATTAAACTTTGAATCAAATACTAAGTGGTCAAATCAGTATCAGCAGTAAGAACAGTGGAGAGCAAAGGCGAGAATGATACTTATCTATGTTTAGTTCAATGGATCAACACCCTAGAACCCTAGGTTAACAAATCGACTACTCAGCCATAACAACAGAGAACACAAAGTCAAGAGATGAAGAATACATGAATATTATTGCAGATAAATATAAATAGGGTTCAGAGGATTCTTCTCTAGAACAAGAGAGATGATTTTCTCCCTTTACAAGTATCAAAATCACAATATCCAAAAGTTCTAAGGTTTCTCCTCTCTCCAAAGAAGCGTTTTCTGTCTAGGAAAAATAGAATAGCATATGTCCCAAGGCCACAGGCGGCTGGGATAAGAAAATAGAAAGATTAGAGCAAATCCCGAAATTAATTAGAAGTTTCCATAATTTTCGGGAGTAAATCGGGGTTTGCTCCGCATGGGTGCTCCGCGATAGAAGGAGCAAGCAGAGGGTTGCTCCGCGATAGAAGGAGCAAGCAGGGGATTGCTCCGTTCGGGTGCCATGCGATGGAAAACTCTGGTTTTTGCATTCTTTCTTCCATATGCTCCTTCTGGTGCATTCCAACTCGTTCTGTACCTGAAATAACTCAAAACACACTAAGTATACTCCAAGAAAACACAAAAGTGATATGCAAAGTATGTGTGTAATATGTCAAAAACACAACATATCACAATGTCGAGAGCCTATCCAATTCCGTCGAGAAGCGTGGCCAATCAAGAGGGTTGCTGAGCATCGCAATCAAATCCTTGCAATCCGTCCCAAAGCTCTGGCATGGCGAATGTTGAAGCATATTCTCCATTGTCCACCGTAGTGCTTCCAGCTCAGAGTGCAAAGCCGACTCCACCCTACTAAGATTACGCATCCCCATCAACTGATTCCCCTCGTTATCCTTCCAAACCCATCCACATCTAGAATACTGTTCTGTAGAGGTCCAAGAACCATCTACCATACAGATATCACCCAGGCTTATGACATGGCTTGCAACATCTATGTTTCCTTATGATGACATGTTCTGTTCATTGGCTTGGAACCAGGCAAGGCACTCACTTTCCGCATATCGGGCTAATTCTAGAGGATCTCTGTCAATTCCCCGAAACAACTTATCGTTTCGAGCCTTCCAAATGTACAATTATCCAAGGATAAGGGTCTCTGTCTAATTCCGGTTCCATTATAGCCTTCTTCCTCCAAAATAGATAATCTATGTTCGCTTATGTGCTCTGCACTGGGAATAGATTTGAGCTGGTAGGAATATTCGCTAATGCCCAAACCTGCAAAGCAGGCAGACATAGGAAGATTGCATGTGCAACTGTTTCATCCGACTCTCCACAACGTGGACAAATGTTGTCACATCTCATGTGTCTGTGGTTCAAAGCACTTGTAACAGCCACATGACCTGTTATGATCTGCCACATAAGATGACATATCTCATTTTAAAAGCTCAAAATCGTATTCTTAATAATTTTTTTTACCTTTAATATATATATATATATATATATATATATATATATATATATATATATATATATATATATATGTGTGTGTGTGTGTGTGTGTGTGTGTGTGTGAGAGAGAGCAGTGAGCTGAAGTATAAAATATCACAATTATAAAAAAGAATGTAACTAATCATACTATTCATGTCGTAAGTAAGGCTTCTCTTCATGCATGGCTTACCAGTTGAACAAGATCGCAATGCTTCTAATCAAAGTTGGACTAGCTCTATGAAAGACATAGGTCAACTAGGCATATCTCACCAGCAACTTGAAGTCTTTGAAGTCAATATTAGAATGCTTGTTTAGATGGAGGAAGTAGACTACATATACTATTTGCAATGGTGACACACTTGGTAATGAGTACTCCTACAAGAGGTACCCTTTAGAACTAAAATTAACAACTCATTTCTGATACCCAATCTACAAGTTTCGAACCGTCTAAAACTACGTACAATATGGGCTTCGTAATTACACAAGAGCCCAAATAGAGTAAATGTGCAGAATACATATAATGATATTACGACGTCGTCTAGTGACTCAAATGTAGATCATTTTAAAATCAAACCGGAAAACCAAATAAAAACGAAGTCACAGATCTTGCTGGTTTGAATCGGTTTGGTGAAAATCACCACAAGCCCTAACGAGTTTGTTCTTTGTTTTCTGCAAAATCAACAAAGACAAGGACGTGCTCAGCCATCCTTCTCCAGGTCTGGCTTTCTTCTTGATCTCTCTGTTTTTACCGTCATTGTCTCGTCAAGTAAGATCATTTGTTGTCTTATTAGAAACTTTAGATTTCAATGTCGGAATCAAATGTCCAGGGATTCGTGTTTGCGATCCCTTCTTCCTTTTTTCGATTTAGTGGTTTAGTTTGATTAGCTTAAAAAGGATTTAATTGACAATGTTCTAATGTGTTTTATCTTCTCCAGACATCTAAAAAAATGTCTTTCTGCACCAAACTTGGAGCTTTACAGAACAGAAATGTTCCAATGACATCAATGCTCCGCTTCATGTCCACAAAACTTTTCATTGGTGGTAAAGTCTAACGTTCATTTGAATCTTTGTTATTGTTTGTATTAGCTTTGATGTCTTGTGTAACAGTTTTAATGTTTTAATAACCGTTCTTAGGCCTATCACCCGGAACTGATGAACAGTCCTTGAAGGATGCTTTCTCTACCTTCAACGGAGTTACAGAGGGTAAGCATCTCTTTCTTTTCACTCTTCTATAGTAGAGTGTGTGTTTATTTTTGCTTAATGTTTTAAACCTCTCAAGTATGTGTGATTGGGTTTTAAGTCGTCAGTACTCTGAGGCTGTGAATGATCGATGTTTAAACCTCTCAACGGAGTTACTATGAATGATTGATGTTTGATGAACATTAGCAACTTGGTATCTGTGTTTTTGCTTTGTTGGACTGAACTATTTTGCTTAGTATATTTAATCATTTTTCAGTCTTGTGTATTTTTAACCAAAAGCCTTGTCGTGTGTCTTTGCTTTTGCAGCAAGAGTCATGACTAACAAAGTCACTGGGAGGTCTAGAGGTTATGGATTTGTTAACTTCGTTACTGAGGATTCTGCCAAATCTGCTATTCAAGCTATGGATGGACAGGTTAGAATACAAAACAATCACTAAATCTAACTATATATTTATCATATTGAACTGTTTCTTGGTTTGTGGTGTGATTAATTAGGAGTTGAATGGGTTTAACATTCGTGTTGATGTTGCAAAAGAATGGCCAAGCTTGCCGTTGTCTTTGGATCAGGAAGCTATAGAAGATGAGAAGAAAGGCAATAAGATGGTGAGCCGATCTGTATGGAAAGATCCGTTCGTTGATGCGTTCTTGATGAAGAAGAAAAACGCAGCTCTGAACAGGAAGATATGGTCAAGGAGGTCGACTATTCTGCCAGAGTATGTTGATTCCTCGGTGAGAATCTACAATGGCAAAACTCATGTGCGTTGTAAGATCACAGAGGGGAAAGTTGGGCATAAGTTTGGAGAGTTTGCCTTTACAAGAAAAGTTACCAAGCATCCTAGAGCAAAGTAAGTGTGTAGTTCTTGAGAATGAATTGGTCAGAGCTTGAGAGGAACCATAAACGAATCAATAAGAATACCGAGCAGGTAGGCTTTGAAGTCTATTTATCAGACTCTGAAGCTGTGCAAGTGTTTTTGATTCATGAAACCTGTGGGAACTCTTGTAACATCATTGATCCTCGAAAGTGTTTTTTTTTTTTGCTGTTGTTCATGATTCTTTTGGTGATACGAAGTATGAGACTTTTCATCCACTTTAAGGCAAAGATAGCCATTTACAACGTGGAAGATAAATTTAAAGTTCCATCGCTTTGCTAGTGCTAATTGACAAGAAGTAATCCATTTATCTACAGGAGAATATAGTTATTTAATAATGATTTTGGTTAAATAAATTAGAGTTTCAGTGGCACAATTTATAGTAACAATCAAGTTACATCAGAATTAGTTCAAATAATTTGGTGTTTTTGAAATATGTAATTACAGAACTTGTTTTTGTTAAAAGTACACACAGCTCTCCAACATGATTGAAGGCTGCTACAACTGATCGGGTCGCCATGTGAACATGCTCTATTGTCGTTAAGGTTTTGGTCGTACTCTGCTTTGTTTCTTTCTTTTTTTAGTTTTTACTCTCCTTTGGAGATTTTGGGTTTGTAATAGTTCTTATTTTTATGTGTAACTCCATTTTTTGGTTTATCTATAAATCTAACATCTGAAGAAACAAAACTTTTGTAGTGTCAGTTATTTTTGTATGTTAATCATGTGATCAATTTACTTCCCGTTAAATTAGAAATAAAAAAGAGTCACATGTAGCAAGTAAAGTTTCATACGAGTAAATGCTACTATTATGTAGACTTCCTCTATATTTGAGTGTGCATTGATTACTTGGTGTTGAAAGAGCCACATACATTGTTGTATAGTTTTCTTTTTTGGGGCACATGTTGTGTATTAATTATTCTTTACCATCTTATAAAATCCAGTTTCTTCAGAAATATCTTTTTCTTTGTTTCAAACTCTTAAAACATACTGGCACCAACCAGCAAAATTTTGACATTTCAACAAGAAAAGCGAAGAAGCTTAACTAGAAAAAATATATATTTAAACAAAGTATAGAAAGCAAATGTGGAGTATAATCATGTTTAAAAGAAACTTTTGTGAATGTGGTAGTTGAGATTTGATGATTATTCTCACGGAACCACAAAAATGCGAAAGTTATTTTGGAATGCCAGTTAGGGAGATTCATAATGCGTGGCCCTTGGTACTTCCACGACATTAGATATGAACCAGACAAAAACGTTGTAGTCAAGTTAAAGTGGCCCTTGGTAGTTTTATTGCTTGATTAAAATAGGAAATACAAGCAAAAAGTCGAATATTTAATGAGTTCACCTTATTGTTGAGGGTTTTAAAGTCAGATCCACCGACGCTCTTCCACGAACCGGTGCAGACACATATAAACGCTCAATAGATTTTGGCACCGACGCTTAAAATATCTTGGCTATGCAAAGAATCATTCACACACACGAAAGGGTAACTATAGCTAAAGGGGTAACAAATCTCACTAGAGATATAAATTTGAATAGGGGTAACAAATCTCACTAGAGATATAAATTTGAATTTTACGTTCTTCTTAGAAGTAACACATTTTTGTAATTTGTATGGAATAAGACATGATATTTATTTAATATTTTAAGAACTAACGCTAGGAATTTGTTTTCAATATAGCAAGGTTTTCTTTTTTTTTTTCTTCTGAAAGAGGCTTACTAAAGCAATGCTATCTTCTCACTTATTTCTTACCTTTATATAAGTCTCACACAATTAGATAGCCTTTTAATTGAAGATCAACTGAATCCAATTATTTATCCCAATACAGGAGACATAAGCAATATGATGGAATGTATTCAGTATCTTGATTTGTCCAATTTTTTTACTCTTACTACAGTGATGAATGTGGTGATGAGTCGAGCAGTACGACCTATGATAATAGAAAATATCTTTCGAGACCCGATTCCAATACTTCCATGCTGGCTGAATATTTTTTGCATCATTCATTGTTCTCAAGTTTTACCATATATACTATAGAAATTGTATCTGTAATATATATATATATATATATATATATATATATATATATATTCTGTGACATACAAAATAATAATTTTAAAAGTATCTTAGTTAGAGTTGAAAATTTAGATTATTTTTAGTTTTTTCTAATCTTTTGATTTTATGGATTGTAAAACTGAACTTAACAAAACATTTGTGATTTGCTTCTTTCAGTTTGATTTGATTTAAATTTAATCAAGTTAACTATTTCATTATGGTTAAGTGATGATAGGACCATATAACATATCTCTATGTCTCAGTTAACCCGATTCACAATTTAACATAACCATAAGAATTTAGAAGTGTCTTTATGTCCAGGTTCTTTGCAATACCAAAGAGATTATAAATCGTGGTCCTAACCTGGGTTTAGATTCTAGAAATAAACTGGGTTGAACTGGAACAAACCAGGTTGATTACATCAACTTAAACCAAAAACCAGTCTTATAGGGTAAAACATCGGCCTCTTGGCCGATAAATTGGTCCTTGACATAATCTTAAATGAGATGGAACTAAAAGAAACTAGAGAGCTAAATGACTGATGAATAAATGTTCAACAATATCAACTTGTTGTCAATATAGAATATATAATTAATTGAAAAATAATCCAATTCACAATTTTTTTTTCTTTCGAATATGTCTTTATATTTTACCAAAAAAATGTCTTTGTAAATTCGAGTTCATTTGTTATGCAAGCCTTTCATTTATAATATTTATTTCATTAGTAAGACATTTATCAAAATACCAAAATGTGATGGAGATCAAAAATAAATGAGTAATTTAAAGCTTAAACAGAACCACATAACTTTTTAAAAAATAAAATGATGATGAGATAAAAAAACATAATGATGTACTATTTTTAGTATGGAGATATCATGTTAAAGTATTCTATATTCTATTTTAAACATTATTGTTGTGAAAGAAAAAAAAAATTATTGCAGTTTTACTACTATTCGTACGGACCGGACCTATATAATACTTTTCCATTAACTAATTGAATAACTGTGTGTTTCATAAGTGAAATCGAAAACAGAATTACCACTCTTTACGGAAAATCTAAAGAAAAGATGAAAAGTCAAATTCATTTACCAGATCCCCACCAAACTCTCTCCACAACTAATCTAAAACCGTCCATCTAATCTCCCGCTTTCATCTATTTAACATCACTCCCTACCTTACCTTTCTCCTCGCACACTCTGTTCCCATCTTCCCACACACAGAAAACATTCAAAACAAAACAATGGCGTTGCTTGTAGAGAAGACATCAAGTGGCCGTGAGTACAAGGTCAAGGACATGTCCCAGGCCGACTTCGGCCGTCTCGAGATCGAGCTGGCCGAAGTCGAAATGCCTGGACTCGTCTCTTGCGTCACCGAGTTCGGACCATCTCAACCCCTCAAAGGAGCAAGAATCACCGGTTCTCTCCACATGACCATCCAAACCGCTGTTCTCATCGAGACCTTAACCGCTCTCGGCGCTGAAGTCAGATGGTGCTCATGCAACATCTTCTCCACCCAGGACCACGCAGCAGCCGCCATTGCTCGTGACTCCGCCGCCGTGTTTGCATGGAAAGGGGAGACTCTCCAGGAGTATTGGTGGTGCACGGAGAGGGCTCTCGACTGGGGTCCTGGAGGTGGTCCTGATCTGATTGTCGACGATGGTGGTGACGCTACGCTTTTGATCCATGAAGGTGTTAAGGCTGAGGAGATCTTTGCTAAGACTGGTCAGCTTCCTGACCCGACTTCCACCGACAATCCTGAGTTTCAGATCGTGTTGTCGATTATTAAAGATGGTCTTCAAGTTGATCCTAAGAAGTACCATAAGATGAAAGAGAGATTGGTTGGTGTCTCTGAGGAGACCACCACTGGTGTTAAGAGGCTTTATCAGATGCAAGAGACTGGTGCTCTCTTGTTCCCTGCCATTAACGTTAATGACTCTGTCACCAAGAGCAAGGTATCGGTTTCTTTCTCTCGTGATCTAAATTTAGAGCTTTTTCATGTCCCATTATAGCTCTAGAAGACAAAATCTGACGTTTGTAACATAATGTGTGAAAATGCCATGTTTACATTACCAAATTGCAGTTAGTTTTGTCAGTTTTGTGTCCATGGCCGGTCTTGAGCATAAGCTAGGGCAATGGCCTCCAAATTTTAGGAAAAAATACATATAAATAAATCCCCAAATTTCTAAAAAAAAAATGTATTAAATTTACTATAGCCCCTGAAATCTTAGGAAAAAATTATATCTAAATCTTCAAATTTGTAGAAAAAAAAACTTTTATTTAATTGTCTATAACCCCTAAAATCTTAGGAAAAAATTATATCTAAATCTCCAAATTTGTAGAAAAAGAAACTTTTATTGAATTGTCTATACCCCCTGAAATATTAGGGAAAAAAATTACATATACATAAATCCCCAATTTTTGTTTTCTAACATTTTAAGAAACAATTACATATATATATAAATCCCCAAATTTGTATAAATTTTTTTATTAAATTGTCTATAGCCCCTAAAATCTTAGGATCAGCTATGTTTGTGTTTCATATGCTTTGATCAACTTGGGTTCCAGCAGTATGATTGACTTTGACTTGCTTGCAGTTTGACAACTTGTATGGATGTCGCCACTCACTCCCTGACGGTCTCATGAGAGCCACTGACGTCATGATCGCCGGAAAGGTAGCTGTTATCTGCGGTTATGGAGATGTCGGAAAGGGTTGTGCTGCAGCCATGAAAACAGCTGGTGCACGTGTGATCGTGACTGAGATCGATCCAATCTGTGCCCTTCAGGCTCTCATGGAAGGCCTTCAAGTTCTAACCCTTGAAGACGTCGTCTCTGAAGCTGACATCTTCTGCACCACCACTGGAAACAAAGACATCATCATGGTCGACCACATGAGGAAGATGAAGAACAACGCCATTGTCTGTAACATTGGTCACTTTGACAACGAGATCGACATGCAAGGACTTGAGACTTTCCCTGGTGTGAAACGCATCACCATCAAGCCACAGACTGATAGGTGGGTGTTCCCTGACACCAAGTCAGGAATCATTGTGTTAGCTGAGGGTCGTTTGATGAACTTGGGATGTGCCACTGGACACCCTAGTTTCGTGATGTCATGCTCGTTCACCAACCAGGTGATTGCACAGCTTGAGCTTTGGAACGAGAAGTCAAGTGGGAAGTATGAGAAGAAGGTATATGTTTTGCCTAAACACTTGGATGAGAAGGTTGCTGCACTTCATTTGGGCAAGCTAGGTGCTAGACTCACCAAGCTCACCAAGGACCAATCTGACTACGTTAGCATACCCGTTGAAGGTCCCTACAAGCCTGTTAGCTACAGGTACTGAGAAGAAGAAAAAAAAAGGATCAAGCTACGGTTCTTTGTATGGTTTTATGATTAGACCATTTGGTTATAATCCAAATGGCAATTATTTGAGTTGGTTTGGGTCTGGTCTGGTTGGGGAAATTTGAGATATTGGTCTTCTTATGAGGTTGGCCAAATATTGGTAATCAATAAGGGGTTGTTGTTCTTTGGTTTTGTAAGGCTGTTTTATGTTTTGTTTTTCCTTTTCAATTATATATATATCAAGATAAATTAAATTTTGTTTCAAGTCTTGTTAAACATTTTAAACTATTTACTTTTTTTAAATAAAAAATTATCAAAAGCTCATAAAACTATCTAAAATTTTAAACATTATCCAAAAAAATCATCCATAATTATAAACTCATTACTCAGCAGGAATTATTTTAGTTCAGTGGAGAACCGAATAGTCAGGTTCTTAAACTTGCAAGAACGACCAAACCAAAGCTTTCTAATTCTAACTTCATGAGAGAAAAAACAAGTTATTTTGCAGCATATGTTTCTAGCATTGGTCCATAAAGGTCAAAAAGGTCGCAATATCCAATCTAGAAATTTAAATTTTCCCATAAGAACCATTTCACTTATTCCTGCCATATATTTCTAGCATTGGTCCATAAGAACCCCAAAAAAAAGCTTTAAGAACTTCAACTTTATCGATCTTCCGTCTATCAATCCACTCAACAATTCTAGTCAGTTGTTTCACCATTTATTACATAAAACTATATAAGAGTTTTCTACTGCAAACAACAACATTACAAAAGAGATACGATTAAACCTGCCTTGCTCACCTTTAGAGAGAGCATTTCAAACTCATAATCAAGTACCGCATTTTAAAAGATAGGCGGAAAAAAATGTTTTCAGGTCTTGATGTCGTTAGTGTCTCTAGCACACCTTGTAATGACGTTGCATCCTCGGCTGTAAGAATTAGCTTGTCCTGAGCGACAAGCGTAGTAGGAAGCACCAGGTTTCTGACAAGGAACCATGTCTCTCCTCAGCGTTCCATAGCTTATGTACTGTTTCTTCATCATCATTACTCTCCTGCTTATCTCCGATGGCATCATCTCCTCTCCTTCTTCCCCGATTACCCCATTCCGGTCAAGCATTGCGTTGACTTCTCCAGTCACCGACGAAACTGTAACCTCGAGGGAGATCGAGAGATGGGTATGAAGGAAAAGTGTGGATAAGTAAACGAGAGCTAAGGATCTCGACATGTCGGTGTGGGAATACTTCTGTAGATGTGGTGATCTTCTGCGTTACAGCTCCGAGTAGCTAGCTCTTGTAGTTAATCCGGTCGGTTAAGAGATAGCTTTTGTTTTCTTTTGGGTCAAAAGTTAAGAGATAGGTAGAATCTAAATTTGAACTGTAACTTCAAGTATATATATATATATATATATATATTATTTCAGTGGAATTCTCTCCAATTTCTTAGTTATTGTGGTCCACTAACAAACACTACAGTGAATTCATGATTATTCCAACCATAAAATAAATTTTCTTTATAACTTTATTTTGTAGATCTTTACAGAAATGGAACATTTTCAAAATCAACATGTTTATGTAATGAGATTATTAAAATAACCCAAAAGTTCATTTCGTTTCTAGAGAAATTAATATGAAAATATATAGTACTAATTATCTTGAGGGTTAGTAATAGTAACTCATTATGATTAATGTGTGGGGCTTTGAGTAAATAGATAATTAAGGCGCTGGTGTTATTGCCACCAAACAAGTTCAACAACCCAACTGTCTTGATGAGCTGTTTTCATTGACCCACATGTGCTCAGCTCCATGTTTCGCTTCACACCAAAGCATCACTTGATTTCACTTCATTGCTTAAAACAAAAGATAAAAAAAATCATAATACTGTAGTATCACTATCATCAACTTCAGAAGTTACCACTTTCAGCAGGGCTTTTTCATTGGTATATGTATTTTTTTTGTGTGAATGAATTGGTAATTAATAGGTAAATAAAGTAAATCGCAGAATCACTTGCTCGAATAAGCAGGAATGAGAGACATAAATGTTTTTTTTCTTTTTTTTTTGAAAAGGCTTTAAAGAGACATTAATTTTTTCCCCTTGCTAACAGAAACAAAACTATGACACTATAGTAAATTTCTTTTGTCAATAAATGTTGTTTTCCCCTTGCTAACAAAAACAAAACTATAGCCCCCGCGCAAGCGCGGGGCCGGGCACGTTGACGATGCATTTGAGATTATGAAACATTGGAAATCACATAGTATAATTAGTTTGATATAACAACGATCGAAAAATTCAACCGGAAAAATCAGATGCATGTTTTATTTTTTTGTGTATATATTTAGTTTTAATTGTAATGTATATGAGTTTGAATGTAGAACGGGATGGTTAGTGGTAGATTTTGTTTAGTAATTAAATATGTTTTTTATTATTTTAATTGAATTTTAAAATTTTAGTACAAATTGTAAATGTTTAGTTATGTAATCAATTTTGGCTGGTGGCAACTGGCATTATTAAATATTATTTATTTTTATATTTAAAAAGTTAAATTTTTATTCATTTGGTTAGAAGTCACACATCTTGATTAGTGGGAAAAATTGTTTAATGTTTTGGGTATTTTTATGTGTTAATATTTTTATGAAGCATATTTGTATCCTCTGCCTATAGTATCGAAGTTATTATGGACGGGATTTTTTTTTATTTTTAAATGTCGTAACGTATATTAACAATTATTTTTTTTATTTTAGAAATGTAATTTAGTTTGTTTGTGAAAGTGTAGATTAGCATTTTTTTATTAAAAAAATGTAATTATTATGAAAATTTTATATAATTATGTATGACTAAACAATTTTTGTAGGAGCATAGTATATTTGTCATATTCTAGTAATAACGCTTTAATTTAAAATACTGAATTAGTGAAATGACTATATACAGTACTTAACTCAATGCTAAAGGAAAATAAAAAAAGCCATAAAATTTAGTCTAAGTAATTAGGCTTATAATGGAGTGGGCCTTGAGTATTTTTATAAGCTGAGTTTGAGTAAAGAATTATGAAAAATATTAAGTGGTTAAAAAAATAGAAAATTCTGAAAAGCTCTCGTTCTTTCCGCCGTACAAAGAGGTTCATAGCTTCTTCAAATTTCCTGCGATTCGTGGATTGTTTAGCGTGTTAGTGAGTGATTTAGAGGATGATAGGTCGTGTTAAAGAGTCATTGAAGAGAGAGATGCTTACCTCAACAGTGATATTGGGACTCCGTTTGGTGTACGTTTCATGCCAAACAAAGATGCTGGTTCATAAGTTTATTATGTTTTATGAGGTTACAGAGGTTTAAAACATAGTGAGTGGAATGCGTTGAACTTGGACGCGAAGAATAAGGTAAACCAGTAACACGTAATATAGAATGATAACTTTATTTCATTTGACTGAAAATAACACAAAGCATGAAAGTAACATACGAAAATGAGTTCATGAAAACTAGGAAATGAAGTGACATGTGCTTTTGATCCTTTTAACTAAGATAGTGGGGGAAAAAACTGGAAAACATGATGAGTGAACATGAACTCTTGAACCGTTGTTAACGTAACCCATTTAAAACCTTAAAGGAATTAAACTGTTGGCTTGTGACTCATCATCAAAGTGACAAACTCATTGAGGAACCGACAATGGAAGCAATTGATGCAAGCCGTAATAGGCGCAGATTGGTGGCAATTGATTTCTGGTATCATCTTTGCTTGTGATTGATGGCACACCTTCTTCATGTGAAGCTCTGTTCCCTTCAAAGATGTCCGAATCAGATAGTCTCAAGAGTGGCTACACCATGTTCATTTTTGAGCTTTGTCAAATATTTATTTCCTTTTTCAGTTGTACCCAAGCTCATCAATAGAACACCATAAATGAATCTGGCTTCCTTGTGTCCACGCTTTGCAGCTACACGAAGATGGTGCAAACCAATGTAAATCTTATTTTTTGCAAAATTTTCAAGTATACCTTGCACGTAATGAGCATTCACGTTGTCTCTCTTCAAGCAACTCTCCATGAGACCCTTGTAGTACTTATCTCGAAGTGGCTTCTGGATCAATGGCTGGAGATTAAGATCCTTGGCTACAAAGTAGTTCTCAAAATCTATGTTGAGCTCCTTGCAACTGAGGCTGGCGTTGACGTAATCCACCGGTGAGGCTACACCAACTTTTGCTACAATGAGGGAAAGCAGGTCGCTTGGCATATTGTCTATTTTTAGGACATGGGGATTAGGATCCATGATCAGGGATTGCAGGGATATTTTTGGAACCAAGCCATTGCTTGATCTAGACAGAGAAGCAGTTCCAAACATAATTACTAATGTGGAACCATTAGGAAAATTATATCAAATGTGGTGATTTTTAGTGTTATAGTGAAGAGCGAATGAGTACTGCAGGTCACAGCAGGGAAAATTTACAATGGTCATCCTTCTAGTTTTCAAGCAGATATCTAACCTGAACAATAGCAGTTTCAAAGATAAACAATAATATTGATCTTCCAAGTGTCAAACCACACAAAGAAAGCACAGTACCACTTGTACATTAAAAAACACAGAAGCACCAGCCAGCGAGGAACTAATAAGCGACAAATTTATGTTTTCTAGCCATGATACATAGTAGGTTGTGTCTAAAAGTAACTGTAAACTACACAGTAAAAATCCTCCTAACAATTAACTAATAAGTAATAAGGCAGTAGCTTCAAATCAAGTGCTATTTAACAGGTAACCTATAGTAAGCATTACAAAACATCTTGAGATCATAACCCATAATTCAGAGAAAGTGAAAGGTTGCTTACGGTTCAAACAAGAAGCGACCCACAACTCTGGTGGTGACAGAATCGTTGCTCAGATTAGACCCCTGGAAAGATCGGATTTCACCAACAACATCTGATCACAAACAAACAAAAGTGTCAAAAATAGAACTTTGATACAAAGAATCAAAAGACTCATGACAAGACAGTGTTGAGTGCAAATCTATATATACAAAAGACTGAAGACAGACCTGGGAGCTCTAGGTTGGTGTTCGCTAGCACCTGGAGCTGGTCATAACGCCTCACCATGAACCTATCAGACTTGATTATAGGGGCATTTGTGTGGACTTCACCAAAGTGTGTAGACGGAAGGAAACGGATCAAGAACTGATGCTCTGCCACCTTGTACATGTGGGCAACCCGTGCAACTTCAAAACGCTCCAACCTCACAATACAACCAGCTTTCAACGATGGTCGGTAATGACTCGCCCGATTCGCAAGGATGAAAGCATGAATAACAGAATCATGTAACAAAAAAACAAACTTTAATACTTCACTGATAAATGTGTAAAACCAAATCTATGTTATACAGAACAAGTACCAGTTCGTCGAGGAGTAACAGCGTAATCCCCATAAACTTGCCGTTCTTATTAACGTTGAGTGAATCTCAGAACCGAATTAGGCGAGCAACAACAGACTGAACCGTCCTTCCGAGTCGAAGAGAGGCGAAGGTGTAGTACTCGACGGTGGCGTTGGCGATCTGAGAATCTGAAGAAGACATTTCTGCGGTGTTTATCGGAATATAAGGTGGAGAAAAAGGAAATCAGAGACGCGATTTACAAACATATATATAGGTGGATCCAAAGGCGTAATTGATGGGGAAACAATTACAAAAGTAAAGATGAGGAGAGGAGTCGAAGAGTGCGAATTTGTGGAAGACGTTCGCTGGAAAGGGAAGGGACATGAGAAGGATCTTGATGATCTGTAAACGGGCCAACTTACCCAATTTAAATGGGCCAAAAATTAGTACCCGATTTCTAAACTTAACGGGAGAACCTAAAAAGAAGATGGTAGGGGTAATCGAACCTTAGACGCGTAGAGCAAAGATTTAATGTTGCGGATTATACCGCTCCACCAAATGTTCATCAATTGTTAATAGCCAACACTACAAAGTTTTGTAGTTAAAAAATTGTGCGTGGACTATTAAAAAATTGTTGACGTGGCGCGCTGGGAGTGAGTAAACTCCCCCATTATAATATATATTCTTTTTTTTTTACCAAAAAAATTGACTACAGTGTCATAGTTTTGAACTTTCTGTATGCTGCATACTGGTAATTAATATTATATGAAGGTTCATTATTTTATTATGAGCATATTGTTTAATTACATTTCGGTTTGTTTTTGTAGTACACTTGTTTATATATAATTACAATGTCGTGTAGAACAAGTTACGGACAGGTTGTAGATTCGGTTTGTTGTGGGAGTCGATTTCACCCTACTGTCAAATAAATCGTAAAAAAGGAAACTTCGGGAAAACCCTAAGTTTCCAGAGGAACCGGCTATCTGCGAGAACCGCACAACGAAAATAAGAAAACGATAACTTAGAATTAAAACGAGAATAAACGAAAAACAAAGAGAGCAAAGAGTTTCTTATTCCGAATCTGCGTAGAACTG
>CAKOAT010444043.1:314840-333470 GCA_932364175.1 Eruca vesicaria subsp. sativa | reverse complement strand
ATGTTGTAAATACTTGAAGATGATGAGGTTGAGAGAGTAAAAATGCCATTTTCGAAAAAAAATTCAAAAAACATATAAATGGCATTTTCGTAAATAAAATGAAGATGTGGGGTGAATAGGACAAAAACAAGATGAGTCAAAAGAAGAGGTTAGTTTTGTGTTTGACTTGGAGTTTTGAGTCAAATTTGCAAAAAGCCCAGTCTTTTATCCTTTAATAAAATGTGCATTTTTGAAAATGTTCCTTTGTTGATGGTAAACATGAGTGGTATAATTGAAATTCTCCCTTGTTTTAATTGACTTTAAAAATTATTTTGTGATAAAATATTCATATAGTTCTACTTTTATTTTTAGATTTTATAAAGTTTAAAAATATATAACAGATAATTATTTCTGTTTGTATTCAATTAACAACCAAAATACGTTTGGTCAAAATAGTGTTATATCTGGACCTTGTGGGTCAAAATAAAAAATATAAATTTCTGACTTTACGAGCATGACCATTCGGTTTCCAAAAAAAAAATCACACAAAAGTAATAGGTGGAAAATATAACTCTGACTGATTGCGTTGACAATAAAAAGAATGATTGGATGAGCCTTCAGTTTCTTTGGAATTTCTAGATGGTTTAAGTTAGGAATCCTGGTTGGTTGGCTAATAGATGGCGAAAATAATTAAAAATAGGTTTTTTTTTCAAAGTGACTCAAAACTCCAAGTCAAACACAAATATTATTATTTTTCCGACATTTCATTTTACAATCCACTCAAGAAGTTCTGATTATTCAAGAACATGTCATTCCTTTTTGTTTTTATATTTTTTCCGAAAATAATTGTTTTAGTCTCTCATCCTCATCTTCATAAATTAATCACGAAAATATCATTGCATCAATTCACTCAACAAACATGAATAACCAAAATGAAGCTCTTAAAGCATCTTAAAAAAAAATTATTCATTCATCCTTATATCTTATGCCCAAAAGCTACATCTCTCTCACTTTCTATTTATATTCATCCAAAAAAATCCAAGTTTTTTAATTCTAAAGTTTTTAAGGATTATATAGCCATTCAAGCCCACAATTTATATTCTTTAACGATTGAGTAACTGTTCTGGTGAAGTTGTGTGTGCTTGGAGAACTAATCAAGATCTCTCAGTGGTTGTTGAAGGTGTGAATTGATTTTTTTCCAAGATTTGTTCGCTAGAAGACTTAAGTGTAAGTCTTCGTAAGTCTTCTCAGTCGGAAGACTTCCACATAAGTCTTCTAGTCAAAGAATAAGTTAGTTTTGCAATTGACTTTTTGTGTGTGTTTTTAGAAAAGGGTATCTACCGTTGAAGTTTTCCAACTTTTCTTTATTGACAAAAAAAATTCGAGAAGACCTCCAGCATGTTAGTGTTGCAATGGACCAATCTGTGTAAAAAAATAGAGTTTCTACGGAAGATTTCCAGGTAAATCTTCCGGCTCAACCTTTACATTAAGTCTACTGAAGTCTGCGTAGGTCACTTATGCAATTCAAAGTTTAAACTTAAAACATTTAATTTAAATTGGGAGACTTTCAGGTAAGTATTCCGCTCGAAGACTTACTTCGAAGTCGTCCAAATAAGTTTTCTGCCGGAAGACTTACTTGGAAGTTTTCTAGATTTTTATTACGTGATTTTGGTCAAACCTAAGGTAATCAAAGGAGACTTACTTGTAAATCTTCTGGTGAAAGATTTACATGAAAGTCTTCTCAACAAAAGTCAAATATAGTCAATTGCAAAAGTAACCTATGCAGACTTACAGCGATAGGGAGTAAACTTAATGTAAAGGTGCGAAGACTTTCAGGTAGGTCTTCTCAAGTGTTTTCGAGAAATTTTTGTACTACAAAAGTAAGCCAATATTTACAAAGGAAAACTTCCAGAGAAGAGACTTCTCTGAAAGTCTTCCTTTTGCAAGATTTCAATTGTAAAAATGACCTAAATGGAAGACTTATCTAGAAGTCTTTCGCTAGAATACTTATCTGGAAGTCTTTCTTCTCTGGGAAGACTTCCAGGTAAGTCTTCTACGGAACCCTAAAAACACATACAATACTAACTTACATTCACTCATCTATGTTGAAAACAATTAAATTTTATTAAATCTAAATTTTTATCATTTACAAATACTATAATTAGATGATTATGATTTTTCCCATATCAAAATATTTTTAATGAAATTTATAAACTATTTTTAAGACCTATAGTATGAGAATACTTTCAGGCAAGTCTTCTCTTGAGATGCATGCATAGTTGGTCAGACACATTAGATATGCTACCTTATTGTTTTATACCATAGAGTTTTTTGTATGCAATTAAATATTCTTTAATAGCGTGTTTTCTTTGTTATTATTTACGTTAAATTTCTTTATTTTTAAATTATTTTTCGTTTATTTATTTAGAAGTAAAAATAAGTAAAATTTAAAAATAATTTATATATTCAAATTTTCTTTATTATTTAAACTGATTTACAATTAAATAAGTTTACAAAAATATATATAAAAAATCTAATTAAATATAAAGGTATATAACAATAAGGTAGCAGCACAAAAACTGCTATCTAATGTGTCAGACCAACTATGACGGACGATGATACAACACTTCATAAACCACTATCGTATTTCGTCCGCTAATAAAAACCATTTTTCTTGTAGTGTAGAAATCTTAGATTGGCACTCATATACGACAAGAATGAACCCGAGTTTCATCAAAACATTGTTTGGTAAACTGTGAATGTGAAATCCAATTAATAAAATTAATCTGGATGTTGAGTTTGCTCTAGTTTCTTTTCTCCAAGGCACCATTATCAAGACATTGCATCTGAATCGATTTCCCGAGCCGACAGAGCCATCTTCCTCTTCCTCGAGAATTCCTTGGTTTATTCTTTACTTGCAACTTTTTCACTGAAAGATTACAAATGTCTTTTGATTCTTGACTAGAACACACTACAAAGTAAAAGTTGCCTGTGAGGCTCCGAAACATCTTTTCGATGATTTTGACTTTGTCAATATTCTCTTTACAAATTTTCATATAATTGGTAGTTTCCATGACTCTGACAAAGTACCATGTTACTTTTTCTCCAACTTTTATCTCCAAAGTTTCCAATGGTTTAATTAGTTATTGAAGTTGTGAACACTTCACCTTAGCATTTAATTGATGCTTAACTTTCATTGATTCTAATTGTTTGGCGGTCTCTTTTTGAGCTATTTTCTTCAACGTGCTTTTGTCGATTCTTTACCTTGAGATCTTAGAGTTTGCTTCATTGAGAGATTGTTTTTGAACAGGGTTGGGAGCTTTGATTATGCTTAGATCTTTAAATCCTGGATCAATGACAATCAAATATTCTGAAGATCGGATAAGATTCTCCATGATCAAGCTCCACTGATCATAGTCTACCTCAAACATGGAAACTTCAGGTGTTGTAAAACTTCCAGCACCTGCCATTTTCTATGTGATGTTTTCCCTTGCATACATTCACATGATGTTGTGCTGATACAAGTAAAGGAAAAAGAATTGAATTGAATAATTCCCTTATTATAGCTGAAAATAGTTTGCGAGTTTTTTAAGTAAGTTTTACAACATCAAAACACAAAAATATGAAAAAAACTCTAACATCTTATACTTATTCAATCCATAATACAAGATTTACTTATTCAAATCTTGATCATATACAGCTTCCAACAAGAGGTCAATTCAAACGGGGAAAATTGCATTAGAACCTTGAAAGTAGCAGTTAATTACACTTTGAATCATTAAATTATTTAATTAACATATGTAACCATAAAACTTAAACTTTCACAAATACCATAAATCTAACTTACCTTTTCACTACGTAGAAAAAAAGACCAGTCATGTCCATAAGGAAATAAAAAAGATAATGTATCAGTTATATTATTTAAAATATTTTTTTTAACTGAGAACTGTAATTTATTATTTTTTTAACTGATAAAAAATATTATTTTATTATTTTAACTGATAAAATAACTAAAAATAAGTATAATTTATATAAAAGTAGCAAATTTAAAAGAATGAAAACCAACACCGTCTTTGATGATATACGAGGAAGCCAACTCCATCATCGGTGATATACAGGCAATCCAACACTATCACGGCGATATATCAGTAAATTATCACCACCAATGGTAATATATATGGAAACCATCATTATCACCGAAAATACATGGGTAAATGCCTCTATCATCCAAGATATGTTGGAAACTGTCACAAAAATTGCACCACCATCAGTAGAGGTTAATCAACACCGTTGATGGTGTAATTAATGTTAAAAAAAACTATCACCGTTGAATTTTAAATATTATATTATTTTTCTATTAATTATATTTTAATTTATTTTTATTAGTTAAATAATATTTTAAATAAGTTAGCTAACACATCCTCATCATTTTTACCAAATTAACATTCCCGACCATAGTTTTGACGTGGTAAACAACTAATTTAATTAAAATATTTCTGTAATACAATATTCAGTTTTGTTGTTAAATATGTTGGCTAAATAGTTTTGATGTTTAAAATGTACCTGAATACCACTTTTAAGCTTTTTGTGTGTTTCCCCTAGGAAATGTGGTTCTTTTAAAATATGTTATACTACGTACTGTTTTTTATTTCTTTGGATTTTCATTTTCTTTTTAAATTAAATGTTAGTAATGGAGATCGCTATTGGAATAACAGTTGGTACTAAAATATAGCACTGTAATCTAATTTCTTTTTTATATCAAAAAAACTATTCTATCACCCCAACTAGAGGTGATATGAAAATTTAAACATGAACAGAACAGTTAACAAAAACTAGATTTCTAGAAAAAAATATGGGTAATCTTGACTAAAAAATCTGATGTCTGCTTTTGCGCTCGGGATGTGTGTAATATTGATGTTCTGGAATCTTTCTTGTAGAGATGATATCACCACCAATTCTGTTCGAAAACTCGACCATGCTTTGGGTCTTAAATCATTGAGACATTGTTTTTGCAATTTTTTCCAAAGTGATAATATTTCGAGTGCTGGAATATACTATGCACATGACATCTATTACAGTTTAGTAAGTTGCGAAAAATATTAAACTAGATTTTTAACTACACTTTAAAAATCAGGGTTAATCACTTATAAAATAAGTCATAATTTATTTCGTGGAGCTGGAAAACCACAAAAGAAAAGATAATTAGGTATCCATGCAAAAAAAAGATTATTTAGGTCGTCGGATATATGAACCAAAGGAAGTTACTACTTTGTCCAGTTGTGATACACGTGAAGAATAGATAAGTTGTAGTGCTGAATTTATTTCTTAAAAAATTATGATCAATATTTTATTAGGCCTTTATAATTACTACTATTAATCTTTATTTTTTGTTTCAGTCTCAACCTCTAAATAATAAAGTCTAAACCCTAATAAAAAAATGTAAATCTAAGTATAAATCATAAATTCAAATAGAATATAACAAACTAAATAGCATAATACATACTGGTAAAATTATGAAAGTCTATGATCATTAAAAGTGTGATTGGTTTTTCCGCTACCACTCGTAATCACAGTTTTTGCGGTTACAACGGTTGTCAGAATTATGAAACAATCATACAAACTGCTATAAATCGATTCAAATAGCTCCGAATCTCTTAAAATCAAAAGCTGATTCCAGTTAACATTTGCGGTTGCAAGCGGTTGTGAGCAGATAAATAAATATAAAATTATTTTTAAAATTATTTTCAAATTTTAACTAAAGTTGGAAATATTATAAATAAAATATATACACATTTTATACATTAATTTAAATTCACAAACAGTATCAATATTTGTTTTATAAAAAATTTAAACTAATAATTTATTAGAATTTTTAAAAATTAATAAACATACATATATAAAGCTATACACATATATAAAATGAACAAAATATTCTTTTAAAAGTTTTAATATAAACCTTCAAAAAATATGTTTTACTAAATTATACATTTCAAATAATCAAAATTAAATAAGTAAACAAAATATTATTATTAATTATATTATCATAATTATTATATTTTCTCACAATAGTATATTTTTATATTGTATAGTGTTATAATATTTTAACTATGTTAATTTATTATTAAACCGCTGAAATATCTCATAGTCAACCAGTCGTAAATATCCCGCAAATGCAATACTTTTAAATGTTTTGCCTATCATACCAAACATTTAATAACGTTTGAAATCGCAACTACCCGTATCCGCAAACTCCCGCAACTGCAACCACTGCGTTTGCATTTGAACCAATCAGACACTAAATCTTAAACTCATATCTTCTATATATGAAACCCTAATCACTAAACCTTAAAGAAAGTATAAATCATAAACCCAACTATAATAAAATAAAATATACAGCAAAATAAATATAGATGAAATTATGAAATATATATGATTAATAATCTTAAATCCTCTCCTTTTAAATATTAAATCCTAATCACTAAATTATAAACCCAAATATAAATCATAACTCCAATATCAAAACTTGAAAATAGTATATAATGGTATGTTCTATTAAACTATATAGTATATTAAACTTTACAAAATAGGTAATAGTGGAGTTTTGACAATTTATTACACTTTTCCAGCGTAAAGATTTGCGTGAACTAAGAGTAGCAATAGGGTCTTGATTGATATTTTCCGGTCAGCTGATAGAATGAGCAGGTCTATAGGGTTATTGCTGCCATTTAGAAAGTTCAACAGTAGCATGTCCATTTGCCTAATATATAAGTTTTTCATAGTTACTGACTGCAATTACTCTTTTAATTATGACAAATCGGAGGTTTTTCGACCATGATTTTACCATGACATATTCGTGTAAATAAGCCACGGCTTGTCACAAAATTTTCATACTTTATTTAGTCATGAAATAACTTTGTCAAACAGGTGACTATTTCATAAATATTTTTTAAATCACTAATAGAATAATTTTTTAAAATATATAATATTTATGTTAAAATATTTTAGCAAATAAAATTGATTTACCCATTAATGTTTTGTTTATATATTAAAACTGATTTACAAAATAAATTTGCATCATCTTTCTCTCTCAAAACATGTATCTCCCTTGCAGAAACCCCTGACGTGGAAACATCTCTCTCCCAATTTTTTTTTTTTTTGGTATGTAAAAAACATCTCTCTCCCTTACAATTACAGTAACCCAAAAATACACTCTTCCATCAGAATGACGTGTTCCATAGACCATAACTAAAGTTATTTGAAAGCAATCACGAAAATTACATAATTACACAAGTATTTGGTTCCTCCACAACTCTGTAATTCTCGTATGGTTGATAGTAAGAATTTGCAGAGGAGTAATGATATTGGTACGGGTTGTTAAACTGCGTAACCGGAAAGGCAACAATTTCGGTCGGTTTAGTTGGAGTCAGTTTCTCCGGTTCAGGCTTTTTCTCAGGTGGTTTAACAACTTCAACCGTAACGAGCTCTGCATTACATATCTTCCTTAGCTTCTTCACGATTCTTGGTACATCAATTTCACCAACTAATGTCATTTTCCCCGTTTTGTCATCCATTGCTATCGATGTTACGCCTACATTTTTTAGCAAATAATGAAACATGTTAATTTCGCCAACTTTAAAAAGTGATAATCATAAAGTAAATAATGACGTTTTCTTTAAAAAAAAATACCTGAAAACTTAGACACGGTCGCCCACACTCTCTTCCTGATTCTTTCCTTGTGAACACTCAATTGCAACACTGATTTCTGTCATTTGAAACCAGAGATCAGTTTTGCAAATTGTAATAACATAAGTATGAATAACGATCAATCAGACATCAGTAAATTATATTTTAATTATTTCAGGAGCGAATATATATGAAAGAAAGGGTGTACCTGGGCGGTCATAGCTGACGAAAACTATTGAAAAGCTTCAGAAATTTCTGATATATTTTTAAAGAGAGAGAATGAGAAGAGATGTAACCTGGTGACAATTGCAAGTCCAAAGGTATCTATTATATAGAAATTACATAGGAATATGCGTGGAATTTACATATGACCCACTAAAAGTTTATTTTCTTCTTTTTTTTAAAATATAAAGCATTGTGAAGGACCACACAAAAAGAGTGAACGAGTCAATTTATTAACTTTTACTGGTATATTTTGGATTTGGTTGAACATTAAAATAGATGCAACGAGGCAACGACGAAAGCAATAGGAAGAAGTGTCACTTGCTCATTATTAGGCAGCGAGGGACTTGGACAACGTTGAACTTTGACCCCATTGACTTATTCGCCCACGTAAGAGTCAAGACAAGTTCTTTTTTTTTTTTTTTGTAACTGGCAAGACAAGTTCTTGAGAACCAGTTTTAAAGAAGTGTCACTTGCTCCTTATTAGGCAGCGTAAAGGACTTGCACAACGTTGAACTTTGATCCCATTGACTTATTTGGCCATGTAAGAGTCAAGACAAGTTCTTTCGAACCAGTTGTTTAATCTACATTCGACACATAAACGATGTATACATGCACAAATTCGATACTAAGAGTTATTTCAGTGACGTTTATTGATTTGATTATAAATAAAGGATTGAGATGATATGAAAGCTAATCAACTCGAAAAGAACAAGATAAACTGTGAATAAATCTTCTTTATCTTCGAAATTCAACCACATTTCTAATACAATTTTGTAAGTTTACCTTAACCAGATCTCTTTTTATTAAATAGAATCCCTCCCATGGAGCCAATATTTCTTTTGTAAGTTTTAAATTTAATACACTTGTTTACTATATAGTTAAACCCACTCAAGTTAAATAATATTTTCTCCCTTATACTACAATACTATATATGTTTACAAACAACACAATAATTAATTTTGTATTTAAAAAATAAAAAGGATTGAGTCCTAAATTTTTAATTCATCTTCATTTCAATGATTTGGCTTAATCACTCAATTCATTTATGAAACAAATTAGAAATAAGTATAATTATTTTTCACAGGGTTAGATACTGAAAATTAATTTCATTTAATATAAAATTAATTAATTTAATGAATTATTTTATTTATATTTGCATTTAAAACTTTTATTTATTTAAACTTACTAGTACTTTCTTATTAGATTATTTTTATTCTTATGATTATATAAATATTAATGCGAGATTATGCTTTGTTTAAGTTGATATAAACGAATTTTATACAAATGAAATATTAGAATCAATATTGCCGAAAAAAAGAATCAATAGATTGGCATAAGATAAGTTTTCTATTTTAAAATTTATCAAATAAGTATATATCACACAATTATTTTTGTCATCATATCACACAATTTATCAAACTAATTACATATATTTCATAAATATTTATAAAACACATGGTGAAATAAGTTTTTTAAAAATTAAGTAATAAATAATTTCATATTCAATATAAATACAAATAATATTATATTTATATATTTTTCAAATACACTAAAATTAAAATGTTTAAAATTTAATTATCATAAAGGTTAAACTGTCTTAATTTTGAAATTAGATTTTGTTAAAAAGTATTACAATGATTTTAACACGGGTTCAAATCTAATTTACCTTTAGTTATAAAGAAGTAAAAACGCTTTTATCCTAGCATTAACTAATATAGATTTAGTGTTTAGATTTGAGGGGTGAGGTTTTAGAGGTGGAGTTTAAGATTTAATAAATAAATAAATAAATACTTAAAATTTAAAAGTAGTTTCAAAAAGAATTTTTGAATTTATGATAAAAATTTGAAAAATAAACCGAAATGAAAAAATATATAAAAATTGAATTGAAAATTTATAATTTGAAAACTATAAATTTTGTTTTTATTATTTAATAACTATTTATAATATTATCTATATATATAAAGGTACAAAGGACTTTTGATATTTAATAAAAAATGTATTTGAAATGTCCTTCTAATGAAGGTAAACATAAATAGTGGTACAAAAAATAAGATAAAATAGGATTCCCCCTTTCTTTGTTGTGTCTCTTTTTTGTCATCAATATATACAGACTCATATTGATTCTATAAACCAAACTGATAACTCTGCATCGATCTTTATTGTCTCTATATCAGCGTAATCTTCGACTACCTTTTAATCTAGTGAACCAAATTCAATTTATTCGACGAACCTTGTCCGAGGAAACTAATCCATCTCCAACACCAGTTCTAAAATAAATAGTACTACAAATACATCAAAATGAAAACTGAAATCAAAATCAACCTAGTTTTGAAGTATAGCGACTCTGATTTTAATTTTCTTGTCTTTAAAGGGCTTTTATTCATAAGAATACATAAATATGAAATATTATATTTACTTCTTCTTTCATAATCTATATTATTAAAGCATAAGTCATGATTTCTTTCATGCGTAATTTCTTTTAATTGGACCATCTTTAGAATACTGATTAAATTGCATGTAATTTAGTTATGATATCTTTTAATATACTTATTTTTATTTGAAAAACATAAAGATTTTTTAAGAAAATACTGAGTCAAAATTTCTCAAGTATGTTTATTCCATTGAGTAAAAAAGAAATTCAATCTATTATTTAATCATTTATACCAAAATGGTTTAATTAATCACTATATAATAAATTTTGACATATCCTGCAACCATAAATAAACGAACTATATATATGAAAGGAATAGATACATTATAGGCATATCTAGAACCAATAATTTAATTTATACAAATATTTCATATTTAGAAATAAAACAAAAGATTATGTAAAATGGATTTTGTTACAAAATACAAATGAAAAAAAAAAATCTTATAAGTCATGTTAACATATATGTATTGTGGAGTTAGATAATATATTTACAACAACCTATATTAATTTATTAATAAATTTTGTTAATGAAACTAAAAATTTTAATACGGAGAGAAAACCCGCACATCTATGTGGGTCAAGATCTAGTACGTTATTACAATTATTACAAAAATCCTAACAAATTTTCTTAAGAAATCCACTAGAAATTTCAGGTTGCCACACATACTATCATATAATATCCTATAATATTAGATCTCCATCAAGCTATGACCTTGTACAATACTTGTCAGATATGAAAATTATAACTTTATTTCATTATGAATTAACAATTTAAAAATTATTTCTTTCGAATCAAGAATTACAAACTTAGTTATCCATAGACAATGGTTTTAGTTGGTTTATTATTAACCAAATTAAATTTAAACCAAAATTAATTTTAAGCAAAAAAAGATTTTTTAAAAACTTTATTGACATTTCTAAGAAAAAAACTATGTTTTGATAAAAAAAAATTGATTCTTGTCGGATTTGGTTCCGAATTCGATTGAGTAAGAACAGTGTTGATTGGGTTATTCTGGAATCAGACGTCTGATTTTTGTTGTGGCTGGAGACATAGAATCAGCCGTAAATAAATAAAAATTATGGGTTGACAGAAATGGTGGCCGGAGACGAGTATAGTCAGGAGGAGCGAAGTGATGGTGAAGCAGTCAAATCGACGGCAAAAGAATCTCATTGAAGAAGAACAAGCCGTCGTATTATTCATGGCTCTTGCTTATGTTTTTTATTTGTTTTTCCTTAACGAATATTAGGATCTCATCGATTTGTGTTGATATAGTAATGTTTCAGATTCTCAAAGAAATAGCTAACAAATTCTGTCACAAAAAAGAAGCTAACAAATTAATTTGTATCTCTTCTTTTTTTTTTTTTTTTTTTTTTTTTTTTTTTTTTTTTTTTTGTAACATAATTTGTATCTCTTCAGTTAATAAACTCGAGCAAGGAACAAGGATGATGACATTGACTTATTCTAAGAAAAATGGCTGATGACCTTAAATTTCAGAAACAATAAATTTTATTTTTTATTAAATTAAATTTTTAATAAAATGGTTTTTGATTAAAAGATGAATTTTGGGTTAGCTTAACCGGGTTAAAATTATTTGGTTTATAATAAACAAATTAGAACCATATTCAATGAGTAATTAGGTTTCAACTATTGGTTCGAAGAGAAATAAATTCAAAAAATTTAATTCATGGAGAAATATTTTTATAATTATCATATCTGGGAAGTTCGATACGAGGTCATAGTTCGGTGTGGATCTGATGTTATATAATATTTATTTATGGAAAATATATCCTTTACCCATTTAGTAAACTGCGAATGTGAAATATAGTTACAAAATTAAGCTGGATGTTTAGTTTGCTCTAGTTTCTCATCTCTTAGAAACCATTATCAAGACGCCACGTCTGAATCAATCTTCTAACGCCGATAGAGCACTTATTTTTTGGGATCGACCTTCTCAACATTGGCTAATGTTTGCTTTCTGCTTAGCCTAAATTCAGCACATTCTAGATGTAGACACAAATTTGATGGTCAGTTATTTTATTTGAATGACATTGATTGCTCAATCCAAGGCGATTACAAAGAAAAAGTCTAAGACTTTGTGAAAAGATGATCAACTTGGAAAGAATAAGGTAAACTAGAAAAACCATAATCTTGTGCCAGATTGCTCATATGTATGTGAATCTCCTTCCTCATCCTTGGTCTTTTCTTTTTATAACCGACTTATTTCCTTTATTCTCTCTAAGTGTGTGTATATTTGACCGTGTGGGAACCGAAATTCACCTACTGTCAATGAATCGTAAATAAGAGAACTTTGAGTAAACCCTAAGTTCCCAGAGGACCCGGTTATCTGCGGAACCGCACAACAACAATTAAGAAAACGATGAAATAAAAATTAAAGTAAGAATGAGCGAGATGAAGAGCAAGAAGGATCTTATTCCGAATCTGCGTAAGAACGGTTACAACGAGAGTGGCCTTAGCTACGTGAGCCGTCGGCGAAATCTCTAACTCTAGAAGTCTAAGACCGAAAAACCCTAGTTGAGACGCAGCTCGATAACAAAAACGGAAAAGTTCCTAAATGTTAAATTTGGTGGTGAAAGCTCTGAAAAACGTGTCCCTGCTTCTGCCCTATGCCTCTTGCTTATATACTCCCTTCCTTGGTGGTTTGGTCCTTCCATTTCGCCCAAATTCGAGTTTATCGGGAATCTTCCATTTATCTTGATCTTTCCTTTTTTCCCACGGAAATCTTCTATTTATCTTCAAACTTGCCATTATCCTTCAAACTTGACATTTATCTTCCTTCTGCGGGTAAATCGTGAAAACGTTATCGTAGCTTCAGGTTAGATTTCGTTAAGATCGCGAGATGGGTTTTTATCACGTTTTAGGACCTTCCGAGCCGTTTTGCGATAAATCCGTTTTGCGAGTTTACACGAGATCGTTTCCTGATCCGATGCTGTTTTAATAAGTTCCTAGAGTTAATCGTAAAGTTTAGCTACGTTCATTTCTCGGTTAATTGTTTCCGTTTTTACGATTCACTCGACGTTTTTTATTAAAAACTCGTTTTTACGATTTTTACGAAAAATCTTGAATAAATCGTATAGTTGAGGCAATGTTTGGTGTTTCGTTTAACCGTTGCCGTTTTATACGATTTCCTCAAGTCCTGTTCGAGAAAACAAAGTTTTACGGTTTTTATCGTAAAACTCGAATGATAAGACGGATCGAGACGAAACGGGAGACATTTCGACCGTGGTTCGGAACACGATCGTGTCGAAGGACGTAAGCCTTGACTCGGGGATGTGTGAGATCGAGGTTCGGGATGGTCGGTTCGACGTACGGCGAGCTGCCCGGGAAGCTTCTAGCTCGCCGAACGGCGAGACTAGCTCGCCGTTCGGCGAGCTAGTTGTGTCGGGACTAGCTCGCGTTTTACGGCGGTTTCGGTTTTTCGCGATTTTGTGCTTAACTCGGACGATCGTGTAATCGACGTTCGTTTCGTTCTCCCGAGATAACGATCTTCTGAGTTTTCCGCGGATTTCCTTTGTTCTGAAATATCTTTTGGATTTATAAAACGATTTCCCGAGTTTTATAAAACAATTTCTCGAGTTTTATAAAACGATTTCTCGAGTTTTATAAAACGTATTTCTCGAGTTTTATAAAACGTATTTTTTATCTTTTTGCGGGAAGTTTTGGCTATTGATTCTGTCGTACCGATTTTGATTCCAACAGACTGCCTTTGGACCAAGTGAGCCAAGTTGAGTTTACTTATTAAGCCTTGTCTGTAATTTATTGTGAGAGACGAATTCAATCTCAATGAATTTTCAAGGTTAGGTTTAAAAGTAAAGAACTCAGAACTTGTCTTTCAAAATGACGATGGGCTTCCATCTCGGTGTTTGGATAAACTTAAATTTGGGGAACCATTTAGACCCTGTTTAAATTTCCCATACCATTTTATTTCATAACCGGGTTCCGGTTTAGTCCGAGAAGTAGAATTGTGACACTTAGAAAACTGGGAATTGTGGCACCGTTTTAGGTTGTGTATACCTAATGATGATTCTCCTTCATTTATTGCACCATATCTCTATAAATAGAGAGATTCTCTCTCATTTCTTCATTTCTCTTCGTGATAAAATGAAGTTTCTCTCTTTAACTCTCTTCTTTCTAAATTACTTTTACTGCTTTATTTTCTGGTCTACCACCGTAATTTTGCTTAACTCTGATCTGCTCTGCGTTCTTCAGCTGTACTTCAAAGATGTCGTCACTCTGTAGAGGTTTGAGGAAACATATAAACGGTTACGTCTCCCATCCCAAATTCGCATATATTGGGTGGATTGAGTACAATTAATAATCCGATGAGAGGTCATCATGAAGCTCTGACATATACTGCCTGGCTGAACTTTGATCATCTTTAACTAATTTTGTTTGCCAAAGATTGGTTTCGAGCTGACAGAGAAGAAAAAAATTCGTTGACAATCTGTAGAAAAAGCTCCTACTTTTTTTTTTTGGCGACGAAAGCTCCATATTTTATTATCTTGGTTCTAGCAGGTTGGTTTCATCCAACCTATTCGGAACCTGAACATGGGAGAGAATACATGATTGCGAGATCGGGCCTCTTTTGCAAGAGAGTCCGCTCGAGAGTGTAAAGTACGAGAGATAAAACTGATGGAGCAAAAGTTAAACTTAGAATTAAGGAGGAAAAATTATTCTGATTCGGCCATTAGAGCTGGCCATTCTTCCATTTCTTCGTTGTTGAGTAGGTTCACGAGCTGCTGGCAGTCGGACTCAAAAGACATAGCGTGGAAGCCAAGGAGAAGCGTGGAGTTCATAGCCCATAGGAGGGTGTGAAATGTTAATAGCTCCTACTTAGAGATGTTAATAATGGGTTTTTACCCATAGGGTACCCTAAGCCCGATTGAACTTTGATACCCAAAGCCCATATTTTTAGATTTTAAAATTCACGGATTTTTATTGGGTGGGTCTTGTTTTGTTAATTACCTTATCGGGTTAACATTATCAGATTTTGGGTACTCGTGTTTTTTTAAACAAAAAGAAGTTAACCAAAACGACATCATATAATCCAGGTACATGGGGATTAACCTAAATTTATAGGGCTTTATTTGGGTTACCCTATTGGCACCAGATTTTTTTTCAGGTTTTGTAGTTTAGGTTTTTTTTCCGGGTGTGATCATCTCGGATTTGGGTCGGGTTATTTTACTCATCAAAACATCCCTACACCCACTATCGGCTCTAGTCATGAAAGAGCCACAGAGGGAATGGACATCGTTGAAGTGCAAAACTTGACAGACATCGAATCGACTTGGTCAACCTTTACGAGAATGAACGAACTTCTTGAGGAACTCAGCGTCTCTCCTGGTTTCATATTCATCATTCCGAGAGAAGATAAATGTCTATGGAATCCTCGAATCTTGATTCCAGAAATACGTCAAGCTGTGGTTCCTGATCCCACACCTTATCACATCTTACATTAGCAGACATGACATCTCATTACCACAACTGATGACTGGATAAATTAGGATTTCTGTGACATTGATGGTTTTAGCCACCGAGATTGACGTTTCGTTCGGCATTAGGGTCTTTGAGGAAATAACAACGGTTAAGTGAAGAAATCAGTTATATTTATACGAAGATGAGAACTAATCATAAAAAACCTGACCAGTCATCCTTCCAAAACTCGTGAGTGGTCTTGATATTACTTTTATGTTAAAATCAATGAAGTATCTTTCGTAGAACCTCCAGTTTCCTCTCGGATTTTGTGGAGGCCAAGAATCAGTAGATAGTAATCATCACAGCTCTCCTCGGTGGAAATACCTTTTTTGGTTTTCATTTTTCTATCGTTTTCAGTTTGGCATCCTACTTTGGGAGCATATCCGTAGAATTTCTTTCAAGACTTCAAATAAGTTAGGGGTCTCAGTCATAAAACTTGGTTGATGATCAACGATGAAAGGATCAAAAAAATTCTTAACCATATAGTGAAAGCTAATTCCTTTTTTGTTTTAATTAATTTATCTTGTACCGTACATATTAGATCAAATGCTCTGTGTTTTCTGAATAATAAGCTAACCTTTTCATTGAACTGAGACAATGGCTATATATAGCCTTGCAGGAAACAATAAGATCCTAAAAAGAAGCAATTACATCACTAACAAACTTGACGCTAAATACTCGGACAACACTAAACATAAAACACGACTCAAAAAACTTGCAACGACCAAATCAACATGACTTAAACTTCAAGATTCAACGGCTCCTTTTTAGACTTGCACCAACAATTCCTCCTTAAGCTATAATCGGTCTCCAAGTTGCAGCTTATCCTTAACTGAGCAAACTCCGAACCTGCTCCTCATCTTCTCGAACACTTCTCTTCTTAATGGTTTTGTAAACACATCAGAAACTTGTTCCTCTGTTCCACAATGTTCCAAACTGATTTCTCCTTCATTAACTAGATCACGTAGGAAGTGAAACCTGACACCAATATGTTTGCAACGCCGATGGAACACTGGATTCTTTGACAGCTTGATTGTTGATGTGTTGTAACAAAGAATCACAGTGCTCCCATTCATCTCATAACCCTACTCCTCCAAGACTCGCTTGAACCAAATGGCTTGACACACACATACTGATGCAGCCACATATTCAGCTTCTATAGTAGACAAAGTGACTATTGGCTGCTTCTTAGAACACCTGGAAATTGCTCCATCATCCATAAGAAACACAGAACCGGTAGCTCCATTTGGTAACAAACACAGCTCCCACGTCTCGTTTCTCTCAATGGAGTTTATCTTTTCATTCATTGCTTCCCTCCAGTTTGAACTCTTCTCGGCTTCTTCAAAGCTCTGTGGATCCGTTGAGTCTATCTCCACCATGTTCACTTCATCTTCTTCATTGTTTGTGATCTCGGCTCCATGGACATAGTCTCTTAGGTAACATGGAGGTCTTCTGGTTCTACCCTCCCTGATTCTTCTGTTTTGATAATTTTGTACTTCCTCCACAGGTTGCTCTGCTTCAACATTATTCTCATTGTTAACTACTTCTTCTTCAATGTCTTCTTCTTCGTCACTCTCATCCCAGTCCAGATTATCTCCACTCCAAGTCAGATCACCTCCTGTATTGTGTTCTTATCCTCTTCCCAGTTTGAGCCTCTTGTCTCCTCAAATACCACACCGCGTCTCATTATTACCTTCTTGGTCTTCGGGTTATACATTATGTATCCTTTAGAATCTTCAAAGAAACCAAGCAAGACGCAAGGTGTGCTCTTATCATCAAGTTTGCTTCTTTTCTGGTCTGAGATGTGAACATGTCCTAGATTTCCCCAAACTCTGAAGTTCTCCACGGTTGCTTTATCCCGCTCCAAGCCTCATGTTGAGTAATGTTCTTAACAACTATTTGTAGGGCATCTGTTAAGCACATTAAACGTCCACCTTACAGCTTCTGCCCATAACACTTTGGGAACTCCTTTTGTAGACAGCAGAGCTCTAACCATATTCATGACAGTACGGTTCTTCCTCTCAGCAATACAGTTCTGTTGAGGGGTATAGGCTGTGGCCAATTGCCTTCTGATCCCTTGCTCTTTGCAGTGCTCTGAGAACTCCATAGACATGTACTCTCCTCCTCTTTCTGTTCTCAACTCTATGATGTTCTTCTCAGTCTCAGTCTCCACCACTTTTTTGAAGTTTCTGAACTGTGTGAATGCTTCTGAGTTCTCTTTCAGAAGATACACACTACAAGAAAACAAAGCATTTACTAGGAAATTTTACTAGGAAAATTCTTCCTCGTAAATTTACTAAGCCTTTACTAGGATCTTACGAGGAAAGCAAATTTCCTCGTAAGTTCCTCGAAAAGTTACGAGGAAACACTTTCCTCGTAAGACCTTAGTAAATTTACGAGGAGATTACGAGGAAAAAGTACTTTTCCTCGTAAGGCCGTTGTAAACACTTTCCTCGTAAAGGCGTAGTAAAATATTACTACGGAATTAGGAGGAAATAGTTTCTTACTACGAAATTAGGAGGAAATAGATAGGAAATATCGAATTTAAATAAAACACATGTTTTGTACCTACTTTTCCTAGCAATTTCCTAGTAAATGCTCAGATTCAAAATTTTCTACAAATACCACCTTATGTGATTCATTTGAAACACACCAAAAAAAAACAGCTATAAGCTTGATCAAACACAAAAAAATGTCCGGTCCGGGAAATATTTTCGAGTTGCGGCAGTGGATGTATTCACACAGAGATAATAACGGGAGGGTGACGAACGAATTTCTGGAAGGGTTGGAGACGTTCATGCATCAAGCAGATTCTACA
>CAKOAT010444043.1:124213-308645 GCA_932364175.1 Eruca vesicaria subsp. sativa | reverse complement strand
GCTTACGAGGAAATGTTTTCCACGGCTTTACGAGGAAAACTTTCCTCGTAAATTAGCTAGGCCTTTACGAGGAAAATAGCCTTTACGATGAACGTCTTTCGACGAAACACGTTTCCTCGCTATTTCCTAGTAAAGGGCCATTTACTAGGAAATAACGAGGAAAACCCGTCCTAGTAAAGGACGTGTTTTCTTGTAGTGACACCCAAGCCTTTCTACTGTAGTCATCTATGAAGAATCAGATGTACCTCATTCCACTGTTTGATGTGGGACTGATAGGACCACATATATCTGAATGGATTAGCTCCAATACCTCCTTAGCTCTCCAAGTGCTCTTCTTAGGTATGACCTTACTTGGTTTTTTCCCCATCAAACAATCAGAGCATGTGAAACTTTGAACTCTAAAGTCAGGTAAACCTCTTACCATGTCCTTGCTCTGTAATGTTTTCATCCCATGATGATTGAGATGACCGTATCTTTCATGCCATAGTCTTGGCACATCCTCTGAGGTTGTCTTCAAGCATCGTTGATCACTTTTTCCTGAATCATATCTTCCTTGGTCAATCAAGATGAACATGCGGTTGGCACTCATCATGCTTTCAGCTATCAGACCCCTTTCCTCATGGTAGATTTTGCAAGCTCCCTTTTGTATGATGATTGTTATTCGCTTCTCTTGAAGTTGTCGAAGGCTCAGGAGATTGTTTCTGTGTTTTGGTACATAGTAGACATCGCTTATCATGTAGCGTGCTCCATTCAACACCAGCTTCATGTTTTCTTTTCCAACAACTTCCATCTTCTTGTTGTTGCCTAGCTTCACAGAGTGTCTGAAGCTTTCATCCAGCTTTGAGAATAACCCTTTGTATCCACTCATATGATTTGAGCATCCCGAGTCTAGAAACCACACTCTCTTCCTCATGTCTCCTTGATTCTCTGAGCTGGCCATTAGTGAGTTCCATGTCACTTGGTTCGTCTCTTCTTGTGTTTGCAACTCATGAGTATCATCCTCTTCAATTAACGCCATTAATAATAGTTCTTCACTTTCTTCCAGGTCTGTATAGTTCGCTTCTTTCTCCCATTTTGGACATTCTTTTTGGAAATGTCCAAGTTTGTGGCACTTGTAGCATTCCACTGTGCTCTTATTGAAAAAGCTCCTGCCTCCACCATGTCCCATGCCTCTCCCTGGGAAGCCTCTGCCTTTAGATCCTATTCCTTTTCCATGTGTGATCTTCAGCATTTGATCATCACTTTTCTCTGTCTTCTTGAACTTTTGCTCATGAACCACCAGATAGCTTTGTAGTTCGTCCACGGAGATGGTCTCAATGTCTTTAGACTCTTCAATGGATACCACCACATACATGAACTTCTCACTGAGAGTTCTGAGAATCTTCTCAACCACCTTGGAGTCTGACATGATCTCTCTATTGCTTCTCATTTGATTTGTGATCTCTTAGCACACGAGTAAAGTATTCTTCGACACTTTCAGTTTCTTTCATCTCCAAAACTTCAAAGTCTCTTCTCAACTTCTGTAGAAGCGATCTCTTCACTCGAGCATTGCTACCATACTTTCCTTTATCGAGTCCAAGATGATCTTAGAGGTCCTCCTGTCCAAGATCTACTCGAACGTCACCCTATCAATGGATTGGTAGAGATAATGTTTCACCTTGTGGTCATTGGTTTTGGCGTTGTCGAGTTGGAGTCTTTGATCTGCTGTCAGCATTGTTGTGATTGCAAGCTCCTTGTATTCAGTCTCGACTATTCTCCACAAACCCTTTGCCCTGAAGAAGTTCTCCATAACTTCACTCTGTGATCCCAATTGTCCATCAAATTGCGGTAACTTCATCTTGTCATCTCCCATCTTTCTTTTGAAAACAGAGCTCTGATACCACTTTATTAGATCAAATGCTCTGTGTTTTCTGAATAATACGCTAACCTTTTCATTGAACTGAGACAATGGCTATATATAGCCTTACAGAAACAATAAGATCCTAAAAAGAAGCAACTACATCACTAAAAAACTTGACGCTAAATACTCGGACAAAACTAAACATAAAACACGACTCAAACAACTTTCAACGACCAAATCAACATGACTTAAACTCCAAAATTCAACAGCTCCTTCTTAGACTTGCACCAACAGTACATTATTATGAACCAACTTGTATTGCTCTTAGCAGTTCTCTGCTTTGGCAGGTTTGGTACCACTTTCCTTGTGCTGAATGCTTCCATCAGCAACTCTTGAAGCTGCTTGCAATCTTCAGTATAGTGTCCTTTCACTTTATAGTAGCAGAATTTGCTTCCATAAAACACTGAGGTCGGCGGTCCATGTACTCCTCTTTCCCATACAACTCCGGCAGAGTCGTTTCATAGACTTTTCCATCCCCGCCAACAGAATAGGCCGGGCTGTTATTTTTTCTAGCCTAGGATTAGCAGAGTTCTGTCTTGGTTCTTGGTAGGTCTCTGTTGATTTGTTGGCTACCTGTTTCATTGCAGTGTGCTTGAGTAAGAAGGCTTGTTTGTCTTCCTCCATTGTGAAGAAGCTCAGTGCACGGTGGAGAGCATCATGCAGAGTTATAGTCGGGTTGAAGTAGACGTCGCCTTGAAACTTGGAATTAATCCAATATGTGTTGTGCAGCACTTCAACAGTGGTATCATATCAAACGTTTACTCTGGAGACCGCTTTTAATTTCTCTCGGACCTTGGGACATCGTCCATAAATCTGCTGCGGAGGCTCCTTGTCGGATAAACATCATGTAATGTTTCAGGAACTGAGTTGATAAGTTTTGAAAACATCTAACGGGGCTCTCAGAAAGCCTATAAAACTAAGTTAAGGTCGGCCAGTCGAGACCAAAAATAGCTGGCATTATCAACTGTCCATCTCCTCGCATTGAAGCGCTATCGTCTCATGGATATGTTGAAAGCCGTAACGTGATCGCTTGGATTGGAGTCTCCCGAGAAGGATGGGATCTAGAATTTCTTAGTTCGATGAATCTTCACGTCTATAATTTTTTTTGTAAAGGGGGTTTCTTAGGTTACAAAAAATTCTCGCTCAATTCTGGGACCCGAGATGGCTTACATTGAGCTTTGCAAGTCGGCATTTTTTCGTACAGTTGTATGACCAAATCCATGTGCCGAAAAAGGGAAGAGAAACCTCCTTGGCGTTTGTTCATTGTCGGTAGCTGCAGGCGGCGTGAGAGCGGCGGATATTAGGTCAAGATGTTTGTTAGTCTCCTTGCTAGCTTCATCTTTCTTGGCGCAGCATTCCATCATGTATGTCATCATCTGCATCATGGAGGCTATCTCAGTTCCCAACAGGTTGGTTCCTGTGCTGGTGAAATCGTCTGCAATCATGGTGATCTTCTCTTGGCGTAACTTTCAATAACTCCCCACTTTCAGCGTCAATTGTTTAATATGAATTTGGCATAGTATTATAAGGAAACACGAATTCGATATGGGTTGATGTAAATACTTTTATTGAATGATCACAAAGCGATTAGAAAGAGATTGAATGAGTTTGTGGCATAAATAATAACTCGGCAAAAACAATGAGAATTATGTAAATCCTAGTTCTTGTGTGTGTCTTCTAAGTGATTGTCCATGCGGCCACTCATGTCCTTTTATCTCTGATAAATCTTCCCATTGTGTCCTTAAGTCAGCGTAAAAGCCCTAGCCAACTTTTAGTCATTGGGACGAGGTTCATTTATTCGATGGGTCTATCGAGGGATGTAATCCATCTCTAACAACCGGAAACCAAGATCCCGTAAGACCCTCAAGAGACCTACCTGGTTAATCTTAAAAATTAGGCATGCGATTTTTAATATTGAATACCTGAACCAGATCCGACCCAATATGGACATGTTCAGATTAGTTTCAGTTGTATTGTATTTATTCGATGGGTATTCCATTGATCAATTAAAAATTATATCTTCTTAATCATTTTTATTATATATATATATATATTGTAAATATTTATAGTCGTGAAAAATTTATATATGTTGTAAATATTTATAGTCATGAATGAGTATGGATTTATAAAAAGATGGTTGGTATATGAAGATATGACTATTATTTGATTTTCTTTTCTCTACTTATATCTTGGAAACTATCTTGAGATTTTGGAGCATTACTACAACAGATCAAAACCAGTGACTACAATGAAACTGATCACAGATTAATACTATAAGTGTAGAACTGGGTACAAACTTGGTCCAATCTTTTGTTTTTTGTTTTTGTTTTTGTTTTTTGTTTTTATGAGATACACATGGATGTTTTTTCGACTAAAGAACACACACATGGATGTTTTTATGAGATAACACAACCATGTAGATTTTCATCGCCACATCCGTTGAAATTATGATAGTAAGGTGGAGGACATGGGGGAATATATTGACAAATTACTGGTGGTGGTGGTTTCGGCTCCGGCTCAGGGTTCTTCTTCTCCGGTTCTTTAGCCGGTCCAACTGTGATAATCTCGGTATAACATATCTTCTTCAATTTCTTCACAATTATAAAAGCATCAATCTCACCGATCACCGTTAATTTACCTTCCTTCACGTCCACCGACTGGACTCCTTAATTTCAAATCAAAATATAGCTAAGACTCAATCAGTTAATCAATAGAAATTTGAGGCTTAACGTAACATAAACTATAGATTAATAATTGTTGAGTGTTCGTGTACCTGATAGACAACAGACTGTTGACATAGCTTTTTGTTTTGTTCTTTCACAATTAACTTCCAATTTCAGTACAACTTTCTATTAGGAAAAGTAGTAACATAATCAGCAGTTAATTAAGACAAGAAATTAGTCAAATGACGTTTCATATATTGCTATGTTGTACGTATAAGAAAACATTCGCAAAACCTTTCGATCTTCCAGTTGAGAAAAAATATACTAAGCAACGATATAGAATCGAACCTGCATTTTTTCGTCGATTAATGATTGTCGTGGATTGCTAATGAGCTTTGAAAGTGTCACCTTCTATATATAAGGACTTCCATATCGCATGCAAGTATGCAACCTTATTTAGTGTTTTTTCAACAAAAACGGAATATATAATTGGAACAAGTCACGAGGAAAATATTGGGGTCAAAATTGGTATGACGGAATCAATGACCAAAACTTTCCGCAGAAATAAAAATATGTTTTATAAAACACGAGAAGTTGTTTTATAAAATTCTAAGGACTTTCCGAACAAAGGAAATCTGCGCGAAATTTGGAAACTGTCATCTCGGAAAAACGAACGAAACAATCTCTGATTACACGATATCCCCAAGTTAAACGAAAAACCGCAAAAATCGCATCCGCCATAATCGCAAACAAGCAGGTTCGATCGAATCAGCTCGCCATATCAGAAAACGATCTCGTCTAAAATCGTATCAGGAAACGATCTCGTCTAAAATCGTAAAACGGTTTTTATCGCAAAACGACTCGGAAAGTCCTAAAACGCTATAAAGCCGCAAAGAGGCAGGGACTCAGAGCCACACACAACCAGTCCGAAAACTATAACGGCCACACTCGGCCAGAGCAAACACCGTACTAAGCTAGTCTCAAGGCCGACAAAGGTCCAATACAAATAACTAGACTGTAAAAGTCTCACTGGGAAACAGGTCATACGAACCTTAACTCCACAACCAACTACGAAAGGCTTGATCCCTTCAATAGGGTATGTAGGCAGCCTTCACAAGGAGCAGCCCTAATCTTTTTTGAAAAAATCTTTACTATTCACCTTTAGACTTTTGGCCATTAAAGTTCCGCCTAATTCTACCTAACTTTCCGAACAAGTTCAAACCGCTCGCAAGAACTCTATGATTCTTACGAACTGGGGGGGCTAACTGTTGGGGTCAAAATTGGTACGATGTATTTAATGAGCAAAACTTTCCGCAAAAATAAAAATACGTTTTATAAAACACGAAAAGTTGTTGTATAAAATTCTAAGGACTTTCTAAACAAAGGAAATCCGCGCAAAACTTGGAAATTGTCATCTCGGAAAAACGAACGAAACAATCTCTGATTACACGACTGCCCAAGTTAAGCGAAAAACCGCAAAAACCGCATCCACCGTAATCGCGAGCATTTTCGATCAAACCAGCTCGCCGTACTGCAAGCTGGTTCACTCAAATCAGCTCGCCGTACGCGAGCTGAAACAACCCGGTTCGCTCACCGCACGTCGAGCTGACCGTCCTGAGCCTTGCTCCCCCGCATCCTCACCGTAAGGCATGTCCTTCGATTCGATCGTGCTCTGAACCATGGTCGAAACGTGTATCGTTTCATCTCGATCCGTCTTACCATTCGAGTTTTACGATAAAAATCGAAAAAGTCTTCTTCTTCGTAAGAATTCGGGAAGATCGTATAAAACGGCAACGATTAGACGGAACATCGTACATTGTCAAAATATACGATTAACTCGAGAAATCTTATAAAATTGGCATCGTATCAGGAAACGATCTCGTCTAAAACCGTAAAATAGTTTTTTATCACAAAACGGCTCGGAAAGTCCTAAACGCGATAAAAACCTATCCACGGTTTTAGACGAAGTCCAGCCCAAATATACAATGACGGTTTGACGATTTACTCGCAGAAAGAAGATAAATGTCAACTTTTCTAGACTTAGAACTCTCTGCACTTAGAAGCCTAGGCTTTATTCTCGACAAGTTCGGTTTCTATGATTGGCACTCAATTACTAGACGGAACTCACTCAGTCAGTTCGATCTATTGTCCAACTCTATCAATTGAACTACGTTCGATTTGATCCTCGAAAGGGGTACGTAGACAGCCTTTCATAAGGTTCAGTTCGAAATCAATCACACTCTCTTTTTCTTATCTTTTTCGTCTTTTGTTATCGAGCTGCGACTCGACTAGGTTTGGGTTTTATGTTGGTAACTCGCCGATGGCCCCTGCGGCCAAAGCTTTTGTAATCTCTTGTAATGATCGCAACGCTCTTACGCGAATTCGAAATAAGATCGACTTTCTTTATAAATTTGTTTAATCATGTTTTTCATATTTTCCGCATTTATTTGATTCTTGTAGTTGGCTCTCGCAGAGATCCAGTTCCTCTGGAAAATTATGGTTTTCCTAAGTTTCCTTATTTTACGGAAATCCACGGTGTGAATTTCGGTTTCCACAGTTTGGCACTAGAAGGAGGGGGGGGGTCGGATTACTCTTACTCATAGCCGCAAAATGCTTGATCAAAACGATGTCTGGATATATAAAAGACAAAGTCACAACGCGCAAAAACTCTAGTAAAACAACTCCAGCAGCGAGTACTCCTATAGCCAACGCTCACGCAAATGCGGTAGTACTTAACAAAATCGAAAACCTAATCGCGACTCTTTACCACACAGAAAGAGCACGTAACGAGCTCGCGATTTCTCCGTCTAAAATAAAAGGGAAACGATAAAACCTATCAAACACCGTAAACAAATTGGAGAAATCTCAACGTGTGAGGGTTTGACCAAAAGATGTTTTCCAAAAAATCTTCGGAAAAATAAAACTTGCTCTCCTAGAAACTGTGGGAAAAACCCTAGGTTACTCGCGGGAAAAAAGGTGGCACAGAAAATTAGAAACACAACATCCAAATCGCCCAATAGCTAGTTGGACACGACTCTCAGGATCCCAATCCTGATCCTACTCCAGTCTCGATCGTACAGCTTTTCGTTTCGTCTCAATCAGACTTTCCATTAAGATTTTACGACGAAAACAAGTCAACTCGACGAATCGAGACTGTCATCACCAGCTCGCAATGTGGCGAGCTGAGAGGGCTCGTCCAGCTTGCCCAATGACAAGCTGGACCACTCCTCGTGCTTCTCTCTCCAATATCGATCCTACAACTTTTTGTTTCGTCTCAATTGGACTTTCCGTTAAGATTTTATGACGAAAACAAGTCAGCTCGACGAATCGAGACTGTCCGTACCAGCTCGCCGTGTGGCGAGCTGAGAGGGCTTATCTAGTTCGCCCTATGGCAAGCTGGACCACTCCTCGAGCTTCTCTCTCCAGTCTCGATCGTACAGATTTTCATTTCGTCTCAATCAGACTTTCCGTTGAGATTTTACGACGAAAACAAGTTAACTCGACGAATCGAGACTGTCCGCACTAGCTCACCGTGTGGCGAGCTGAGAGGGCTCGTCCAGTTCGACCTATGGCGATCTGGACCACTCCTCGAGCTTTTCTTTCCAGTCTCGATCGTACAGCTTTTCGTTTCGTCTCAATCGGACTTTCCGTTGAGATTTTACTACGAAAACAAGTCAACTCGACGAATCGAGACTGTCCGCACCAGCTCGCCGTGTGGCGAGCTGAGAGGGCTCATCCAGCTCTCCCAATGGCAAGTTGGACCACTCCTCGAGCTTCTCTTTCCAATCTCGATCGTACATCCTTTCGTTTCGTCTCAATCGGACTTTCCGTTAAGATTTTTCAACGAAAACAAGTCAACTAGACGAATCGAGACTGTCCGCACCAGCTCGGCACACGGCGAGCTGAGAGGGCTCGTCCAGTTCGCCCTATGGCGAGCTGGACAACTCCTTGGGCTTCTCTGTCTCCGGTCTCGATCGTACAGCTTTTTGTTTCGTCTCAATCGTACTTTCCGTTGATATTTTACGACGAAAACAAGTTAGCTCGACGAATCGAGACCGTCTGCACCAGCTCGCCAGTTGGCGAGCTGAGAGGGTTCACCCTGCTCAATGGCTATCTGGACCTCGAGCTTCTCTCTCGAGTCTCGATCGCGCAGATTTTCCGTTTCTTCTCGATCGAAGTTTCCTTTGAGATTTTACGATAAAAATCTCAAAGACTTGTTTTTTTCGTATAAGTTCGAATCGTCCATCTAAAACGGCAATGCTAGACTTAACGCCAAAGTTGCCTAAACTATGAGAAATTTATACTCTCTAAACGCAATCCGGTTTTACAAAATTCTGTCATGTTGAGTCGAGAACATCTAATCATAAACGTCAGATGAAATTTTCAACAATATACAAAGCACACCTAGTAAGTTAAGTAAAACCAGCCGTACAAAGAAACGAGAACATAAACTCGGATGTTGAAATCCCTTCTTCACTCTGAAACTCTCGTTGGTATTTCGTCAAAACTGATTCGTACGAGAATAAGTCAGAAGACACAAGAATAATGAAGAAGAGGCAGTCCCAAATCATCGATGAAACTAAGGTACGTCTCATTTGAAAATTTTATTAGACTTCTAATTTCTCGTAGGCAAGGAATGAAAACGTTTTGTAAACTGCCGTAAAACCTAGAGAACTTAGAATTTAGGGGGATAGTCTAGCATGCTAAGTCTTGGCAATTTATGTCTATCTCGATCTGTTGTTCTCTAACTATTCAGGCGTAACTCGCAAACCGATCCAATCTCTCGTACAACCGAGAAACGATCGTCACGCATTCGAGCGTACTCATGTCATTTCGCAAAGAAAGAAGAAACTAAAGACACTGACGTCGTCTTAAAACCGACTCGTTCCTAGAAATTTTCGTAAAACAAACATACTCCAAGTCATCACCAATCCACCATGGTCTTTAATCGACCCGGATTGTCGATAATCCCAATCTTTCAAAGGAAACTCATTTGTTTTCTTTCATCGAACATTTTTCCTCGCATAAAGATAATGCTTTCTATAAAGCAAACTCTCACAAAAATAAGAGGAAAAGTATTCGGACAATGCGATGCCTCGTCAAAATCATCCCAAAAGCAAACGACAATCTAAGATTCGTCTAAACGCTAAGAACTGATCCAAACCATCTGGGAAATAATCTCGAGGACTATATAGCCTCTCTTATCACAATCATGCGGTTAGAAAACCTTTGCGAAACCTAAGAGTGAAACGCGATGATTTGCCGAAGTAATAAAGATCTTCTCCAACTTGATAAAACAAGTTTCGTATAAGAATCGAAAAATTATATGAGAAATCTTTAGGTGTCAAAGCATTGCTCTAATTTTCCGTCGAACCAAGTGAGTCACGGAATAATATCAAAAAGAAAAATCGAGAACACAAAGCAGCTATAGAGAACACGTCCTCCCTTCTCGCCGACTGATCATATTAATGGTCATGTGATTCGTTCCGCTTGAGAAACCCGCTAAAACGTTTTGCGACTTGCTTTCGGTGAAATAACCTTTGGTAAAACTCCGTGAGTGACTCCAATAAACTATCACCGAAGAATCAAAAAATAAGTGGAAAGGTTTCTCAAAAATCTACGGAAACATTGTTATCCCAATGCGTCGTGTCGATTTACTAAATCCATCGCCCGTTACTTATGCGAAAAATCCTTCGTATAGGTAAGATCATGTCATAACGAAGTAACTTTCGAAAGTAAACGTAACAGGTTTTGCAAAAAGTACTTTCCTTATAGTGAAAACCAAGCTATACGATCCGGCGCTGAACAACCAATATAAACTTTGTTTCCTCGCACCACAATCTGAAAGATCTCATTCTGCGGTTCACGAGCATCCGCTCTCATTCCTCTTGATTACATCCGAGAATCAAAACCGCCCTGCAACCGACTCCGAAAGGGCTATGCATCGAGCTTCTTAGGCTCTATCTCCTTTGGGTAAAAAGAGACAATTCCATACTAACAAAGGAAAGATTATACGAAACTTTCATCATACATGGACATTAGAGATGTCAAACAAGCCGTCCCGTCCCGGACCGCAGCGGGCTCCATTTTTTGCGGGCTACGCGGGTCTGTCCCGCGCGGGCTGCGGTCCCCGAAAGGTCGTCCCAATCCCGTCCCGCCAATATACACAGTCCCTTACAAGCCATCCCGCGGGCTGGACGCCGATGTAATCGATCATGGTTGTTCTTGACGTATGAGGCTATTCCATAATGATTAAGGCTGCTCCACTACATACCTAAGCACACAAAATGAATTTATCATGAAGCAGCTACTATTGAAACTCAAAAGAATTTGTTATATCATAATCAAACTTAAAGTGCATGTTAAAAATGAGATAAGTTCTTGTAACAAGTGCATGTATAAATTGAGCTTCTTGATATGATTATATATATAGGGTTATAAATTGTAGTTATTTTTGTCACACCCAAAACATATTAACATACAATGTAAAGATAATTGCAAAAGATATATTTCATTATCTAATAGTTTATAACCCACGTTTTAGTTTGTTGATTTAGTATTTTTTTTAAAAAAAAAATACTAAATCAAAACTGCCAATCCAAAATTAAATAAAAAGAGAAAACCAAATCAAAAGACCGTCAAAACTCGAATCATCATCGCCAGAGCTGGAGTCGTCCTCGTCGGAGCTCGAATCATCATCACTGAAGGTCGAATCCTCATCGCTGCAGCTCCTTACGTTTTCTTGAAGGAAGTCACATGAATGATCTTCTTCTCACTCTATTTCTCATTTTTTCGGATAAAACAAAAAATGAAGAAAAAATTATGGGTCCTTGTAATCCCGCATGACCCATTTCGGCCCATCCCGCAAAAGACCCAATCCCACAAAGACCCGTCCCGCGAGGCCCGCAAGAAAACCTCGTCCCAATACCGTCCCGCGGTCCAGGTCCATAGTTGCCATCTCTAGACATTATAGATGTCAAACAAGCCATCCTTCTTCGATCACGCTTCACTTCGATGTCAAACAAGCCATCCTGACTCGACCTATTGATAGCACGAAGGTGTCAAGGTCTAATCCTTTACCAACTCGTCCTTGGCTATGCGGCTGAATACAACCTTAACTCCAAGCCAAAACGTTCAACGGACAATGTAAACTTGTCGAAAATCGACTAAATTTTACATTCTCACAATTCACTCTATTTCCTAAGCGATTTGCCTACAAAATCCAGCGTGTATGAAAACACTCGTAACAAAGCTCTTGAAGCCGTACGAGTTATCCTTAAAATATATGAAAATATCTCGGAAGGCTAATACTTCACAAAGCACTGTAATTAAAGACATTTTGTTTCGAGAAACATTTACGCGACCCCTCGGTCCTAACTGCTCTAGCATGAATCAAACTACTTAACATCCAAACAGGAACATAAGTTTTGGCTGCGAATGTCCGCAAGCAAGTCAAAGTATTTATGCAAAGCAGGGTTAAGACAAAACCCTTGCAACACCGCGCAACATCTTCGAGCCCGCAAACGTTTCAAACACGAAACGCGACATATGAAATAAAAAACCAATCTTCGGCATTGCGAGATGTCGCAGACGCCTCAAGGACAGTTTTTCGACAAAAATGCCTTCCTCGATAAAGTCATTTTCTTGGAAGACCTAACAGTCTATCCGCGACTATAAAATACGCACAAGATACGAATCCTTCGCGAAGGCCCTAACAACGGTAGCATCTACCACCAAGTTTGTTGCTGATCAAAACAAACCGGCAACAGTCCTAAACAAACTTAAGTTATCTCGCAGAGATAGCTCTCATACACCCGACACAAGGGTAATAGCGCTATAAAAGAAATCCAAACTTTTGGTCAGCTCTTCTGGGCGACTTAAAAATTGTCCCGGTGAGATGCTCGATTCCTACCAGACAAGTATAAGCCGAGAACCTATCGCGGACTTTAAATCGGTACAAAATCATGTTAAAATCGCAACAGGCAAAACGAGAGCCGACTAGTCATCGCATAGCCTAAATTCGAAAGTAAACCTAGATCTTGCCCTAAACCCAGCACAGTGGTCTCTAACGTCACAAGGCAGAATTGAGATCCTAAAGGTATGTCTCTTCATTCAGTTCTAAACGCTCACCGAATTTCGAAAAACTCCGAAACGAGCAAACGAACATGGCGATCTACAAAAGGAGTTAGACTATGAGACGACAACTCATGTTCTTCCCTCAACATTCATACGAATAAAAACACGCTCTTAAAAACACAAACTTATTTATAATAAAGCCACAAAGAGGCAGGGACTCAAAGCCACACACGGCCAGTCCGAAAACTATAACGGCCACACTCGGCCAGAGCAAACAGCGTACTAAGCTAGTCTCAAGACCGACAAAGGTCCAATACAAATAACTAGACTGTAAAAGTCTCACTGGGAAACAGGTCATACGAACCTTAACTCCACATCAAACTACGAAAGACTTGATCCCTTCAATAGGGTACGTAGGCAGCCTTCACAAGGCGCAGCCCTAATTTATTTATTTTTTAAAAAGCTTTACTATTCACCTTTAGACTTTTGGCCATTAAAGTTCCGCCTAATTCTACCAAACTTTCCGAACAAGTTCAAACCGCTGCAATAACTCTACGATTATTACGAACTGGGGGGCTAATTGTTGGGGTCAAAATCAGTAAGACAAATTCAATGACCAAAACCTTCCGCAAAAATAAAAATACGTTTTATAAAATACGAGAAGTTGTTTTATAAAATTCTAAGGACTTTCCGAACAAAGGAAATCCGCGCGAAACTTGGAAATTGTCATCTCGGAAACCGAACGAAACAATCTTCGATTACACGATTTCCCAAGTTAAGCAAAAAACCACAAAACCGCATCCACCGTAATCGCGAGCAGGTTCGATCGAACCAGCTCGCCGTACGGCGAGCTGACCGTCCTAGGCCTTGCTCCCCCACATCCTCAACGTAAGGAATACGTCCTTCTATTTGATCGTTCTCTGAACCATGGTTGAAACCTCTCTCGTTTCATCTCGATCCGTCTTACCATTCGAGTTTTACGATATAAATCATAAAAGTCTTCTTTTTCGTAAGAATTCGGGAAGATCGTATAAAACGGCAACGATTAGACGGAACATCGTACATTGTCAAAATATGCGGTTAACTCGAGAAATCTTATAAAAACGGCATCGTATCAGGAAACGATCTCGTCTAAAATCGTAAAATAGTTTTCATCACAAAACAGCTCAGAAAGTCCTAAAACGCGATAAAAACCTATCCAAGGTTTTTGACGAAGTCCAGCCCAAAGATACAATGACGGTTTGACGATTTACTCGTAGAAAGAAGATAAATGTCAAGTTTGAAGATAAATAGAAATTTCCGCAGAAAAATGGAAAGATCGAGATAAATGGAAGATTCCCAATAGACTCGAATCTTGGCGAAAAGGAAAGACTAAACCGCCTAAGGAGGGAGTATATAAGCAGAAGGCCAAGGACAGAAGACGAGGATTTTCGCAACTTTTCTAGACTTAGAATTCTCTGCACTTAGAAACCTAGGTTTTGTGTTCTCGACAAGTTCGGTTTCTATGACTGGCACTCAATTACTAGACGAACTCGCCCAGGCAATTCGATCTATTGTCCAGCTCTATTAATTGAACTACATTCGACTTGATCCTTTAAAGGGATACGTAGACAGCATTTCATAAGGTTCAGTCCGAAATCAATCAAACTCTCCTTTTCTTATCTTTTTCGTCTTTTGTTATCGAGCTGCGGCTCGACTAGGTTTAGGGTGTTATGTTGGTAACTCGCCGAGGGCCCCTGCGGCCAAAGCCTTTGTAATCTCTTGTAATGATCGCAACGCTCTTACGCGAATTCGAAATAAGATCGACTTTCTTTATAAATTTTTTTTATCATGATATTCATATTTTCCGCATTTATTTGGTTACTTGTCGTTGGCTCTCGCAGAGATCCGGTTCTTCGGAAAATTAGAATTTTCCTAAATTTCCTTATTTTATGGAAATTGATGGTGTGAATTTTGTTAGATAGTAATTTTATGAATAATTTAATTTAAAAGAAATACATGCTACATTTAATTTAAAAGCCTAATATAAGTTAGATAGTAATTTTATGAATAATTTAATAATTTATCTTATATATATTGTTTTACGAAAAAATAACTCATTTAAACTCTTTTATTCTAAAACATATGAACACATTTTATTTAAACAATAGAATTAGATTTATAACTTAGCCATTATTGTATTGTATATGTGCATATATATATATATATATATATATATCTATATGTCATAACAGATTACCGAAAGACACTATTGCATATGTGCATGGAGAAACTGAATGAAGGAAAAAAAACTTAGAAACATTTATAACTTGATTTTTAAATTTCTTTTCCAAAACACTTGATTTTCTTCACTCTCCACGTGACTTTTCTACCTTGTCTTTTCCGCATGATATTTTTTTAATTTGTTCCTCATGACCTCTTTTTTAATTTGTTTTCTGTGGGAACCAAAATTCACACCATCAATTTCCATAAAATAAGGAATTGTGTCAAGTGGCTTCAGAAAACTAACATTCTTAACAAAAGTTGCACTTAAAATAAAAGATAAATTATTAAATTATTCATAAAATTACTATCTAACTTATATTAGGCTTTTAAATTAAATGTAGCATGTATTTCTTTTGGTGGAGAATGAAGTCCAACCAAAATTGGACCAAGAAAGCGAGATTAGAGTTGAACGAACTAATATGGACAAGTCGACTAAGTGTGCGACGACTAAATTTCATGAAGTCTTCAAGTGTGGGAATAATTGTGAACCAAGAATTTACATTTTCGACTTCCTCATTCGATCATTTCCATGAAAATACGAAGCCTTTAACGTTGAAAAAATCATTGTCGGACTCTTTTGAGACATAACTTCTAAAACAAATCGTTATTACGAATGTTATCTCTAAAAACATGGCCTTAGTAAAAAAAAATTTTGATTACAAAGAAAGCCGTCCTTTTTTATAAATAAGCTGCATTTTTATAAAAGCAAGTACTTCACTAGAGACACCAATTTGTTGAAATTACAACAAATTTGATGTTTTGTGTCATAATGTTATTATCATCTCCAATGATACAAAATTTTACCCCAAAAATAATATGGACAATAAACAATTGTTTATTTACACTGCGTTTGTAAGATTGTCTGCCATTGAATTACGGGTTTGTGGTATATGAATGAGCTCTGAGCAGTTGAAACTTCTCTTCTAAGTAATTTGCAAAGACAGATCAATTTTCTGGTTCCGAAACCATCTTCACCAATAGAGAATAATCCATTGCAAATGTAACAGTAAACTCTCATAGATTCCTTATGCACTCCATTGCCCAAATAAGAGATTTATCTCTGAGTGAAGTGGCGATTGACTCGCTCTTGTATTCCTCACTCCCATTAAACCATCAAAATCTTCGAGTGTGCTATATCACCATTGTCCCGAATATACATCTTAATTTTTCATGATCCATCCGTAAAACACTATCAACATGGGATTGCTGGTACTGCCGCTGCTACTGGTAATCTTGTTTGCTCGATTCTCCATGTAAGAGATCTGAGCCTCAGTCCAAAGTAAAGACTCACTTAAAGGGTATCTCCAGGATCAATGTCCAAATTATTAAAAAATTTGTTGTTTCTTCTTTTTCATATGTACCATAAAATCCATACAAATTGATGGTCTTTCAATTCCGGAAAAAACCTCTAAAATAGATAATCCATGCATGTTAGCAAAAAGTGATTCGGTGGGAAAGATGTCTCCATTCGAAGGAATTCGTGTGAGTGTCCAAATAATACAATATATTTATTTAATTGAAATTTGTATTTGTTAGTAATAAAATGTTAACTATATTATGAAATAAAATAAAATAAAATGTTATTTTAGTGTTCGATAAATTTAATAGTACTCATTTAGTGATTTATTAATTGAAAACTAAAAATTAAATATGTAAAAAAAAAAAAAAAAAAAAATAGTATATTTATGTTAAAGAGTTGAACTAATTAATAATAATTAAACTATATTATTAAATGAAATATTATAAAATATGTAATTTAGAGATTTGGTGTAGTGAAAAGTGTTACACAAAATTTAATATAGTACTATTCACATTAGACCAATTATGGTAGGATGGTGTCAAGTTTAATGTTTTGTTGGAGATGTATTTACACTAAATTTGATATTTTGATATCATTGTTGGAGATTGTCTTAGTATATACGCTTCTTTCTCATTTTCAAACCTTTTTTAGAAGCTGAACATACAAGACAGTTCAACTTTGGTTGTCTTACAAGTATAAAAGAAACATGAAATGAGTTATAAGATAAGTGACGAAATAATATGATTTAACTATATATCTAACAATAATTAAAGGGGAATAAGGTGAATGGGAAAGATGTCCAGGTCGTTTAATAAAATCGACCAATGACAGAGAGTAATTCTGCTACGTCCTCCTATCTTTCGGGGGACGCAGATTTAACCGGGCATACATGGTGGGCTTCTAATAATTTGAAATGACCCATTTGAAACGCATCTCTCCTCAACATAATGTTCACGCCATAGATAAGTCACCGCCTGTTTCACTTCGTCGTCATCGATCCGACTCTGCAGTTCGACGTTTCTCTGCTGTTATCAGCATCCAATTTGTATCATTCAATTCTGTTATTTACTCCATTCTTCAGGAGATACAGTTTCTTTTCACCTCCCTTTGTTTCTCTTCCTATATAAATTCATCCGTGAAATTTTAAAACGAAGTACACTCTACAACCTTCGTAAAAGAAGATAATGCTATCGCCATGATTGATGAAAACGTACCTAATCATCTTCGTATATTCCACGGCTTCTTCAATTTTTTTCTGGTTGTCCACATTTTGCTCTGGCTCTGAAGTTGTAGGACAAATTGAATCTTGAAGGCTCAAATTTAACCGATCCAACATCCTCGCAGCATATCATTTTCTTTTTCTGTAAGTAGATCATTTTCGACCATTTTAGACTTAATAACAGTTATCTGCAAACAATACTCTCTAACATCATTATCCATACACATCCGGTATGTTTTAAACTGTGAGATGATGCTTCAGCAACATTTAGATCTCATTTGACATCCGGTAATCATGGCAACGCTGTGTGTCACAACAATCAACCCAGTAACTCTTTGGAAGTAATCTCTATGTTCTGTTTTAAGGTATTTTTTTGTTCTATATTTAGTAAATTGAGTATAAATGAAAACAGTGATGATGTTCTTTACCTGAGAAGGAGACCACTGTTTTAATTGATCTCTTTGTTAATCTAATCTGTAAACGAAGTGCTTATTTTCATGGTTAGGTCTCTATTTTTCCGCTCTTTCTATCTAAGAAAGTAATTGTTCTATTTTTCTAGGGGAAAACTGATATCAACGCCCCCAAAACATAAGCAACAGACTATGATATAGCACCTATGCGCACTCCAGGTATACAGCAAAAGAGACTTCAAACGGTGTTTCGTTTTGATGATGCGCCTCATGGACATGCTGAATTTGCTTCTTTTTTTTTTTAAATGTGATTGTTTTACCGAAGAATTCAGATTGCTCAGGTACTACTACAACGGATAGACACAAATTCAGTGCTTGCAGTAACAAAGAGAGTCAGATTTTGTATTTATCGGCTGCTTTTTCTGTGATATCAGGGTAGGTTAGGTCATGGAAGATTGAACCACTGCATGAGACTAATAGGCGCAGAAGAGCGTGGAATGAGAGCTAATGGCTTAAAAAGGTCTTATTAGGAAAAAAATTTAGGAAGTTCATAGCACAGCACAATTCATTTGTCTCTGATCTTTTGAAAACGTAAATGATACTGTCTTATTTAATCAGCCTAGCACATCTATTGAGTTCTTATATGAGTGTTTTTATGATACAGTTACAAGAAGAACTGGAAAGAAACTAAATGTTAGTTCTATAACCTGATCATCTCGATAAGTTTGGAAACAAAAAAGCTCGAGGAATTTTCGCAATGGCCAAAGTAAAAGATGCTATAAATGTGTAGATCTGTCAGATATAGACCAAAGACGACACTGAAGAACAGAAATCAGTTAATGGTACTCATGTTGCAGCTCCAAACATGGCGTGAAGGTACTAGACACAGCTTTTCAAGTTCATGGAGCAGCTTGTGGTGTATGCTCGGATACAGTTTTAAAGCATATGTGGGCCATGTCTAGAACCCTCAGGATTACTGATGGACCTAAAGAAGTTCATCTCGGGACTAATGTAAAGTGATAAAATACATAGCGCTTCAGAGCTTTAGAGCGTTTTCAGATCTGCGCATTGGGTTCATCACAAGAAAAAGTTCTGAGTTGTCTTCAGATTTAGTAATAACTAGATATTGCCCGCGCAACAGCCCGGATGACTAATTCCTTTCTATATATATGTTTCAATAAAATAAAATGTTTTTATATTAGAAAGAAAAACAATTACATTTACATATTGTAGTCAAGGCTTCAATTCTAATAACAAAAATATATATTTAAGAAAATCACATGTATCTTATCACTGTATAACAAAAAATGCATGAATGTAAACCGATTAACAGTTTTCTTTCAAATACATGTAAAATATAAATATAAAAAATAAGTATATTAAAATATCATAATGATAACCTAGCCTTTCGTTGCTAGTATTGATCTCGTGCTATGCACGGACATGTTTTTGTTTACAAATAAACTAAATTTCAGTTTTCTATAATAAATTATATAAGACAAATTTTATTTTACTGTAAAAAGGAGAGTATAGAAAAAAATATAAACACACTTATCACTGGATAACCAGTGAAATATAAAATTAGATTAAATTAGTTATTAAAAATACTTTGATCATATAAAATTAAGTTAGAATATCTAATTTGAAGCTTTTCTGTTTTACTTCTTTACATCTTGTTCTTCCTATGTTTTCCTAATTCTTACTCTATAGTTTATGGATTTGTCTTTAAACATTCAGTATATCAACTGCAAATTAAAAAATGTTAACGACAAATTTATTTGTCAAACAACAGTACCACCAATTAAAACAATAAAAATAACATGTAATAGACACACCGTTTTGTGAATCAAAAGACAAATTTCAATACATAACAATGAAAAAGGATTAAAGCATTTTATCTAAAAACAGTAGAAAAGAAAACCAACATTATCAAACACTTTAGTTTGAGCATAGGTGATATTTACTACTATACATTTTAAATATACATGACATAAATGATAAGCTCACAAACATGACTAAAAACATCAATTGTCAAGTTAATACTCGTATTGAAATGGTTAAGCATACTTACAAATCGTTTGTACAAATGGACACATAAGAGAAAAAGTGACACATACTGATCAGGATGGTCTTGTTACGGAAATCAACCCTGAAGAATTCACAATATGTCTTACATCTATTGCACACTGTCCAAAGAGTAGGTCCAAACTTAGGCTGGGAATCAGATTCAGGCCTATACTTTAATTTGGCTTTGGCTTGTTAGATGAAGCTGATTCGTGTGGCTTTTGTTGCTACATTTCACTCTTTTTATGGTTTACCTTCTTGATCAGAAAACTAAGACCAATGGTCCAAAACCAGTTTAAAGGCGCCTTCTGCGCCGTTGAACTTTGTTCTTGTCCGAGATGAAACGAAAGAGCTAACTTTTTGTACTGTTTCTTGAAGGTTTCAACATCAGCGTAGATCTACACTCAGAATAAACATCTATCATACGCTTGTTTTAAACAATCGAAATTTGGGTACAAACTCTTTGACTGGTTAATGAATAGTAATCGTTCTCTAAGAGTTTCTTCTCAGCAATACTCTAGCTTCCATTGTTCGTTTGAGAGAGTTTCTTTTTCTTACGCAAAATTATTAAGAGAGAAAGCAACGGATTAAACTGAGACTTAGAAGTGTTTACCAAATTTAGTCCACCAAATTTTCAGAACTTGCTTCATCCACAGCCACGTAAGATCTGAAACAAATCAGCAACAGTCCAAAAAGAAAACTATGCAAAATCTGTGCCAAGTGAAAAATATCTGATTTTAACGGACCCTAGAGACAACGCCAGAAAACGAAAGTAGAGAGAAATACAACAAAACTTGCGAGATAAGTAAGGAGTGAGGTGATTGGTGTGTATATCATTAAGAAGTCTTCCTGCTTTGCTCTGTAAGGAGTGAGGTGATTGGTGTGATCACAGCAATAATTTCTTTCCTGCTTCGCTCTGTAATGCTTTAAATCTTATGCTCATGCAACACAACATCATTCTGAACAGCAAAAGTTACAATTTTACATTGTTGTATCAAATCAAACAACACTAACCTGTTTTGATTATGGTCTGGAACAAACCTTTTTCAAAAAACTTCACGCTTCCGTTATAGAGATTGCAAACGCTTTATAAGACTCAAGTAAGTATAATTTACTTGATTACAGGCTAAATCCTTTGGATTGTCGATTTTAAACATTTATAGGAATTGAGAAAATAAAAGATCGTGGAAGAAGTATTATCGTGGGTAGTGGAATCTTTTTAGAAACCTTTTTCTACAGTTATTTTTGTAACATCTCTTGTTTTAATTGTTTTTTCTTTAATTTGTTATGTGGCAGAATTTGGTTAACGTGAATTAACGCGAGTTTTTTAAAGAAAAATAAGAATATAGATAGTTGAAAATTTACATTGAGTGAAAAATCAGTTGTTTTCTTTTATTGTTTTCAAAAAATTTTCCACATGTCAATTTTTTTTTTAATTTTTTTCTAAAAAATTTTCACATCGCAGTATCTGATTCGTCAGGCGACTTGTGCTTTAGTATATAAAGAATTGATAGAAATTATAGTTACAAGGGAAAAAAGAGTTGTATCACGTTTTATCAAAGCTTCTTACTGCAATTTCATCGTTTCTCAGGATGAAAAATGTGTTGAATTGTTATGAATCTGCTTTAGTTTTGGTAATTCATAAAGTAAATATGTAGAATTGATATTCTTTCTCTGATTTTTACTACGGATAAAATGGTTTTACTATGGAGAAGTGATTGAATCAGAGTTGTCTTCTGAGTTCTGATGTACATGAAAAGGAGTTCCAACAAATGGATTGGGTGTTAAATTATGTAAAAACTAAGAAGGATTATGTTCTATAAATATATTATATTAAAATTGTACCAAAGCATTTTTTCTAGAAAATAATATATTTAATTAATTTAAAAGATAGAAAGGCTAATGATTTTGTGTTTAGAACTCCTAACTATTATACTTTTATGAAAATATTGTTTATTTATCATTATTTTTAGCTGCCATTCGTTGCATAAGCAGCCCCATACCAGAGTTTTTGGATTATCGTTGATCCATATTCGTGTTCTTAGTCTCTTGTTTCCAGTTCTCCAGATCTATCCCAGTGAGGTGATTTGAATCTTAATGAAATAAAATGTTGAAATGAAAATAGTTCTATTTGTACATCAGTTTTAATAATATAAATTAGATATTGATTTGTACCCCTTCGCGGATGTTTGATATAACTTGTATTCAACGTAAACTCATAAACCGCTGGTTTTATTAAACAATTTAGGTATATTTTTAAGTTTTGAAATCTACATATACAATAGAGAATATTATTTTATAATATAGATATCTAATAATTGTTTTTTATTTGTACATAATATTATATTAAGAATTTTATAACTTGATGCAATTTTACTATTCATATATAAACATGTTATTTTTTATTAATTTATTTTAGAATGAGATAACATACTAAATTTTAAATTTTTGCATAGTTTTCTAAGTATTATTATTAATTTTATGATATTTTATTTTAATTGAACTCTCAATATTTTTTATTTGACTAAATTAAATAAGGTAATACTATATTTAAAAATTATTATATATAATATATACTATATATTTCAGTTTGTGTTTTTATTTTCACCACAAAAACAAATATTGTGATTAATTAATTTAAATTTATTTTTTGTATAAAACTTAATTAATATGAATATAAAATAATAATAGATTACAAATGAATAAAAATTTTGATGCTTTATTTAGTAAAAAAATTTAAAAAGTTAAGTAAGTTATGTTTAGATTCTCTATTAACAAATTTTGTTATAAATAAAAATTAAATTTAAATTTACAGTTAGAACTAATTTATTATAAATTTCTTATTGATTATTACGTCATATGATGTAACTGATAAAATGGACCTACTATGACTTTTGTATAGTAGATAAAAAGTTGACTATTTTAATAGATTATATTAACAAAACAAAACAACATGTTAATATATAAATAGTACAATTACATCAAATTACATCAAGTTACAAAATTTATAAATGATATTATGTACAAACAAAAAATTATTATTAAAAATTATATTCTAAAATAATATATTCCACTTTATATATAAATTACAAAACATAAAAATATATATTTTTTCTTATAAAATCAATGATTTATGAGTTTGCGTTGAACACAAGTTAAATCAAACATCTACACGGGAGTGCGGATCAATTTTTAATTTAATTTATTGTAAATGCAATGATTATATATGTAAATAAAAGAAAATACTAAAAGAACATTACTATTCATGTTTTCAAACATAATTCTTTTAATATTGATATTTATGTATCCAAACAATACTAAAAAGTATTTCAGTAATAATATAAATATAAAATATAAAATATCTATAACTACTTTAACCATAATATCGTTTGATATCTTTTCGTTTCAAAATATATATATATATAGACATATACATTTTTCAAATTGTAACAAATTCGCTGGTAACTCATTTTAAGAAGATCTAAATTTGAATATTTTATGTAAATAGTTTCACTAATTTCATAATTAATAATAAAGTATTATCTTATATATTAAAATATATCCAATTATTGTTTATTAAGTTAAAATAAATTTTCTATTGATTTTTATTCATTTTATTCATTTTATAATCATAACTGATCATATTAAAAGTTATTATACTTAACTGAATATGATAAAAGTATATAAAATTGATATATTTCCAAATTCTTCACTCAGTGAAAACAAAATAAAAAAAATGTGCTATAGAATAAATTTATATTTTATTTTCATAGATATAAACATTTACATTAAAAGGATATAATATGTTATCAAAACGGGATAACACGCTAAACTATAGTATTTATGTATACAAATTAACATATCTTAAATTTTAACATATACAAGAATATTTGATATAAATGAATAAATATAAGGAAAAAGGTAATCTTGAATTTTGAAGTGCATCTAAAAAACATAAATTAAATTTTAATTACACTTTTTCATGCAATTAATTTGTTTAATAATCAAATGTAAATATAATAAGATAAATATATAATAAGAAACAACAAAAAATATGTGACGGATTGAAATAAGTGATTAATTACAATATGTCAATTATAAAATTAATGTATTTAAAATATTATATATGATTATTAAAAACTATATACCACAAATATCGTAAAATAAATATATATAAATGGAGTTAAACATGAAAGAATTTATGTCGTTTTCCAATAAAATCACATACGAAATTTCACTTGTACCCTTTCATCACAAGTTGCTTAGAATTTTATGCAAAACCAACCTAATGGGTAGGGAAATGTCTATTTACTCCTTATGACTAGACAAAAAACCAGAATGCTATTTTACAATTTTATCCTTATGAAGTTTACATTTAATAGAGAGAAGTATATGAGGTGTAGACTTATCATGAAGTCAATATTATAGACTTATTACAAAGTCTACATTCTAAGTTAATCTTATAATTTTAGTTTTAAAATATATAAAAATAAATTGTGTGAAATTTCTTTTAGGTGATCAATATAAGAATCAATATGAGGTATATAAATTAAAATTTCATATAATTAAAATTTTTTAACGAATATATATTGATTAGGTAACACTAATAAAATAGTCATAGTAGATTTCAAAAAGTCTACTAAGTACTACAAAATTTTGATTATAGTATACTATCAAAATTTTTAACCTAGTTACACTTTTTATCTCCCTATGTAAATGAAATTTAGACTATCACTCTCTCAAATGGATGCACAAGTTTCCAAAAAAACTCTCACCTCTTTAAAACTCTTTACCTTCTCTGTAAAACTCTCCCATTGCTCAATTCTTTGAAGGTGAAGATGAATTTTTGTTTAGTTTGTTAATTTTTCTGTCATGTCTTTTTTACAATATTATCTTGTGTTTGAAGGTTAATTCATGGTTATCACCTTCCACTCTAAAAATGTAAGTCTTAGATCTATAGATTTTAAATGTGTACTTTTATGTTTATATTCAAATAAAGTTACAAATACAAACTCTTTGCAGTTACTTTGCTAATATTTTATCTTATAAATTCTATTTTTAAAGTTTTGTTTTCAGATTAAAAACTATATTTCACATTTTCACATGTTCATAGTTTCCAGATCTGAAAATTATCCGATATAGTAGACTTGTAATGAAGTCTACAAAACTAGAAGTGACTTTTTTATGTATAATGTTTTTTCTCATAATTTTATCTTTATTTTCTTAATATTTTCTGCCATGGTTTTTATCTAGTTTTCCCAAAAATGAAAGATTCACATTTTCAAATATATAAATTTTTCAGATCTGAAAATTATCTAATATATAATAAACTTTTAAGGAAGTCTACAAGGTTATGATTTTAATTGTTTATCTTTTGTTTTTCATAGTTTCATCTTTATTTTGCAGGTATTTTCTTCCATGATTTTTTTTCTCTTCCACAAAAAAATTGTAAGATTTACATCTATAATGTGTGTTTTTCTTTTTATATTTAAATAAAGTTACATATTCAAACTCTATGACTATAATTTACTACTAAATTATTTTACAAATTCTATTTTCTAAACTTTTTAGATTTAAAATTATTTTCATGTTTGTAATGTATATATGTTTCAGATCTAAAATTTTTCGGATTGAGTAGACTACAAATGAAGTTTATTAACTTTAACTTTTAAACAGACTTCATTAGAAGTCTACTCAAATATGATTTTAATTTTTATGTCTTATATTTTTTTTCATTATTATATTTTATTTTGCAGGTATTCTCTTCCAAAGTTTTCAAATCACATTCCAAAAATGTAAGATTTACATATATTCATTTAAAATTTTATTTTTTTTGTTTATATAAAACGAAATTTATAGATAAAAGCTCTATGCTTTTTCTTAGCTAATTTTAGGTTAAACACTATTTTGAATTATTTTTCAGAAAATACTATTTTCTAATTTTGTAATTCTATATTTTTAGATATGAAATTGTTTTCCGCATGAAGTTTATTTTAAAATTAATGCTAATAGACTTTAAAGAAAGTCTATTGAACCCATCATTTTTAAGTAGACTTTTATGAAGTCTCCTAAAAATAATTTGTATATGTTTACCTTATGTTTACTCATAATTTTGTCTTATTTTGCAGGTACTCGTTTCCAAGATTTCATTTGAGATATAAAGATTATGAATAATCAAACACTCTAGAGTTTTAGAAGAAAATGCTTTGTAATAATTTATCTTTACAAACTATTCATTTGTAAATAAATATTCTGATACATAATCAATAAACATTGTATTAATTTTTTAATTGTGTTGCATTTATATTATTAATTTTTGTTAGCAATCAGTTTTTCAGAAAATACTCTAGTCAGTCAAACAGTTAAAAACCACCATAAGCTAAAACAACAACTAACACACAATAATGAATGTGTTAAAATTATGTAATCTGAAGACTTGTTTTGTAGCAATTTTAGAAATTTTGAACACAAAATAGACTAATAATACAAATTAATACAACTCCAATATCAATAAAAGAGTGTAGATTTTAGTGTTTGTCTACGTTCATACCTGTAGACTAAGAAAGAAGACTGTTTTTGTTGTACACATTTAAACAAAGTCTACATTACAGAAATCATGCTTGTTTAACACTTCATAACAATACCAAAGAAACCTACAAATTAAACAAAAGTTCATACACAACAACAGATAACTGAGCCATTTCTTGTGAAAAAAATGAAAAATTTACATAGTTAGCGATCATGTTTTAAAAAACTATAAAGTAGACTTACCAATACGTCTACGATTATTAGCTAACTATATGATCAAATCAAAAGTATCATAATTTCATAAATATAACATATTTTCTTTTAAAAATCACTCAAACATATTAGGATTAACTAACACACAGTGTCAAACAAAAAAATCTTGAAAAAACTTAATGAATAATACAAAAATTCACTTTTAATGTATTTTCAAATGTAGACTCCATAAGCAGTCAGCGTAAATGTAGACTTTCGTTACAGTTTACACATGTAGACTCCATATGCAGTCTTCTATTTAGGTTAGTTTTTGCAATTGAAAATTTTACGGGTTACTTTCTATATTTGAAAATAAATTGTGATTTTATACATGTAGACGTCCATTTCAGTCTACATATCAAAAAGGTTAGTTTTTTCAATTGACTAAAAATCACCCAAGATTTAACTTATGAAAGTAGACTTTAGAAGCAGTCTACATGTTTGAATTTTTTTGAGAGAGGTTAGTTTTGCAATTGACCAAGTTTGACTTTTTATTAGTAAACGGAAACAAATGTCTACATACATGTTGACTTCATACGAAGTCTACCCAAAAATACAGGAGGTTAGTTTTGCATTTGACCAAAATAAAATAGTAGACTTCATGTGATGTCTATCGTTTTTTTTTGAAATTAGTGTACTGTAATTAAAGTCTACAGTTTTTTTCTTTTTGGTCAACTTTTTAACATTTTAGTCATATACAAAACTAACCTATTCAACGGAGTCAAATTTGGGTCAAATACAAAACAAACTTTTTTGTAAACTTCTCCGGAAGTCTATAGTCTCTGTAGATTACCGACGAAGTCTACATTGAAAAGTAAAAAGTTTTGTCAAATGCAAAACTAACCTCTTTTACATAGACTTCTTTGTAAGTCTACCTCATTTTTTGTTTTTGTTATCAAAGGTAATGACGTAGAATTTGCATAATCAATTATTCTGGTCAATTGCAAAACTAACCTGTGCGTTGACAAGTAGACTGCATCATAAGCCTACACGTAGCGTAGACATACGATACAGTCTTCTATCGCGACACAGATCTGAAAATGACGAAAACCATGTAAGTAGGTACCTTTTCCGGTGTAAAGGTCGTTTCCATCCTTTTCCACCGTCCAAGCTCCAAATATGAAGAAAAAGAAGCAGCTTAGACGACAAACAACAGAGTATACTCGAAATAATGAAGTTATACTTATGAAAATGAAAGTATGAGAGTTTTTTAGATGAAAATAGAAAGGAAATGAGAGGAAGTGAAGATTTGTTGGTTTAGAATGAGAAAAAAGTGGTTGAACAATGAGTTTGAGAGGTTTAAAGAACTTAAAAATGGTGGTTCATGGTGGTTGAAAATTGATGAAGATGTCATTGTGGTAAATAAGAAGAAAATTTTAGGGTGTAATTTTTTTTTGTAATTTTCAAAATAATTAAAAAATAAATAATAATGGCAATTCTGTAAATATTTCAAAACATAAGGATGGTCTGGAAATTTCATGGATGAATAGTAATGACAAAAAAAAGAGGTTGGTTTTGCAATTAACTTCAATTTGTGGGTTGGTTTTGCTAAATACCCATCTTTTTGTATGTGTTTATTATTTAGACCTTATCATCTCCCTCCACCTTTCTTCGATCACTTTCGTTGTGATTTCTTCTCTGATAAACTCAACCTCTGACTTTCATTACCAAACTTTGTTAATCACCTTCTTTCACCTTTTTCACTTGCAAAACCGTTCTTTTACCTTCTCCTCAAATACCTCTTATTTTCCATTTGGAAATCGTTTTTTTCTTTCCACGATCCATTTCCACGATAGTCTCAATGAGAGCTTTGAGAATCATGAATACTGCATCGAAACCATAAAGGAGCCATCTTTATTGAAGAGCTGAAGAATTTCGTTGAAAGAAATAAACTTTATAGGAGGAGGAGGCTGTATATGCAACATTCGTCACCCACCATTGATTTTTGTGTGTTTTCGCGAAGGTTTGCAAAACAAATGGTTGACCAGATTCTGAAAATCAAACGCAAAGTTAATGGATGAGACGGTTTTGCAAGTTTGTGAGAGACTATGATAAAGAAAAGTTGGTGATTGAGCGGTATATGAATTAATTGACGAGACAAACTTGAAAAGTATGTGAGAATATACATTTGTACATATGTACACCAAGAATATATAATCTTATACATGTGTACAATAAAATTTTCTACATATGTACAATAAAATTTTGTGCACAACTCTTTTACACATGTACACATATAAAGTTATAAACCGGCGTAGATGTAAATATTGTGTAGAATCCCTTTCTTATTAAAAAAGAAGCAATCTCAAAAAGTAAGCTTAATTATGTAGTTTAATTACAGCATTGCCATTTAGATGATGTGTCAAACTCTTAGCACTTCTCAGCCATGTTATGTAAAAATCTGTTCATTACTAACAAATTTACAAGTAATGCCACTGACCCAATAATTTCGTCCGACACTATTTCCTATATTAAAATTGTTATGTACCCTTTCAAAGCGGTTATTTATTACAACATACCAACTCGATTCTCATTTTTTTGGAACAGACCAACACGTTTCTTCAGTCTATTTGTACCTATGAAATGAACGTTTTGAGTTATTGTTCTACCAACGAAGACAAGAAATATTTTCCTGTTCTTCCTATCTTTGAAAAGTCAAAGGACATCAAACTATGTGTGCCAAAATAAACGTTAGCCTATTGATTATTATTGTTTTTGTTTCAGCATATTTAAGAACATCAGAAGATAATATTTTTTTCCTATATTGTGACATGGCAACTTAAAAATATGTTTGGTTTTGTACTAACCTGATTATCAATCACTGAACCATAAGAGCGCAGGATCCAATTTGTATTGGTACGGTCCTTTATTGCGTATGTACAAGATGTCAAGATGAATCCAATTAGTATTTCCTGAATGAATTAGATCAAAATAAAGTTAATAATCTGTATTGTCTAAATAATTAAAATTATTTCTCATAACATGTATCATTTATCTTTTGTTTCCCTCTGAATTTTTAAGAACATTTTATATCCTTATTTACTTGATTCTGAGTTGTCTCCTCTTTTGTAAATCGGGATATCAGAAATACAAGTTCCTACAAAAAAAAAAAAAAAAAAAGAAGAAGAGTATATTAAATGTGTTTTAATTATCTCTTATATATTAAAACAGAAGCAATACAACATTAGAATCATTGTACGTGTCGTTATGAGAATGATTTTAAGAGTCCTTAGAAAATAATTTGGTCCATCTAAATATAAACTATTGTTTTCATTAAACTAATCATAAAATTCTAATTAATCTTAAAAGTTATTATTTATTTTTTTCCTTAAACATAAGCTACGGAGTTATTTATGTGATTAGAATATATGACAATTAGTTATTTTTAATAATAAAGATTTGCTAACAATTTGTATACCCTTTACCATTTTTTAAGTCTTTGTTATTAAGATAAATTACACAATTATATTAACCATATAATAAAAAATTTAGATTTTTTCGTATATGTTATATTTTTGAATTTTTTAAAACGGGTGTAAACTACTAAACTGTTAAAAGTGTCAAAGAACTTTTTTTGCGATCAATGTTTTAAAATTTTATTTAATAAGATACAAATAATTATAAAATACATGAGTAAGATATATTATTTAATTATTCCTTATATATTAAAAGAGAAGCAATACAACATTATAATCATTATACGTGTCGTCATGAGAATGATTTTGAGAGTCCTTAGAAGAATAAGTTGGTCTATCTAAATATAAACTATAGTTTTATTAAACTAATCATAAAATTTAATTAATCTTAAAAGTTGTTATTTATTCTTTCCTTAAATATAAGTTACAGAGTCTTTTTTGATTAAAACATATGACAATTAATTTTTTTAAAAATAAATATTTGCTAAAAATGTGTATACCATTTACCATTTTGTTTAAATCTTTGACATTAAGATAAATTACACAATTATATTAACCATACAATAAAAAATTATATTTTTTGTATATGATATATTTTTGAAGTTTTTTAAAACGGGTGTAAATTACTAAACTGTTAAAAGTGTCAAATAATTTTTTTTTTGATCAATGGTTTAAAATTTTGTTATAATAAGATACAAATAATTATAAATACATGAGTAAGACATCTAATTTAATATGTTTATATATGTATATATCATTTAAATTAAATTAAATACCATATAAAATACATACTTATATTTTGATAATTACATTGAAAAAATATTGAGAACTTAATATTTTAATTTTAAAATTTTGCATTCAATTTTTAATATTTCAAAATTATGCTATAAAAAGATGTTGATAAATATAAAAACATATGATTAGAAACTTCATAAAATAAATAATAATACAAAATATAATTTTTATATAAAATGTTTATCCCGCGCAAGGCGCGGATCTTAACCTAGTTGTATAGTAAAATACAAGTATACATGTTGATAACAAGTACAAGTGGATAACGAAAATTAAGTGTACATGTGGACAACGATAATTGTGTACATGTTGTTGCTATTTTACTATATATAAGTTGATAAATGAAAATACCATAAAAGACATAACACATAAAATAATTCTCCTCTGTTCCTAAGAGATCCATATTCTAATTTTTAGCACTTTTTAATAAAACATAATAAATTTGCATAATTTTTTGTATTTATCTTCTTTCCATAATTTTAAACCAATAAAAAATCAATTAGTGCAATTAAGTTTGTTGAAGTTTACAATTAGTTAATAAAACATGCATTGAAAATGTAAAAACTGAATCTTTTAAAAATAATTTTTTTTCTAGAATATGTATCTTTAAGGAACGGTGGGAGTATTAAACAACGTTCCAAACCTTACCCAATAATGTTATGCATCAAGAGAACTCATTTAGTTTAACAAACATAATCAGTGTTCCAAACCTGTGAATGAATTTGGCCTTTGGTAATGCTGGTTATTGTAACATGAGCAACATAAGTTATACTCTCCTCTAAAACTCATAGGGTGAAGCCTTTCACTCTCATTGTCCTCATGATAGTTTTAGGAATCGCATCTGTAAAGATTAACAAGCAGAGATTTGGCCATTACCAAGTGTAAAAAAAAACAGAACTCGAGTAGGATCCTAACTACTAGAGGAAGTTATGAAATGATCAAAGAGTAATAACACACTCAGCTATAAAAAAAATAAAAATAATCAGTTAGCTACATTTCACCCACTCAAGATTCAAGAAGACAGCAACAAAACTAGAAAGAAAAGGGAACATAATAAGTAAACAAATACTCACTGTCAAGATCCACGAGCTTCATGACGGCGTCTCTGGCAACTTTGCCGTCGCATGCGACTTTGCAATTTTCAACACAGTCAGAAAAGCCATTTCAGATATAAAAGAAAACCTTAATCAAATTTGAATAAATAAACAAGGTACAAGCTTTCCACCTAATTGGCACGAGAGTCTAAAGCCGCAAGATGAATTTACCTTGCTTACTCAAATAATACCGTGGCATCTTCTCCATTACGGAGGATTCCTGAGTTATGGGATTGAGAAACTAGTCTCCTCCATGGATTACATCTTTGTGATTAACTATCGGTCATGAACATCCCGATAAGCTCTGCCATATCCACCGGAGTGACGCCAGAGAATCTATTCTTGGAGATTGTGGTGAAGTGTTTTGGGGATTTAGGGTCATGGACACAGTACTGGCCCTGAGGGGAAGCATTACAAGCAACCGCTTCCGGCCCTCAAATTTTTTTTAAAAAATTCAGCCTTTTTATAAGAAAATTATTATTATAATATATAAACGTTCTTATAAAAATGACCAATTTTTTGAAAATTGCTTCGAATCTTTTCCATGTCAGGACCGGTACTGCATGGACATAATATAGTTTGGATTTGCAGTGGAGATGAAATTTCTCGAAGGATAACCAAAGAAATGGGTTTTCAGTGATGAGATTTCTTCATTTAGGTTTATTGGATTTGAATCTTTCATTGTCGTGTGATCTACGGATCTCTCTAATTTTTTCTAAAATTTTTGGTATTTAATTCAATTATAAAAAGAAATACGGAATAAGAAATAAAATAGACGAATGAATATGTTTTGTTTGGGAAAGTAAACTCTAAGTTTTAGCTGGGGACAATATAAACAACCACTCTAAAACTACCTTAGTAGTTTAAAGTAACTTAACATGTAACAAAATGATAGAAAGTGACTCAGAGTGTTAATTACTCAACATAATTACTCATTAAACATCTACGCAACTGCACGTATCAAAATTTAGTATTATAATTACAAACTAATCTATTACTATAATTATAATTAACTGAATATATTAAGTGATATACATCAGAACTGTATATGAAACAAATCTAATAATATGGTTATCTTTGGTCATTTGGTTATTTTAGTTTAGATTTAAAATATCCAAATAAAATCTGTTAATATGACTATTTTCTTACAAAATCCGAATATGTTTTGGATACATTAGGTTTTTGAATATTTTAAAATTTTCACACATCACTGAATCTATATAGACTTCATATTCAGACAATAAATGAAACGAATACAATAAGTGAATAAAAAATGAAAATATATAAAAATAATTTAAAAATAGATAATTAATCTCTTATATATTAATTGAGAATCATTTAAAAAGTTGTAATCTTAAGTTTGTATTAATTAAAAATAACCTCAATCCTATGTGGCATATCTTTTTGCCTTCTAAACTCTATTTAACACAATTCTAGAGCTAACTTACATATACCATAGTTTAAACATATATTTATTAGAAATATTTTGGTTGCATATCTTATTAATCTTAAAAAATTATTATTCATTTTTTCCTTAAATAAAAGCTACGTAATTACCTAATATGGTTAGAATATATGTGACAATTAATAATTTCAATTATAAAGATTTGCTAACAATTTTTATACCATCTACCATTTTTGTTTAAATATTTGTTATTAAAATAAATTACACAATTACATTATTTATATAATAAAAATTTATAATTTTTCGTATATGCTGTATTTTTAATTTTTAAAAATGGTTATAAATTACTAAATTGTTAAAAGACTCAAATAAACTTGTTGTGATCAATGGTTTAAAATTTTATTATAATAAGATATATAATTATAAAATACATGAGTAAGAAGTCTTGTTTAATATGTTTATATTAATACATATATCTAATTAAAATTAAATTACATACCATATAAAAATACATACTCATATTTTGATATTTTCATTGAAAAGATATTGAGCAGTTAATATTTTAATTTTAAAATTTGCATTCAATTTTTAATAGTTCAAAACTTTGTTATAAAATATATTTATAATCATAAAACCTTATAATGAGAAAATTCATTTACTAAACATCCATATTAAAAATATACTATAGATATTGTTAATGTCAATTAAATTTGATTGTATTTAATATATAATGGATAAAATTTATTATTTTAATTTATTTACCATAAATTGATTGATAATAAATAAGAGTGATCGTTTGATTTAATTGCACGCAGCAAATTATTTATATACGTAATAGTGATTGAGTTCTCAGTTATTCAATCTATATATTTCTTATATTTAGAAAAATATAAAATAAATAATAGTATACCGATATAGTTTGTAGATAAAATGTTTATCTTGCGCAGATCTTATATAAAAAGTTAGGAAAAGAAAATGAAACACAATTTATATGTATGATTTTATCATATACAACAAATTCACGAATGAATAATATATAAAGCAAGATCCACGATAATTACAGCTTATTCCCTCACCATTTATACATGATTATATAAATAATTTTAAATTATATTTAATTTACAGACCGATCAACATACCGATTTTTTTTTCATAACTAAATGTTTATATTTTTATTTTTTAAAATTCACTCTGCGCAAAGCGCAGATATCCCCTATAAATTAATCATGAAGCATTCATAAATGCACAACCTTGGAGAGCATGCTTACGTGTCAAGTTCACAGAGCTTCTCAGCCTTAATTTTTTAATGGACCAACTTTGCTAGGAATGAAATAATGTAACATTTAATTTCTTGCATTTAGGACTATAATACATAGACATTTTTTAAGGGACCAACTCTGCTAGGTATAAAACAATATATTTTATTTCCTTAAATAAAAGTTACGGAATTACCTAATATGATTAACATATATATGTAATAAATGATTATGAATAATACATATTTTTGTGTCCTCTATCTTTTTTGTTTAATTTTAAATTATTAAAATAAATTAAACAATCACATTAAATATATGATAAAAAATTAAATTTTTTCTTATAGGTTATATTTTTAAATTTTTAAAACCACCATAAATAACTAAAAATAGTAAAATCTCACACTGAAAATTTTATGATCAATGGTTTAACTTTGTTTTTTTCCAAACAAGATACAAATTATCATAAATCTTACGAATATGAAATATCATTAGTAGATATTCATATTATAAATATGTTAATTTAAAAATTTCAGTGAAAAGGTTTGAGGTTAGTAGATACAAATTATAGTATTCGAAAGATTTTTGTAGTTTGTTTTATTTGCTTTTTGTTTTAATATATTTTAGTTTGTTTAGATGATTTAACTAATTTTAAATTAGATTTATTAATAGTTTAAATATTTTGAATTTTTTGTCAACTTTTAATGTTTTAAAAATATATTTTGGGATGATTTCAGATATTGGTTACAATCTAATCCAAACTGAATTGAGAAGACCAAATCGAATCCAATCCGATAATTAGTCAAATTCAAATAGGATTTATAAGAATAATACCAAAATCTGAAAATACGTCTCAATCAAACCAAAACCGACGAAGTCTCAAACATCTAGACCTATGATGATTTAAGATACCAACATTTGTATTCATTATTTTATAATTGATAAATACTGTAGTATTGCAAAATATTAAAAACCATTTAATGAATAAATATTAGTATAAAAATCTCACTCCACGCATGCGCACGGATTATCATCTAGTTATCCTAGTATTCTCGTATAATATTTGTCACGACATGAACAGTTACTATCCCTTTTTAACATTATGAGTGTGGAGAACATTAGGAGCGATAAATTTTTGGTGAAAAAGGTTTTTACTCTCGGTTTAGTTGGTAATGTACCAGTTAAATGAAAACACATTTTTATCATTTTTACTCTACGCACTGTTCTAATAAAGGTAAATACAGTGCCGTGTCAACACTTAAAACTACCATAAACAATGAAGCAGCAGACGCTATTGCTATAAGTGTCACTCGCGATAACCGTTACCAGTCCTACATCGTCTGTAATGCATCCGTGTGGTTACATCACCTACTTGCTTTGGAGGTTCAGCTATAAGGTTTTGGGTGAGGTTTTTTTTTTGTTATTCGTTGATGTCTAATGATGTCTCCTCCTTTCTCCGTTTTTCCCTTTTATATTATTTTGAAACTTTCTTTGTACCATTGCACCAGTGTTATAAAAAAAAAAACAATCAAAAATAAAGAGCCCCTTCTTAGTTATAAAATGTTACAGTACTTAGTTCATATGGTAGAAAAAAACAAAAACTAAATTTCTAAACAAAGTATTAATTTTTACTTTTCCATAAAATATTAAGTAAATCTTTACATTGAAACCTTATAGCCAGTTCTATTAAAATAAATGAAAGACTAAAACATTTACTATATTATGTGATAAAATTAAGCAAGCATAAAGTAGCCAAATCAAATATATTTCTTTCTAATGACACAACCAACTTTTATTTATTTTATTGAATTATAACAACTAAAAATGATCTATACGATTTTGGTTGATTAAGTATGAAAATCATTGTATAATAATATACAAGTTAGTCGTCTAGATCCTAAACATAATCCTTAAATTTAATTAATTAACTAAACACTTCATGAAATTAAATTAAACTTAAAAAGTGTTTAATATACAAAAAATAAATATTTATAGGTAAAAAATAATTTTTCAAAAAATCATTCAACTTTTTCAAAATCTAACTCTAAGAATACATACTACTATAATATATATTGTCAAACCCCAAAACTAAAGAATATCATGATCAAATATTTTCACTCATCTATCTTAAAAACTATTCAGTTTTGTTATATCTTAATTTACATCATTTAAAATTATTTATACTTGCATGTTTATAAACACATGATATTATCTTTTTACTTGTCAAAATACTTTACAAAATTAAAAATTAGTTTTAAAAACAATTACATCAGACGATTAATTTAAATAACATCTTAGACGATTTACTCAGATTATATTCGTAAAAATGATTTTTATTTTTTTGTTTGGTCAGAATGAGCTGTCTGTAAATTCAAAAGACTTTTAAGTTAATTTTGGATTTGATTCAAGTTTAAGTATAAATTTACATCTACAATTATGTTTTGAGTTATATTTGGTAAATTTTTTTATTTTGATTGATAAAAAAATTGCCACCACATGAACTGTTACTATTCTTGATAAGAACAAATATCTAAGTAAAAGACACAGACATATCTTTTCATAGTAGAGAAAAGATTCGTTTGTGATGTTTTCTGACACGACATGACTAATCTGCGACAAAATAAATAATGAATGAAAGACACATAGATGAGCACGTTCAGTATTATTCATCAGCTTCCACAACATTACATAGAGAAGACTTAATTTTAGTCACATACTAGAGTTTCGGTAAAACTTAATGAAATATAATAAAACAAAGTTGACATAAATTGAGTGATTCATTCATATATAAATAATTATATAAAGTTATTTTATAATTTCTTTATTTATTTCTAGATATTATATATATTTAATAAGTCTATATTATTACTGTAAAAACTAATGTTTCATATTTTAATTACATAAGGGATTAACATTCAAGAATAACATAATGTATTAGATTTTACTGTAAAAACAAATGTTTCATATTTAATTGTATATAAAACTATATTTTCGGTAAAACTTAATGAAATATAATAAAACAAAGTTGACATAAATTGAGTGATTCATTCATATATAAATAATTATATAAAGTTATTTTATAATTTCTTTATTTATTTATAGATATTATATATATTTAATAAGTCTATATTGTTACTGTAAAAACTAATGTTTCATATTTTAATTACATAAGGGCTTAACATTCAAGAATAACATAATTTATTAGATTTTACTGTCAAAACAAATGTTTCATATTTAATTGTATATAAAACTATATTTTAGTTTAAAGCAATAAAAATATGGATTATATGTATACATAAAGATTAGCATTCAAAAATAATATAAGGAATGTTTGCAAATTTACCTCAAAACTCAAAGTCAAACATAAAATTAACTTTTTTTTTTGACTTTTTTGTCTTATTCACCCCACCTGTTCACATTATTTACGAAAATGTCATTACATTTTTTTTTTTTGAAAATTGTATTTGTACTCTCTCAATCTCATATCTTCAAATATTTATAAGATTATCATTGCCATCAATACCCTAACTATGGATTATATGTATATACATAAAGATTAGTATTCAAAAATAATATAAGAGATTTTTGCAAATTTGACTCAAAATTCAAAATCAAACATAAAACTAACATTTTCTTCTTTTTTTTTACTTTTTTTGTCCTATTCACCCCAGATGTTTGCATTATTTACGAAAATACCATTACATTTTATTTTTATTGTATATAAAACTATATTTTAGTTTAAAGCAATAAAAATATGGATTATATGTATACATAAATATTAGCATTCAAAAATAATATAAGGGATTTTTGCAAATTTGACTTAAAACTCAAAGTCCAACATAAAACTAACAGTTTTTTTAACTTTTCTTTTGTTCTATTCACCCCACCTGTTCACATTATTTATGAAAATGCCATTACATTTTATTTTTATTTTTTTTTACTCTTCAACCTCATCATCTTCAAATATTTACAAGATTGCCATTGCCATCAATACCCTAACTACCATGAACAACCAATTTGAAGCTCTTAATACACCTAAAATCGATTTACTCTCTCTTTCTCAATTGTTATGAACTAAAAACAACATCTCTTTCACTTTGTCTCCATATTCATACAAAAAATCCAAGCTTTTGATTCGAAAAGTTTTATGGTTGATAAAGCCATTTAAACATACAATTCTTGGTGGGTTGTTTTCGTTTGATGTTCTGAGTGGTTGGAGAAGACTCTTTGTGCTAAGGAAGTCATCTCACCTAGTTTAATGTATTAAATTGAATTTTTTTCCAGATCTGTTCTCGTAGAAGACTTACTCGTAAGTCTTCTTGATTAAGTATTCTTGATGTAAAAGACTTACGGATAAGTCTCCTGGTCAAACGGACGACTTACTCTAAGTCGTCCAGCTTTGTATGTTAAAAAAAAAAAACTAGACGATTTATACGTAAGTCGCATAGGAAAAACATGTTAGTTTTTCATTTGACCGAATTGTGTCAGATATTTGACTTTTCCTGGACAACTTACCAGTAAGTCGTCTATAGAAAAGTTAAAATTTCAATATTTAATTAAATCTAGACGACTTACGGATAAGTCGTCTTAGGTTAGTTTTGTAATTGAAAATCAAACTTTCATTTTAACTTTCCCAGAAAACTTAATTTAAAATCGTCCAGTCAGACGACTTATTCTAAAGTCGTCTGAGATAAGCAAAGTTGTCTGAGATAAGCAAAGTCTTCCAGATTTTTTTCCGGTCAAACTTTTCTTATCTCGGACGACTTTCGAATAAGTCGTCATACTGGACGACTTTAAATTAAGTCTTCTGTGAAAATTTAAAATTAAAATTTTATTTTTCAATTACAAAACTTACCTAAGACGACTTATCCGTAAGTCGTCTAGATTTAATAAAATATTGAAATTTTAACTTTCCGGAGACGACTTACTGGTAAGTCGTCCCAGAAAAGTCAAATATCTGACACTTATAAGTCGTCTAGATTTTTTTTTTAACATACAAAGCTGGACGACTTAGAAGTAAGTCGTCTCATTTAAATTTCAATTGCAAAAATGACATGTCTGGAAGACTTACCGTTAAGTCGTCCGGACGACTTACTTGTATGTCGTCTACGTCAATGTTTAGTAAACTTTTCTATGTTTACTAATGTGTTTTTATTTTGAATTTTTGCAGATGAGTCGTTAGTTACATGCAATGTAAGGAGAATGGTTGTTCAAAGATGACTGTTGGGATTTTGTGGTTGATAATTTCAAAGGAGCGAGAATGTTTCTTTTGAGTGAAGGTTTGACACATGCTCAATTTGTTTCAATGGCTCAAGAATATTTTAACCTTGACATGAGCACAAAATATGTGGAGATAACCTACTCACTACCAGCATAAATGATTCAACAGATGGATCCAGAAATCCCTCCTATTCATTTTACAAGTGATATACAAGTTCGAAACGTGCTCGAGATAACCAAAACGCATGGAATACGGCTTTGTGTATCAAGCCGTAGCAAGGTGGAAACGGTTTCAGAGGAAAGGGAAGAAGCTGATAAAGCTGATGAATGTTTTGAAAATGATGATGATGATTTTGTTAAAGATGAAAATCATGATGGAGAGGAGGAGGATGATATCTCTATTGTTGTCGAAGCGGACAAGAATGGTGAGGATTATAGTCTTTATGGAAAGGTTAAAGATGAGGATGAGGAAGAAGATGATGATATGTGTTTTTAAGATTTCAAAAAGACATATGCTATTGAAGGAGGAAGATCGAATGGTAACAATATCTATGTCAACCAGAGTTTTGTTAACAAGGATGCACTGCTTTCAGAGCTACGGTTGACAGAAATGAGGCATAAGTTCTCCTTCAGAATATACAAGTAAATGAAAACTCTCCTTGTGACAACATGTCAGATTAGTGGTTGTGGATGAAAGATCAGAGCGAGTGTGAAATATGGGACAAACACGTTTTGGGTAACAAAGTATGTGGAAACACATAAATGCTCAGTGGGAGACCGAATCACTCAGCGGAGACACTGTACTCCGAAGTATGTTGGTTGGCTTTTCATTGATCGAGTTGGAATCATTGATGGGTTGATTCCGCAGCATATCACTGATGCAATGAAGAACATGTTTGGCATGACGCTTGATTACACCACTTCATACTGAGCACTTTTATATGCACAAACATTGGTGAGAGGATCAGCAGAAGATGGATATTCGCGTCTGCCATAATATCTCGAGCAAATCTCCTTAGTAAATCCCGATTTTATCACGGGTATAGAACTTGATTCCATCAATAGATTTAAGTATCTATTTCTCTTTCAGAGCTTCTATCAAAGGTTATAAGTAGCAGAGAAGGGTCATTATGGTGGATGAGACTCACCTAAGTGGGAAATTTGGAGGTGTTTTGTTAGTTGCAGCCGCACAAGATGGAAATTTTCCAATAGTTCCATTGGCTTTTGGGATCGTAGATGCTGAAGATGAACCTTCATGGGAATGGTTTTTCACAAAATTGGCTACTTGTGTATCTGATGAGCAGCCTCTAGTGATAGTCTCCGACCAGCACACCGCCATTAAAAGTGCGTGTCATAAGGTATTTCCTTGGGAAACCTGAGGAATATGTTATTATCACCTTCAAGATAACATTGTCAAAAAGTATAAAGGAAACATCTCTTGTACTTGGTGAAAGGTGTTGCTTATGCTCATACAGTTTAAGATTTTGACCGGTACATGGCTGAGATACGGAGTGGAAACCCGGACCTTGCAACGTATTTGGAGAATGCCGAAGTTAGCCTATGGTCAAGGGTTTATTGTCAGGGGGACATGTACAACATAAAAACAAACAACATCGTTGAATCTATTAATTCCGCAATGAAGCGAGCTAGAGGATTTTCGATTCAGTTACTATTAGAGTTCATAAGGGAGAAGCTAGGAAAGTGGTTTTGGAAAACGAGAGAATATGCTCTGAGTCTCCTAACAGATCATAGTCGGAGTGTTGAATACTTACTTGTTGTTCGATCGGAGATAGCGGATATGATGAGGGCCCAACCAATTGATGGATGGAAATTCTTTGTGAAAGGTGGCAAAATGGACTGTATGGTTGATTTAGAGAATGTAAAGTGTGATTGTGGTGTCTATCAAGTGGAGAAAATACCTTGCTCTCATGATATAGCTGATGGATCACATGCTTGTGTGCATATCTCCATATGTTCATCTAGTGTACTCAAAGAATTATTTGTTTGCAGGATATTCAGAGAATATATATCCTTGTGCTGCACAACAAGTTGAGGAACGCACATGCGATCCTCTGGTCGAAAAGCGTAGTCCGAGGAGACAAAATAAATCAAGATGGCATTCTTGGTTGAAGCTATCCCGGATGAGAGGACGCAAACCCCGGAAGCAACATTGGATTTATAGATGCTCAATATGCAGAGAAACTGGCCATACAAAAGCGCAATGTAAAGAATGACCTTTAATTAAGTCGTCCAGAAAAATTTGTGTTATGAATCTATGTATTAAGAATTTGTGTTATGAATCTATCTATTAAGAATTTGTGTTATGAATCTATCTATTAAGAATTTGTGTTAGACTTCTCAGACGACTAATAATTAAGTCATCTGGAAAGTCTTCCAGCTGGATGACTTTCCAGACGACTTAATTATTAGTTTTCTACTAAGACGTCCATGTTTTATGAGTATATATTAATAATTTTTGTTAGTCTACTTAGACGACTAATAAATAAGTCATCTGGAAAGTCTTCCAGCTGGATGACTTTCCAGACGACTTAATTATTAGTGTTCTACCAAATTTAAGGAACAAAAAATACAAACATCAACCTAATTAATTGAAAGTATTCTATGCAAAAATAAGGTTACAACAAACAAAACATACAAACAAACATCCTAAACATCAGCCTAATCAAGTTCAAATACAAACATACAAACATCAGACTAATCATAAGCACTAATCTCCTCAAAATTATCATTTTTTTATACTCATGCGGGTCAGAGAGCTTATTAAATATATCCACTGCCATCTTATCCCAAGTAGCCTTCACGTTGGCGTTGGCCTTAGAAAAGTCTTTTGGATTAAATGGCAGCCCAAGAGCATGACATTCAATGTATTTTAGAGCGTAGACGCCACAATCACCAGCTCGGGCCTGAGGCACATTGGGTTCACATTTAAATGTGAGTGGTTCCAGGGAGTATTTGGCACGTAGCTCATCAAAGGTAGAGCACTCAACAAGCATATAAGGGATCATCTTCTGAAAAAGCTCCATTACCTCTTTGAGTTCTTCGTCAGAGATAGAGGTACAAATGCTGTCCCATACGACTATGTGTCTCTTAGGGATAGATATCCATATAGAAATCCAATGACAGTTGTTGTAGTTCACTGGCGCATAGATGTCATCAATATCCAACCCCCACATCTTGTTTGCCTGGAAAAATGATGGTATAGCGCCTGAATAATAATTATACTCTCCACCAGGGAGTCTTCTTCCTAAACCGTTGTGATCACACTCCGATTCTTTAAAACTGGAGCAGTTGAATATCCATTGCTGAGAAAAGAGATGATCAAGGAAGCAAATCCTCTCGCTCCTGAACGCTTGTGGATTTTTAGTGTACCTCTTCCTCAGTACATTAATCCAAGCATCAACATGATGCATTTAAAATAAAACAAGTCAGAAGATATCAGACGATTTACTAGACGACTTACCATTAAGTCGTCTGGTAAGTATTCTACGTAGACAACCTAACAGACGACTTACCATTAAATCGTCTGGTAAGTCGTCTACAAAGAAGACTTATCAGACGACTTACTAAATAATAAATCTATAAGGATGTTATGGAATTTCCTATTGATTTTCTCATCTTATCATTAATACATGAGAAGTTACTAAATTACCATTTTATTCTTCCCCAACCTTGCCGACTAAAACCCTATTTTCATCTATGTTTTTTTTTCACGATTATAATCAATTTTAGACTTGTTTTTGACTGATTATTGCCCTTTATAATAGATTTTCATGATACAATATGATTCTTTTTGAGCTACAGAAATTTGATTAAGCATAGAGTTTAAGAGATACATGGATTTGGACCAGAATGTAATCAGACCTTAGCATATAAGTCCGTAAGTTCATTTAGGTCCTTATTGATGAGAAAAAACCGACATGAAAAAAGAAAGAGGATGTGATCGTAGCGATGTCCGACAGTACTCTGAAGAGTTCAGTCGGTCGAGATGAGCACTTGGAAAACTGAGCGAAGCCAAATATGATTGATGTTGAGGTCGATTGTGTGTAAGAGGGCATTTCCGATTGCCAAAGCTTCTGCCATACAAGCCATGAGATATGTTCCTGATGCATGGTTCCCCTGATGAGTTCCAAACCCTCGGGATTTTTGAAAACCAAGCTAAACATGTCTGTCATGTCCAGGCAGCATCAGTATAAGCCTGAAATTTAGAAAGAAAATAAATTTGCTTAACTTCTGAGTTTTTGAGTAAAGGTGCGGCTAGCATTTAAGCCCAATTAAACCTTTATAGGCGGCACGTTTTAGAACAAAATTAAATATCATACAATAGATATTAAAGTTATATCATAAACATCTGGTTGCATCATAAAAATCATCACATGCTTGTTAAAATTTGATTTTGCGATTTAAGAAAAGAAAAGTATTTTTTTTACAGATTTGGAAGGAATACTTTTTTACGTTTTGACACGAAAATCAATTTTTTGAGAAAAATCACTTTTATGGTTTTCATGAGAAAAATCTTAATTTTTTCGGAGAATCATTTTTTTTACAAATTTGGCGAAAGTACAGTTTGATCTTATTGGCGAAAAACTTGCTTTTGAGATTTTGGGGGTAAACTTGATCTTGCGGTTCCGGGGGAAATCTTGATTTTACAATTTTGACGGAAAACTCAATTTTGTGATTTTTGTAGAAAACTAAATTTTCGGTTTGGTGGGAAAATCGATTTATGGTTTTGGCGAGAAAAACTCGTTTTTACAGAAAAACATGTTATTGCGGAAATAATGGACTTTTTTTGGCGAAAAGTTTTGATTTTTTTTGGTGAGAAATTTAACTCTGTAAAATTCTTATTTTCTCCAATTTGATATAAATCAAAAAAAAAAAATTTAGGTTATTGTAATGTCCACATAGCTCAAACTCACTTTTGTCTATGAGAAAATTGAGCTTGTCCGATTTAACCCGTGTTGTAAATGGATTTGACCAGAACCAGCCTATTTGGACACGGATGACTCATGGTCAACCGCCCATCAGACAATACTAAATCCAGTTTTGAAGATTGATTAACCGTTTATAAAATTTTAGAAAATGTAATCTAACATCAACTATATAGATTAATGAAACAAAATTTACAGAAAAAAATCGGCATAGTGCTAGAAGAATCATTAGAGCAGCCTCAGTGAGATAATATGAAGATGAAATTCCCAGCCTTAATTTAATTAACTATCTCATTAATTAATTACACAAAAAATGAAAGAGGAGGATAAAAGTAAGAAAGATAGAGAGGAAAGACTTCTTTGCTACATGTCAATCATATAAAATAATTAAGCACTAGATTTTGACCCGCACATCCGTGCGGGTATATTTTTATTTTATAAATATTTAACTAAAATTTTTAAATACATGATTTCTATTTTATTTTTAATTAAATTTCATTTATGATTATATTTAATAACGAAATAAAGAAATACTTATTTTATATAAAAACTATTTAAAATTTTTGGTAAGATATTGTTAGATTTTTTAACAGATTTTGTTATATTTAAATTGATTTATTATTAATATCGTTATTAATTATTAAGATATTTTTGAAAATAATATATATTTGATTTGTTAAGTAACAATCAAATATGTCATATTAACTAACTAATGACATGGTTCAACATGACTTCTAAATAGTAGATAAATTTGGTACTTCTGTTTTAATAGAGAAGATAGACTATACTTATAAAATTTATAAAATTAGCATATAATTTATTATATTTTTATAATAAAAATTTAATTAAGATTAATTTATAATAACATTTTACTACTAATTATGAAATTAATCAGTGTATTAATTAAAAATATTAATTTTTTTTAAAAAATGATTTTGTTAGATTTTTTCTCAACAGATTTTGTGATTAGTAAAACTAAAATTTAAAATTGTAGTTAAAATAGATTTGTTACTAATATCCTTATAATTACATAAAAATGTAACTGAATATATGGATCTACATATGACTATTTTATAGTAGATAAAAGGTGTACTTCTCTTTTAATAGAGAAGATATTTTTCTTATTTAAATTTAAATGAAAATACTAAATTATACTATTATTTTATATTTAAGGTATTGGTTGAGAAACTAAACTACTATTGATTTTCTTAGAGCATCTTTAGCCATAAAATATATAAAAAGTCTTTCTACAACATTATAATAATATATAATTCAATTTTAAATAAGATAAATATTGTAATCTACTTTAATTTGACAGATTGCTTAAGTATTTCTGCATGTGTTCAGAATTTTTCTCCAGCCATTTTACTCTCTTCTCTCCTTATTTTATAATATTTTATAATATTTTTGTATTCACAAAAGTGGTGAGAAACTACCAGTTAAAATGTTCTTGGAACAGCAATTAGTGGTAGATTCTCCATCAGCCTTTTATGATTTTGATATTAAAAATAAAAAATGGAGAGAACAAATTAAAGTGTGATGATCGTTTGGTGGCAGAGATGCTCAACAAGAAAAGTGAGAAGAGTTCTATCCATTTGCTTCTTTCTTATTGACTTTTTTGATTTAATAATTTATTAATAAAACTAAATTAAACTAATATTATATGATGATAAAAATTAATATTATCAATGATAATTAATACTCCATCCATTTTACTTTACTTGTCATTTTAAGTTTTTACACACAGGTTAAGAGAACATTAAATTTTGCATATTTTTCATATGAAAATACCATTACCAATAAATATAACTATATTTTAACTAATAGAAAAATAGAATAACATAGAAAGTTAATAAATTTTGTCTTGAAATCATCAAACGATAATTTATTTTATAACAAAATTTTTTTTTTTACAATAACAAATAAATTAAAACGGACAGAATATTATATATGATAGGTACTCTTTAGGGGAATTTTACCGCTGCCAATACTGTTAGGATATTTATGAGACAGTTCAGTGTGTTGTAAATAAAATAGTCAAACATGAAACATCATAGAATAAATAAATTTAGTATTATAAATCAACGTGTCTCACTGAATATGATTATTTCGGTCTTTTAGGATGGGTTTTTTATGGGAATACAAAAACAACCGCCTTAAAGCACTATAGATAATCATGGTCTTGGTGTCTAGGTCTGGACATAAATGTTTGATACTCGGCTTGTACTCGTTACTTGACTCGGTTTTGTTTGAAATAACAAGTACTTACTCTAATCAAGTCGAGTAACAAGTAAACGGATTTTATTACTTACAAATACAAGTCAAGTATCAAGTTTATTTTAATTTTTAATTACTTGGTTTGTTACTTGGTTTATCACTTATTATCTCTTTATTGGTTACTTGTCATATATTACTTGGTTTATTAAATACTTAGTATAGATTTCATTAATTAATTAAAATTTAGGTATTTTATGAGTGACCACAATTACTTGTTACTTGCTTCATGTTCATTACTTGGTTGGTACACAATCCTTAAAGTCGATATTTGTTTTGACTAAGACGTGTATCAAATAATCTATTTAAACTGCCTTCAAATACAAACAAATATAAAATAATAAAATAAACCTAATTATTCAGCGTTTCAGCGTTATTTGGTTTATTTTTCGTTTTTGTTTATGAACAAATATACCTTTTCCTAAATTATAGTAAAATAACTCGTTTATATTTCAGTTTTTATAAGTTAATCAAACATAAGTGATATATTTATATAAACATTTTAGAATTTTTTCTTTCTTAAAATAATCTATTTCACAAATGACTAAAGATGAAAAAACAATGACAAAATGAAAACAATGACATATTATTTATATATAATAAATTTATTTACCTTTAAATTTTAAATAATTACCAAATAATTTACCAATAGTTATCAAGTAATTTGTAAGATGTTTATAAATAACAAGTAACTAGGTGATTTTCTCGTGCTCATGCACGGATATGAATATTCATAAAAGTAAAATTTTATAATAATTGATTGATATTTAATTTTAGTTTTTAATAAATTTATATGTATAATTTATACTAATAAATATTATATTATTCTAATTATACATATGACTTTAGATATATTATTGTCGGTTTAATTATCTTTTATATCAATAGTCGGTTTGGTTATCAATTTGGTATATTGGATAATATCTATTTTTTGAATTCAGCTATAATATTTTTTATTCTAAATATAATAAAAATTTTGATTAATTTTCTTATTTTCGTTTCGGTTGGTTATTTTCTTAGGTATGTAAATATATTATAGTGAAATTATGTATAACTTATAATATATTGGGCTTAAAATGAAAGAAATAATAAACTGAAGTATTTGATTCAAAATTACATAAATGAATATAATGATAATATTTTGAATTCTCATGCATGTATATAAATTCTACAAGAGAATTAAATTGTAATTGGTTCATATTTTCTTTTTCTTTTTAATATGTTTTGAGTCAACCTCTAATTTATATGTATAAAATTAATTGAATTAATAATATTATTATAAAATTATAAAATTATATGTTCTTATTGTAGTTAGACTTTTAATTTTGGATATAAGTTAGATTAGTCGAGTCATTCATTTTGTGAGTATGTTGAGTGAAATATATTTTTAAATTTAAACTGAAGTATAATTACTTTTTATTTTAGTTAAGTCAAATCAAATTAGTTTTATTTATCGCTTAAATATACATGTATTTTCATAATATTTATTTAATTTTTATTTTAGTTAAGTCAAATAAAATTAGTTTCATTTATCGCTTAAATATACATGTATTTTCATAATATTTATCAAATTATATGCTGATTTCTAAAAAATATTAGAAAATAAAGTGTAACTGATAAATTTTTGAATATTCATGAAAATATATATTTTATTATTTTGAAAATATATTTTATGTTATTTAAAAATATATATTAATGGGGGTATTACTATTTTGTGAACTTTCCTTTTTAATAAAGTCATAATATATACATATATATTCGTTTTTAAATTTTTTAAAAATTTTTAGAAATATTTCCTTTTTATTATATATGTTATTTGGAAAAAGGTAAAAAAAAACTAAATAAAAAATTAATAATAATCTTAAAATCTAACAATTCATTAAGGGTATCTATGTAATCAACCATCGCGAGAGTTAACGTAAGCGCGATATGTAGGAAACTGACTTCTCAAATAATATTATAGAGATAAAACAAGGCAAGTAATTTGCAAGTCAATCAATTCTTTGCAAGTACTTGAAACTGCAAGTACTCGTTTTTAACAAATCAAGTACAAATGATATACCATGATTTTGACCCGTTTTTAGTCATTGTATATTGGTGTTTTTACTACTATTTACTATAATATAGAAGCTTTTAAGCGTATTTATGAGTTCAGAAGTATTTTGGAAGAAAGTGATGTTTTGGAGCATTTTGGAGAGATTTGGAAGAAGCGTTCGATTTGGAAACGATCATGAGGTCGACATAGAGAGATCTGGATCGATCGACATACACTAAGTATGATTGATAGATTTTGAAGACGGAGAACCCAATTCGCGAGACAAGTTAACTTGAAGCCCAATCATCACCAAATCACGATTTTACCCCTGGTGAGTTTTAACCTACTTTTATATATTCTGCCAAAGTGTTAGAGGCACAGAGAGAACTTTTTTGTAATATTTTTACAGTAAAAGTTTTAGGGTTTTTAGTTTGGAGAGAAGATCATCATAGAGATTTGTGATTGGAACTCCAGTGTTTTCTACCTATTTATTTATCTATAATATGCAGTTTTACTTATCTATTTGTGTTATGAATTGCTTGGCTATGTCTGAATAGTTTACTTGTTAGATTTAGGGTTTAAATAGGTTAGAGGGATTAGCCCCCAACTATAGGTTTGCTAGTTGTGATATTCATTAATAGGATGTATTATTTTCTCATGGTTCTAGAGTAGCTAACTAGAAACATTGAATCTTGGATTTGTTTGGTTGGATTAGAGACATTTAAGTAACTTTAACAATCCTGAAAACATCCTTGTTTTGTTCAACAGCATAGTTAATACTCTATAATATTTCGTAAGCAACTATATAGCATCCTATAGCATTATAATCCTGAAAACCTGAATAAAAACCCTAAGTCTAACATCTTTTCCTTATTTTCTTTAGAAGTCTAATTTTCATTTTCGATTAAGTAATTTTCGTGCTTAATTGAAATATTTCCTTATTGCTTATTTACTATTTTTACTATTTATACATTCACCTAGAGTTGTATTCAACTAGATTTATTAGATTCCTTAGTTCCTTGTTGATTCGATCCTTAAATACTACAACTGAACCTCTTATTTGAGAGAGTAATTCACTTCTTAAGGTAATTTGAGTGAGATCAACAAATCCAAAATTCGAATACTTGTACAAGCCAAATCGAGTACTAAATATACCGAAAATACTAAATACTCGATTTGTGCCCACCCTAATCGGAGTGCCTGTTAAAGCCATATGTCTCACGTGTCTCATGTTTGAGATATTTTATCAACCTTTCACCTTTTTTTTTAACACTGATCAGACTTCCACCTCTATAAATATAGTGTGCGAGGTTGCAACCTCCTTAAAACAACATATGGTGTCAAAGCTAGGGTTTTAATCTTGAAGAATGGATTCAAGATTTATCGATGGCAATCCTTCCTCGAGGTTTTTCTCTCCAATTCATCTTCAAAGCACATTTATATGTATAGTGATTTGACATAGAAATAATCTAATGTATATATATGTGTGTAGGGGCCGGTCTATGGTTTAAGGTATAGGGTCCAGTGCCCCTTTATAAATTTCATGTTTTCTCTTAAAAAAAAATGTTTTTTCTGTGTATAATTTCCGTACTTCTAAAATATGGAAAGTTAAGTAATTTTTTTGTATAAATTAACTCGAACACGATTTTCTGTGATTTCCCATGAATCCACATTACTATTTTTATTTTTTCTCTGATTTAAATTATTTTCCTTTTATATTTGCGGGTTAGATATTTTCTTATATTCATAAGTAGTTTATCTATTCATAAAACTAAGAGAAACCACTTCCTTGTTTCCATTACAAGAAACTTAAAATACAATCAAAATCTGACACTGGAAGTGAAAACAAATTGTTAAAATTATTATATATGTAAAAATATTTAATATTATTCAAACTTACACTATTACATTATTAAAATATTTTGTATACTTGATATTTTGTATATGTATAAAAAATATGTTGCCCGTGACAAAAGCATATCTGAATCTGCCACTATTGTGTGAAACGCAGGTGTGATGGTAAAAGTGGAAATAATGGCGATAGAGAGGATAGTAGTAAATATCCTTTTGTGAGTGCTCTGTGTATGAGTGGTGGAAATGGAGATAAGAGCTACTCCGCCAACTCTCTTATTACGGTTCTTTCATCTTCTATATACAAATATTTACTTGGAAAAACACATTACTGTTGAAAGATGATGTTCAAAAAAAAAAACATTAGTTCAAAGAAAAACACATTACTAAATAAAATAATCAACTATGTACGTTAATAACGTTAAAAGAACTTATTTGTAATCTCTATGTACGTTAATCTTACTCTATTAAAAAGACTAAATAAAAACACCTTAGAATATCTACATGGGCAAAAATATTATATCAATAAGAAAGTTTGAATCATCCACGTCGGATTGGTTTGTCTGACTCGGTTATCACATTAAAATCGAAGTTTGGTTTGGTTTTGATTAACCCTATCTTCAACTACAACGCAAACACACATCCGACATATATAACTACACACATGAACTACTGTGTTAATGTGTATAAGTTAACGTATTGTAACATGTGTAAAAGAGTACTAATCTGACGGATCCATTTATTGCTATCGCCATATATAAGATTGATTTTCATGATTTTTAAGGTTCTACGTATGATCAATGTTCGTGTATTTTGATTTCCTATTTTGTTAGATTATATGTTCTTAAGAGAAGTTTTATACCATTTTTAAAAAATTGAAAAAAAAATAAAAAAAAAATTAATATTTACAATTTTTTGATTATTTAATTGTAAATAATCTACATAAATGCCCATAGAACCCAATCAACAACCTAGAAAAATATATAATTTTTTTTTCTAAAATGTGGTAATTTGAATTATATTAACTGCATTTACTTTCTTATCTCAAGATTTAGAAAGCTTCTTCCATATTAGAAGAAAAACCCACTTCTCCGTATTTTTTTTTCAACCTCCAAAATTTTAAAATTTTAATTTCCTAATTTTCAATTTTTTTTTAAAAAAAATTTTAGGCCCATTTTCCATGGATAACATCCATCAACAAATCCACCAACTTGAACAAGGGTTTTAAGTGCGTCCTATAACGGTATGTGTAAGGAATATTTGGGACAAAAATATTCACAAACCAGGCAATATCCAATCATGGTACGGCTTCATATGCTATGACCACAACGTAAGCCACATGCTACCATTTTTAGATATATATATATATATATATATATATATATATATATATATTTCTACACGGTTTGGCATATTTAGATTTCATAAGATCAATTTATTATCATTCAGGGGCAATTATTGAAATGTCGGCTTTCCAACAACAATCAAACAACTGAGCCAAGATTTTTAACCGAAGGAGATATTAAAAATATGAGATAAATAAGACTATTAAAAATATAAAAAAAAGTAAAATTATACATATAATTGACCTATAATACAATAGTTTATATAATTATAAATTATAAATTTAAAGTACCTAATCAGCGCGTAGCGCGGAGAAAGGATCTAGTAACGTTAAAAGAACATATTTGTAATCCCTCAAAGTCTTAAACAATTTCTTGATTTCTCTTACGTCTATTTCAGAGAAGAGTTCTATACATGACCAAGCCACTCGTGATTAAAAATACAAAGGAAATGTTGACAAACTTGGACTTTCCACAATCTGTCAAGGTCGCCGATTTTGGGTGTTCGTCGGGACAAAACACGTTTCTAGTGATGTCTGAGATTGTCAATACAATCAATTTGCTGTGTCAAGAACGGAACCAAAAACAGCCAGAGATAGATTGTTGTTTGAATGATCTCCCTAATAACGATTTCAATGCAGTTTTCAAGTTCATAGCTCTCTTCAAGAAAAAAGTCACAAGTGAAGGACCGTGCTTCATATCCGGAGTCCCTGGTTCTTTTTACTCAAGGCTCTTCCCTCGCAAGTCTCTCCATTTGGTACATTCAGTGTACAGTATTCATTTTCTCTCTAAGGTATTTTATAAATACTTTTAAAATTTATTATAAATTGCTACTTGTAGACACAATTAAACTCTATATAACAACTGAATGTCTGGACTTTAAGGTTCCGGATGGACTGGAGAAGAACAGCATGAATGTGTACATAACAAATTCAAGTCCTCTAAGTGACTACAAGGCTTACTTGAATCAATTTCAAAGAGATTTCACAACATTTCTTAGAATGCGCTCTGAAGAGATGGTACGTAATGGACGTATGGTTCTTACAATCATGGGCAGAAACACTCTTGGTGATCCATTGTATAGGGATTGTTGTCATTGCTGGACACTATTATCCGACTCTCTCCGCGACTTAGTCTTGGAGGTATCAAGAACAGATTCATATTTGGATATGTTCACTAAGCATGGTTTTAAAGATTTGATCTTGTCATTATGATGTTCTTATAGGGTCTTTTGAGTGCATCAAAAGTGAATTCGTTCAAAATCCCTTTTTATGATCCGACCGAGGAAGAATTAAAGGAGATAATAAGGGAAGAAGGATCCTTCCAAATACACGAGTTGGAGACGCATGGATTTGATCTTGGCCATAGTAACGAGGATTGTATCTCACAAGCAGGACAAAAAGAAGCTGGTTGTATAAGAGCAGTGACAGAATCAATGCTCGTAGCTCACTTTAAAGATTCAATCAATATCGATGCATTGTTTAGCAAGTATGCGCATCATGTGTCCCAGCATGCTAGCTGCAAGATCAAAACGACAGTAACTCTGGCCGTTTCATTGATTCGCAGATAACTCTTGTTTCTTTCTCTACTTGATCTTTTAAGTAAATTTTCATTATTCAAAAAATTTAAATTGCACGTCGATAGGAAAATCAGCAAATGACTCAAACCTATCACTACCTAAAAATCAGTTCCTTCCAGCTAAGCTCGATCCTCGTAACCTCCAATTCTAATGAGAGAACCTCCAATTTTGGATGATGATACGGCAGTGGTGTTGTATTGTATCTTCCGTCACCTCCACACTCTTCTTTAATTTCTTCTCAGTTTGTGCCCACAGTAACTCGCTGCTTGCTTCAATATTCGCCCCCAACTCGCTGATCTTCGATTCCAGTCTTGATTCAGTCGCCTTCGCTTCCTTCTCCATCATGTGAATTGAAGCAGTGTAGTCTTCTATTCATATCAAACCGAGAGTTCGCCAATGAGTTCACTGTCACCGACGGATCTGCCAGCAAATACGTCTCCATCGTCTCCATATATTGTATTCTTTTTCTCTCCCACATTGTTTTTACGTCCGACCTGAACCCGGTCAGATAAAGATAGGTGATCCACTAAATAATACGGTTTGATTTTTTAGAAATATCCGGTAATTTTTTTTTTAAGATTTTGATAATTTTATTAATATATTTTGTATTCCAAATAATACGTTGATTTTTACTTATAAAATTTTAGTTTTCTTGTGAAATTATCATTTTCTTTACTATTACATATACTCCATATCTTCTTCGGCTTCTTTGTTTTATCTATAATACAAATTTTATTTTTTATTTTTTCGAGAATCACATGTTTTTATCTTATTTTCTTTATTTAAATGTTTCTAAATAAATGATGTTTGTTGTAAATAAAATTTATTGATCTTATTTTATTTTATAAAGTTATATATAATATCAAATAAATTATATTATTGTGATATTTAGAATTTGTTATACATTTCACTGTGCTATCTAAAGAGATATAGTGAAAAATGAGAATAACCAAAATTATTTAAAAAGATATAAGTATAGATTTATTTTTGTTATCGATTACAATTTTATTGTTTACTTTTAATTTATTTTCATTTAAATTTAATATTTTTTAGTTATATTAGATATCTAAAATTTATGATATTTAAGTCTTATGATGTATTATTATATTAATAACTCCTAATTGTTTTTCAAAACCTTATTTAAATAATTTAAATTATCGAAAAAAATCTTTAAAATAAATATAAAAATACTACATTTATTTTTTTTCCATTTTTTAAAAAATGTGAAATTTTTCTTATATTTTAATAGCTAATATATAATTATATATAAAATTAATTAATTGTGGTTTGCCCTCTATCAACCCAATAACTTGATGACCCATAAATTTGTTGGTTCAGTATCCTAGTCGAGTTTAGAAGAATTGATCTCCCAATACAAGACTGTCTCTACCAAAGAGTTATAGGCAGTATTTTGAAATTCGACCCAGATCCGCGGTTGAACCGGTAAACCCAGTGATCCAAAATAAATTCGGTTAGGGTTTTGTTAAAACTAAAAATTTAAAAACCCGTAAAAACCCATAAAAATCCACTAAAACCATAACCCGATACCGGTTGAACCACTGGTTGAACAAATATTAAACTTATATATTTTTTTAGTTTTAAATTATGTTTTTATTTTGTTTTGTATTCTAAATTTCTAATTTAAAAGTTAGGTATTCACGTTTTAGTTATTGGCATTGCCGTCTTCTTCTTTAAATTTAGTTAAACTTTCTGACTTTTTATCATACATAATACCTACTACACTATTTAATCTGTGATTTTTAGATTTTGATGAAGATTTCACTATACCACCTGAAGAAAATAAACTGAAGGGTGGTAACGAGAACCAAAATTAGTTGATGTGATTTGGTGTTATTTTATTTTTCTTATTGATGATTTATTACAATGATGTTTTACTTTGGGTTTATTTTAGATTTGAAGTTTAATTTATTATTCTCAATAGACATTTAAATATTAATGAATTTTATATTTTGATTTTTTAGATGTCATTATTCTTAGTTTGTTATAAAAAAAAAATTAAATAGTTTAAACAAAATTTTGATATTTAATATATTTATAAATTTTATGTTTTAAAAACATTTAGAAAATATTTAACTTTAGTTTCTATATTTTTATTTTCATAGCTAATATTTTGGTATAATAAAGTTCATTTATTAACCCACAATTCATCCGCAGTCGATCCAGTGATCCAAAGACTCAGTAAGTCGTTCGGTTCAGTGTCCGGATCGGATTTAAAAACATTGGTTACAGCTCATTCAAATACTCATCAAAACAATTTTAAAGACTTGAAGTCCTCTTATATAGTGTGGAGGCCCAGTAACAACCTAAATAACTTGAAACAACCTCGTAACAACTTCTTGCCATGTAAACCAACTACTCCTCTGTTCTTAGCGCTTACAAACTCTCTTCCTCTCTATCTTGATTCTTCTTCCTTCTTGCCATGTAAACCATGGTTGAGTTATTTGCTCTTATTGGGTTGTAAATACAGATGAGATAGAAAGTAAAGAGTAGACGACACACAAAATTTGTTAACGTTTGCTATTCTCCGGGACCTCGTCTAGATTTCAAAACATAACGTCAAGATCCACATCATAACATGCTTGATCAACACAAGCTTTAAAAATGGCACACTATGTCAAACATTACGTCAACACCAAGAGCACATGAAAACTCACAATGAAAACTCTTTCACACTTTATTCTCTGAGTTATACCTTTCTCATAAAATGCTTCCCTTCTTATATATTAAACCATAAACTTGTTTTAAAAGTTTTTTCAGATATATTTTAAGCAAACTTCATTTTTATGTAAAGAGAAATTTCCTCTCCAAGCGAAATCTTTTTGTTTAATAAAAAACATATATTTGTCTTGAACCACATATTCTCTTTCCATTTGTAAGATTTAACACATCCAATAACAATCTCCTCGTAAACAACTTCACAAATCAACCTTTTTGACACATGTCTTGAATTTCCTATTGTACTACTTCACGAACTAGTAAAACATACCTCAAGAAATTACATCTTCAAAAATGTTTTTCAGTGAGCATTTTGGGTTTTAAAGAACAAAAAAAAAAGAGAATTAACGCTAAAAGATGTGCGCAAGTATCTTCCGCCGATAAACTCTTCTGTTTGTCATCTTGAGAATTGAAGGAATCTTTAACTAAGTAAGTAACTAAGTCTGGAATGTGAAACTGACGAGAAGAATGTCCCTGGTTTTACTCGGCTATGCGATATATGGATGTTTTTCTTTGTTTTCTATTATCTTGTGTCTTCAACGGTGGTTATCTTCACTGATACGCTAGAGCTAATTTCATTATTTTTGACATTCACAATAAATTATTAACCCAACACCAAACTATAGCCACCTAAAACAACTCTAGTCGACAAAGTTAGATTTTTCTTTACTTAATTAATGGCAAAACAAGAGGTGGTCCAATGGAATTGGAGAATGTGATGGGGCTAGTTGGGAGAGTTCTGAAGTTTGGTGTTGGATACGCGTGTCCGTTTGTTACTCATTAGGTTTAATTAGACGGTATCAAATTTATTTCGCACAGTACGAACTTCCAATTATTAATTATGTGCAAAACCAAAATTATTATTTTCTATTATGCAGTAAAGATCCATATTTTTTTGGTCGAAACAGTAAATAACTTACAGATTTTCCCATTGGTTAACTTATAGATTTACTATTCTGCTAAAAAATCTTCCTTTTAATTTTACTAATGTTCGGAACTTTGTTATGATAATATAGTCATTGTTGGCCAAAAAGGTAATAAAATAATTTTTAACAATGCTAAACATGTACTGCACAAACAGAAAATAAAAAGTTATTACTAAATGTTGTTATGCCGCTCATATATACAATCTATCTCAAAACAATAAAATAAATTTGTAAGCTAAATAAATTCAATATGTACATACTACTAAATATTGTGATACTGTTGTTTAGTAGAAAAAACTAGAAGGAACGAATGGAGTAAATGCAAATCCAACTACTAGCAGTCTAACAAATTCGAATCAATCATCCTTTCTCTCATCTAAAATTCCTATATAAATCCATCAACAACTCCAACTTTTCTCATATCCAACAGCAAAACACAAGCTTAATCACACAGAAAAGTAAACTAAATTTTCTTATTTTCTTATCACAAAAGAGACAATGGCTTTCGCTCTGAGGTTCTTCACATGCCTTATTTTGACTGTGTGCATAGTTGCATCAGTAGATGCAGCAATCTCATGTGGCACAGTGGCAAGTAGCTTGGCTCCATGTGGCGGCTACCTATCCACAGGCGGGGCGGTGCCGCCTCCATGCTGTGCGGGAGTCAAAAATTTGAATGGTATGGCTCAAACCACACCTGACCGCCAACAAGCATGCAAATGCCTAAAGGCCGCTGCAAAGAGCGTCAACCCAAGTCTAGCCTCTAGCCTTCCTGGGAAGTGCGGTGTTAGCATTCCCTATCCCATCTCCATGAGCACTAACTGCGACACGTAAGCTTCTTATTCTCTTTTTGTTATGTCCAAATTCAGATTATATGTGTTCTTTCTACGTGATTGATACTCAAATTAGAAGGAGACTGTTATTTAGTTATTTATAATGAGTCAAACTTACTCTCGTGGTCGTTTGTATTGTTTCAGCGTCAAGTGAAGTGAGAACTCATACATAATCATGAGGATTAAGAGCACTTGGTCTAATATAAGTAAAATAAAAAGGGGTTTATGTGCGCTCACCTCAGCATACCCTACTTTGTCTTGTTTTTATTTTGTTGTTAAAAAGTTTGTCATGTTATTTTGTAGTCTTTTGCTGTATATTGTATCTTGATTATGGTTAAGATATGATAATAGTAGCGATGATTTACTTCACGGGCGAGGTCTCTAGTTCAAATACTTATCATCTTCTCTTACATCTTTTCTCCAACGCCTTCTTCAACACTGATCATAATTATATATAACCAACAATTATGGAGGACTACATATATTATATTAATTAATATTTTAATACTTTGGTGTTTCATAAAACTAAACAGTATTTAGAAATATTAAGTTGATATTCTGAATTGTTTTTTTTTCACCAAAATATAAACTTTAAGGTGATATTGGCTTAGATATGAAATTAAATTTTTTTTAAGAAAAATAATATACAAATATATTTTTGTAAAAATTAAATGATTTTAGTTACTCAAAATAAATCCAAGTCGGTTTAAATAGATGATCAATACAACTATATAAATTTAAATGGATAAAATTCTTGACTTAAAAGTAAATGAGTTCGAACGCCCTATACGTAAATGTGTTCACCAAAATTAAGACAGAGTTAAAAAATAAGGTGGATTTACCATTTTATCATTTTTAATAAAGCATTTGATGAATTTTTATTAGATTTTCTAATGTATGATATCCAGCGCTTTTTATTAGATTTTTGTTTTGTTGTTAAAAAGTTTGTCATGTTATTTTGTAATATTTTGCTCTATATTGTATCTTGATTATGGTTAAGATATGATAATAGTAGATTATTTATCATCTCTTCTTACATCTTTTCTCCAACGTCTTCTTCAACACTGATCATAATTATATATAACCAACAACTATGGAGGGCTATATATATTATATTAATTAATATTTTAATAATTTGGTGCTTCATAAAAACCAAACAGTATTTAGAATATTAGATGATACTCTGAATTGCTTTTCTCACCTAAATATAAACTTTATGGTGATATTGGCTTAGATATAAGAACTGGACACAGTACTTGTATACGAATAATTGAATCAAATCTGACTCAAAAAGTGGACCAATCCGAACCAGAACTGGTAAAATATTTGAAAGGACCGAAGTTTTGATATATCTGAAAAACCATAACTGAACCTGACTCTAACCAAAATATTTTGAATACCTCAAAATATCTGAATTACATACATAACAATATTAATTATTTTTATATTTAATATACAAATATCTGAAATATCTAAAATATTTGGATTATTCAAAATAGCAGAGAATATCTGTAAAGTATTAAAAATAGTCAAAAGTAAATAATCAAAATACTGAGAACACCGATAATATCTGAAATAACTAATGTTTTCTATCTAAATATTCAGACTGGACCAATTTTCATATTAACTTTAGGTATTTGATCATACATTATTCAAGTGTATATGCTGTATATTTATTTTATTTTGGTTTATGAGGAATCTAAATTATATTTGGATTTTTATTGAACCCCGGCGGATATGTTACAACATAATTAAATAACGACAACTTGCAACACATATTTTGTTGAATTCAAGTAGTACAAATATTACTAACAATCAAATTTTAATTATGTTTCAAAGCAATTTGTGAATTATCATTCATAAGGACCTGAGCAACTTTTGAAAATAAAATAAAAAATAAATGTATTTCTCATGTCTATTGGATATGATATTAATCTATTGTTATTTTATTAATCTGCTCTAGTGAGCATAAAAATCTCTTATATACTAAAGTAAAATTTATCTAAACGAATCAGAATTTGATATGTGGTAAATATTTTTTAAGAAAAATAATTAAATAAAAAATATAAAAGAGTAAAAAAATAACGCTTATTGCTTAAATAAATGAAAAGAAGAAAACATGAAACCATATAACAGTTATTTCGTAAAACAACTCACGATCCATGATTATCTTCTTTGTCCACGATTCTTTTTTTTCCATACTTTAAATCTTCAGATCATACAATAAACAAACAACAAAGAAACTTTCAACTTTGCGAAAACAGTGAATACCAAAAACCTATGATCTTTCTTTGATTTCAAAACTCTAATTCATAACTGGGGCTGTATATAATGTCCCAAGCCAATCAGAGTATAATTCTGTGGAATTTGATATCCACAACCCATATTTTGCAGTGACACTATCTCCTTTGTATAGTTTTGTTAGCTTCGGCGGAGCACTGCATTGGCTCAACGGAACCGTTCTGGGCTAGGAACATTTGTGAAAGGGTGGATGTAGAAGTTTTGTATTGTTGGAGATTCAATTGGAATATTGTGGGACGAAAAATCAAGAAAGTAGGATATGATAGCAAGCATGCAAAATTAAAGGAAGCACATTTACCTTTTTTTCAAAATATCTTTATCTGATTACCATATGCTCTTTTCTGGTGAATTAATGGAAGCACATTTACCCTTTTTTTTTTCAAAATATATTTCTCTGATTACCATGTTTGCAAATGTTTTTTTTGGTAAAAATTAAATGATTTTAGTTACTCAAAATAAATCCTAGCCGGTCTAAATAGATGATCAATACAGTTACATGAATTTAAATGGATAAAATTCTTGACTTAAAAGTAAATGAGTTTGAACGGCCGATAGGTAAATGTGTTCACCAAAAATGAGACGGATTTAAAAAATAAGGTGGTCTACCATTTTATCATTTTTAACAAAACATTTGATGAATTTTCATTAGATTTTATAATGTATAATATCCAGCGCTTTTTATTAGATTTTTTTTTTGTTGTTAAAATGTTTGTCATGTTATTTTGTAGTCTTTTGCTCTATATTGTATCTTGATTATGGTTAAGATATGATAATTGTAGCTTATTTATCATCTCCTCTTACATCTTTTCTCCAACGCCTTCTTCCACTCTGATTATAATTATATATAAACAACAATCATGGAGGGCTATATATATTATATTAATTAATATTTTAATACTTTGGTGCTTCATAAAAACCAAACAGTATTTAGAAATATTAAGATGATATTCTGAATTGTTTTTCTCACTTAAATATAAACTTTAAGGTGATATTAGCTTAGATATAAGAACTGGACATAGTACTTGTATATGAATAATTGAATCAAATCTGACTCAAAAAGAGGACCAATCCGGAACCAGAACTGGTAAAATATTTGAATGGACCCAAATGTTGATATCTGAAAAACCATAACTGAACCTAACTCTAACCAAAATATTTTGAATACCTCAAAATATCTGAATTACATACATAACAATATTAATTATTTGTATATTTAATATACAAATATCTGAAATATCTAAAATATTTGGATTATCCAAAATAGCAGAGAATATCCGTAAAGTATTAAAAATAGCCAAAAGTAAATAATCAAAATACTCAGAACACTGATAATATCTGAAATAACTAATTTTTTCTATCTAAATATTCAGACTGGACCAATTTTCATATCAACTTTAGGTATTTAATCATACATTATTCAATTTTATGAGGAATCTAAATTACATTTGGATTTTTGTTGAACCCCGACAGATATGTTACAACATAATTAAATAACGACAACTTGCAAATATATTTTCTTGAATTCAAGTAGTACAATATTACTAACAATCAAAATTTAATTATGTTTCAAAGCAACTTGTGAATTATCAATCATAAGAATCTGAGCAAGTTTTAAAAATAAAATAAAAAATAAATGTATTTCTTATGTTCGTTGATATGATATTGATCTATTGTTATTTTATTAATCTGCTCTAGTGAGCATAAAAATCTCTTATATTCTAAAGTACAATTTATCTAACGAAACAGAATTTGATATGTGGAAAAGACTTTTTAAGAAAATAATTAAATAAAAAATACAAAAAGAGTAAAAAATAACGCTTAATGCTTAAATAAATTAAAAGAAAAAAATAGAAACCATAGAACAGTGTTTTTTCAAAACAGCTCACGATCCATGATTATCTTCTTTGTCCACGATTCTTTTCTTTTGCATACTTTAAATCTTCAGATCATACAACAAACAAAATTTCCAACTTTGCGAAAACAGTGAATACCAAAAACCTATGATCTTTCTTTGATTTCAAAACTCTAATTCATAACTGGGGCTGTATGGAATGTCTCAAGCCCAAGCAAAGTTTAACTCTATGGAATTTGATATCCACAACCCATATTTTTCAGTGACGCTATCTCTTTTGTTTAGTTTTGTTAGCTTCAGCGGAGCACTGCATTGGCTCAACGGAACCATTCAGGGCTAGGAACGTTTGTGAAAGGGTGGATGTAGTGATTCTGAATTGTTGGAGATTCAATTGGAATATTGCGGGACGAAAAAATCAAGAAAGTAGGGGATGATAATGAGTAGGCAAAAACACATTTTTTTTGAATAAAATGTTAAATTTGATTAAAAAAAGATAGACCTTGTTACACATTTTGTCCTTTCCTAAGATTTGCTAAACAATGATTGAACAAAACAAGTAGAAAAAAATTTGTCTCTTCAAACCTTCTAATCCTCCTCCATAGCTTACTTCATCCTTCTCAAATATGTCCAGCACTCACTCCTACTAGACACCCAGCTCTCACTCCTATTGGTCTCCATTTCCTCCCTTAACTTCTTACCCAACCCTCACTCCTACTGGGTATCCAACTCTCACTCCTACTGGATCACTCCTAAAGTAAGCTTCCTAATAGACAAAATGAGAAAACACCATCTTTAGTTTTGGCTAGTAGAAAACCAAAATTGCAGACCACCAACCAGCTTCTTGTCTCTTCCCGCCTGGATGATAGTAAACTTATTTCTCACCGTCTTATCAATCAGTTTTGCCAAGAGAATCGCAGACTTGCTTCGAGAAATTACAGTCAAAGAAGTGATCAACTGATTCTATAGGTTTCTCGCAGAAAATGCAAGAGGTGTCAATATTAACATTCCATTGCATCATCCTACTCCCCGTTGATAATCTGTCCCACATAGCAATTCAGAGTATGAACGAGAATTTAGGCGTCGCATGCTTGAACCAAACTGCACAATTCCAATCATAAGTTTGATGGCCTTCTCTTATAGATCTCCAAGTTTCTGATGTATAGAACCTCCTCCTGTACTTATCCTTATCATTCCTCCATAATGAAATGTCCTCCTCATCAGGAATCTTGATCACTTTGAAGTTCTCTATCTCCATTTCAATCTTGTTTAAAGTCATATACACTACAAGAAAACACAAGTTTTGCTAGGACGGCTTTTCCTCGTAATTTCCTAGTAAATGGGCCTTTACTAGGAAAGTACGGCGAAAGGCGATTTGTCGTAACACGTTCATCGTAAAGCCTTTTTCCTCGTAATTTCCTAGTAAATTTACGAGGAAATAAAAGCGCGGATACACATTTCCTCGTAAAGTCCTCGTACAGTTTTCCTTGTAAAAGCCTCGAAACCAAATCCTCGTAAAGTCGTCGTAACCCTTTTCCTCGTATGCGTCGTAATGCTTTACGTCTATGATGTAAGCAGCCCACAACTTTAGCATTCTCTGCTATACCCATACCAACACACCCTCCACTACCCATTAATTCCTTCAAGTTACCAAGAGGAGACCATCTTTCATACCAAAATGAGGCCTTCTTACCGTTCCTGACCTCCACCTTGTAAAAACTCTTAGCCTTCTCTCGATATTTAAGGATTTTCCTCCCAATCCAAGAGCCAATCTGTGATATTCCTTTTATAGACCAAAGAAAACCTTTACGAATAAGATACATCTTAATCCAGCTGACCCAAAGAGAATCTGCTGAGAGGATTTGCCAAATTAACTTCAGAACAAAAACCACATTCATCTCCTTTAGAGATCTGATACTCAAACCGCCCTCCTGTTTTGTTCAACAGACCTCTCTCCAACTGATTTTTGCTTTCCTGCTATTCATCTCAACCCCAGACCACAAAAAAAGCAGAACAAATCCTTTCAATTTCCAACACACATCCACTTGGAAATCTAAAGGCTGCCATCCAGAAATTAACAAGACTCATAATGACTGAGTTTATTAACTGGAGTCTTCCTGCATAAGATAAGAAGCGGCCAGTCCAAGAACCAATGCGTTTCCTGATTTTCTCTACCAATGGCAGGAAGTCATTAACCGTCATGTTCTTAGTAAGCAACGGGAGTCCAAGATACCTGACAGGCAATTTTCCAGCTGCAAAAGGAAAGTGGTTAAGAATTTCTTCTCGTTTCTGATCTGTAAAACCTGCCATGAATAATGTTGACTTCTCCAGGCTAATTTTTAGACGAGACATGTTATCAAAATCCTCAAAAACTCTCAGAATACCTTCTACTGATCTTGTACCCTCCATGAACAACATCAGGTCATCTGCAAAACATAGGTGAGTGAGACCTATATTTTTGCATTTTGGGTGAAAACCGATCAGATTTTTCGCAGCAGTCTCATCCAACATCTTGGACAAAACATTCATACAAATGACAAACAGATATGGCGACAAGGAGCAACCCTGTCTCAGGCCTCTTTTACTTTGAAAATATCCTGTCAGCTCACCATTAACATGAACAGAGAAGGAAGCTGTAGTCACACAAAGCGAGATCCATTTAATGAACTTATCTGGCAGACCAAGAGCTTTGAGAGTGTTGAGAAGGAAATACCATTGTACAGAGTCAAACGCCTTCGATATATCAATCATCATCGCACAACGTGGGGAGATATCATCTTTGTGATAGTCTTTCACAATCTCAGTTGCCAAAAGTACATTCTCCATCAACAATACTTCCTTAAGAAAAGCCGATTAGTTTAGGGAGATGAACTTGGGTAATCTCCTTTCAATCTATTTGAAAGAAGCTTAGAGATTATCTTGTATAGAACATTGCAACACGAGATAGGCCTGCAATCTTTCATTACCTTAGCTTCATCTTTCTTGGGAATCAGAGCCAGTATAGTAGAGTTGAGACCTTTTGGCAAGAAACCTTTGAGAAAGAAAGATTGAATTGAAACTACAACATCATCCCCAATTACTTGCCACACCTCTTTGAAGAATTCAGAGATATAACCATCTGGCCCTGGTGATTTGCTCCCTGGCATTTTAAATAAAATATCCTTGTTCTCCTCCTTTGTGACCTCTTTCACAAGTCTCTCACAATCCACATCACTTCACTGGAAGTCTAGTAACTCCCTCAGTCTATCTTCCGAACCCCTTCAAAATCTTCAGGCACAACAGTCATAAATTGAATGAAGAAATTCTCAGCTTCTTTTTTTTTTTCCTCATCTGATTTAGCAATAGAACCATCCACGCGCACAATTTCCCTTATCCCGTTCTGCACTTCCCTGATCTTTATTGCATTATGGAACACTCTATTGTTACCATCACCTACTTCAAGCCAATGCAACTTTGATCTCTGTTTAAAGAATTCCTCTTCCAAGTTTGCAAGACGTAGCCATTTATCATAAGCTTTAACTTCCTCTCGAATAGCTGCAGAGGTTGGCAACTCCAGTGTAGATGTTTGCTTCTCACATAGCTCCTTGTAAGCTTCCTTCGTTCTCTTGGGTATATTTCCCAACTTATCTATACACAACGATCTCAAAGGCTGTTTAAAAGCCTTTAACTGCTTTGTTAGTCTAAACATTGCAGACGTAGATTGAAATAAAGTTTCATTCCTTCACCAATAACTCTCTACCAAAGGAAGGAAATTCTGCAACTCCGCAATAGAGTTTGTGAACTTTAAGGGCCTTCTTTCTTAGCTTCCTTAACTTTGAACTGCACTGTGATAACCCGCCCATTAGGATAAAATGGTCGAGATCAATTGGTCAAGAAGATTGGTTGAGGATCCACTTGGTGGTCGAGTCGCAGATGATAATAAGAGTTTCAAGTTCGAGATGGTCGAAGAATGGATCGTGACTGAACAATGAGGCGATATAAGCTGCTCTACCGTGTTATACAAAGTGTTAGATTGATCAGACGGCTGTTTTGGAAGCATAACATTTTTGAAGCACGACGGGTTAGAAGCACGACAGTTCTGAAGCTCGACGTTTCTTAGTCACGAAGTAATCTGCAAAACTTCGTAACCATCAGTAGTATATTATTCGGAGAAAGAATCTCGGAAGCAGGACGGGAAGTAAGCAGGACGAGAAGCAAGCACGACGGGATCGAAGCACGACGGGAAAGCCCAAAGTTGGGCGAAAACCCAAATTTCGATATCACGGGATTTTTTTGAGGAAGCCAGAGGCTCGGGAAATATTTTTCATCAAGGTAAAGAATTATTTGGAGTCTATCAAGATTATTTAGAGCATCATAAAGGGAGCGGAAAAATATTCGGGATTGATTACGGGTCGAAGAAATGCCGGAAGGACCGAAATCGCACATACGGACCGAGAAGCACGAGGTGGCTTAATCTATGAGCTCAGGACGTGGTGTCAACTGCCTAGCATGGTATGTGGCAAGGGAAGCATGAGGTGTTGCAGAAAAAACGATCGCAGCATGCGGAGTGACACACAGAAGCACGAGGTGTCGGTGTACATGCGACCGGAGCATGCAGACCGCCATGTAGAGTTGTTGTGGCGACTTGCATGAGCTTCAGTCATGCAGCCTGACATCTGGGAGGAGTGGTGGAGCCCTGCATGAGACTGTAGCATGCTGGTCGACATGTGGAGCACGAGGTGTCGCTGCGCATGCGTCCGGAGTCATGCGAGCCGACACACGGGCCGCCACCAACTTGTTTTAGATTGGCTGCTGTCTCCTATATAGCCCACGACCCCCACTACATTTAGCCTCATTCAGACCATTTCACATGTACTTAAAAACGTGAGAGAGAAAGAAAGAAGGCGTTCTAGAGAGATATCAAGTTCTAAAGACCGATATTACACCAAGAATGCAAATTCTGTCCAATCGGCGATTCTCATCGATGGTGAGGCAGAAGCTCTGTCCAAATCAATTCCTCCAAGGCTGATATATACTGTGATAGTCAAGTGGAGGTGCTGTCCAAGATCATTTTGGTTCTCCGGGCTCAGTTCAGTCGAGTTCAGATTAGTCGAAGCCCGAAGAGCTGTCCAGAAGATAAGGGAGGTTCTGTTCGAGTTGGGTTCTGTCCAAGATCAGTATCAGGGGAGGTTCTGTCCAAGTCAAGATCATTCCAGTCCAGTCCATTCAAGTCGACCAGGTTGGGTTTGGCTGAGTCCTCTCCGATCAACCAACTGCTTATCGGCATAGAACACTGTGAGTTGGTTTAGTATTATTTCTATTTAGAATTGATTGATGGAATTGATAGCATGCTTAGTTATTGCTTGAGAACCATAGTAGCATGCTAATGATTAGTTTGATTGGTTAGTTAGGGAATGGGAATGCTTAGATAATATTGCTAGGTTGTGGTCAGATGCATTCTTAGATTATTACTACTATTCTTGCATGTTGCTATGATTGAGTGCAGGTTCCCGTTATCTTTAAGGATAGTTTCATAGCAGGAGGCTAAACTATGGCTGAGCATTACACGACGGTGTAATGTGGCAGTGACCCGATGGACTGTGGGCTGTCGCGCGGTGACCCGAATGACTGTGGGCCGCGGTCGGTTGAAAGTTCCTTCTTCCGGCCTTTGTAGTAGGAAGTTAGGATGTTGCCGATGTTGAGGAGGAACACGAAGTCACCATTTCCCGGGTTAGAGTGTGTGTGTTGTTCTAGAGTGTCGTAGGGTGTTGAACCCTAGAGTAAGTGTAACACCGATATACGGTGTTACGAGTCGTAGATATTCCGAGTCTTATTATTGTGATTGCAATATTGGTGCTTGATTGTTTGCAGGTAACATTGAGTCCTACTTCCGAGATAGGTATCGGATTAGGCTTGGTGTCTATTTGTTGTGTTGACCTGAAGTTAGCTGTTATATTGTTGGGGGATTGCTTGTGAAGGGTGGTGGATATTAAAGCTATGCGGTATCATTGGTTGGCCGATCATGTTCTTGTCTGATTGTTGGTCGACCGATTAACGATGGTTGTATAGTCTAGGTGTCTAACACTACATGAGTAATGAACTCAGACGTATACATGGTTAACCAGGGATTAGTTGTTGACTTGTCTTTATGCAGGTTCCCGTTATTTTGAAATTGGATCATGGCAGGAGGCCGGGTCTAACTGAGTAACGGTTTGAGTAGATAGTATTATTGTTATTGCTTGTGTAGCCTTAGTTTTGATTGCATGCTTACGCTAGATTTTTTATATTGGGTTGTTTCATTTATTGCATTGTGGTTTAGGCCGCCAACTCACTGAGTAACATTAGGTTACTCATCCAACTCCGTTGTCTTTTTTTTGTAGGTATATTTAGATATGGATGACCGTGATAGCATGAAGCTGGACATTAGGACCACCGGAGTAGATTTTCATGCCTTTTGTATACAGTATTTTGGATTTTGTTTAGTTGACTCGATTTGGCGTTAGGCCAGGACCGGTCTTGAATTATTCTATTGTATGGATATTTCTTGAATCAATAAAGTAGTTGTTTTATATGCGCATCATGAGTACTCTGATATTTGACTAGTCTGGTCTAACACAACGTTAGGTCGTCGTACGGGTTGAAAAGCCTTAGGCCTCGATCTAACGGCGACGCTAATTCTTGGTATGGGTTGCAAAGCCTTATGCCTTGATTTAGCGGGACGAGTTAGTGGATGAACTGGTCTAAGTCATGGAGTAATTTTTGTGACTCTGACAAGATTGTCCCTAGCCCGTCCCGTAGCACTTCCGGACCATGGTGTTGGGTTGGACGGTCAGTCATGTTCTTGTTTGATTGTTGGCTGGCCGGCTAGCTTTTCATCTCTAACCCTGGGTGTTGGTCGGTCGATCGGTCATGTTCTTGTTTGATTGTTGGCTGGTTGATCGACCATATGTCTAGGACTGTTCGAGGGTGTTACATGCACCGTACAACGTAGGTGATCAGAACAACCACTAGGCTCGAGGACACATTAAGCTCTAGATGAATGAAGCCAACTCTCATTGATTAAAACCCTATCCAGGTTTCTACATATTAACCCATCTTCTCTTTTGTTACACCAAATGTATCTTGTCCTTTGATATCCCATATCCGTCAAACCACAATATCTTCCAACCTCCTGAAAATCTCTCATTCCCATTGGAATTCTCGGTGAAACTTCAAATTCAGAATGCTCTTCACCATCCAAAATATCGTTAAAATCATCCATCAACATCCATTTTTTTGTTTTTAAACATAGGAGCATCATAGTGCTTCCTTAAATCATCCCACAATTCCTTCCTTTCCTCTACACCGTTAGCAGCATATATAAATGAGCAAAAAAACTCTTTCTCACCCTCCAGCAGAATAGAACATGTTTTAATTTGACTACTTTTATAAACAGGACTCATCCTTACTTTTTGCTTCTACACTACTCAAATCCTTCCCAAATTATGATGCTCATAATTATTTACACTATCCCATCCATCAAACGCTTCCAAAAGAATTTTCCCCGCCTTCCTTTCCTTCACCCTTGTCTCTATTAAACAACCAAATTGCATATTCCTTACCCAACTCTTAACTACATCCTGTTTAACTTTTTTATTAAAGTCTCTGATATTCCAGAAAAAACCAGACATTATTGATGCTTCCGAGACCCCCTTGTAGTTATTACAGTCTCATATTTGTTTGATTTACTGCCTCTGATAAGACCCGGTGATGAGTCTTTGAGTTTCTAGGAAGAATTTTCCTTCCCCCCTCAGACTCCACAACCTTTGGTAACTCAGCTTCGCCACCTACTATATTACCCTCTATAAAGCTTATTTCATTATCATCCTTTTCCTCCAATTTATTCTCCTCAAGATTACATAGAGCAGCATACCTCGAGGGAGTGATTATGGTTTCTTGATCAAACTTTAACTCGCTAGGAACCTTCCACAGACTTCTACCAGCTTTTTCTTGAGATACATGTTTCCAATCCTTATCTTTATTATCCTCCGTATCATTTTTCTTGGTAATCTTCTCTACGATATTAGTACCCAATTCTACTGCTTCTTTCACCGTATCCACTCCTCCACCATAGTCCTTGTCAATCTCTACCTCCTTTCAAACCTCCAACTCTTTTTCTACCTCACCTTTACTTTTAACCCCTCCTACATCTGTATCTTTTACCTCATCACTATCCTTCTTTCCACTACTCTCCACTATCTTCAAATCTAGCATTTTTTCCTTCATTGGTGTTTTACTTACGTCTTCTTCTTTCTTTCTCATACTGCAGATTATGTCTAAGTGACCCCACTTCCTACAAGTTCTGCACTTAGTAGGTAACCATGGATATATAAATTTGACCATGACATCTTCCTCGCCTATCTTGAAGTTCATTTTCTTTGGCAGCTTCTTTGAAAGATAAGCCTTCACACACACTTTCGCTATCTCAAAGTCCTTATAAGCTATTGTATCTGGATGTAGCTTATCTGTACCCCCGCTGCACTTGATATAAAGCTAAGCCCTTCCCACGAGTATATACTCATCGGAAATTTCTCTAAATGAACCCACAATGGGGTCAACTGCTCAGATTCATCCACGACAGGAGACCATTTTGAAACTACCATAGGAATCCCTCCGATATTCCACATACCACGCCTCACTATCGTCTCCCTGATTCCTCCACTCAGAACTCTGATTCTCATCGTCACCGAATCCATTTTATAAACATCAATCTTCAAAGATTTTTCTCCAAATGTCCAGATCTTGTTCAATATCATATGAACCTTCGCAACGTGTGGAGCCTTTTCCAAGAATTTGGCTATCACAAAGTCTTTCCAAAGAGGGTTCGCCTCCTCAACAATTTCCGATGGAACCTTCACCGACTGCTCTCCTTCTAAGATCAAGATATCTAGATCATATTTCTTCAAACTCTTCTTCTCTGTTGCCATCACAACCCATGATTTCTGCATCCGTGGAACTACCTGAGCTGTAGAATCGATCGGATCCTCCGTGGATTCCATGCGTCGGAAAGGATCGGAAATTTCGTAACCGTAACCGCCTCGTAATCGCCTATTTTTTCCTTAGCAAAACGGTGCATTTCCAACAGCAAAAAAAAAAACACATTGATAAATTATTTTCCTACTTTACAATAAGTTTTACATCAAAATGTGGTGAGTATTTTGATATTTTTCTATAGTTTTAATGTTTCAGATATATAGTTAAAAATTGATTATGTTTGGTCGTATGGGCCAGTGGAACATGAAGTTTTGGAGATGGAAGTGCTGTCATGGGAACATTAATTAGATTCTAACACAAAATCAAGAAAGATATATTAGCAACTACAATTTGTATTACATCAGTCTTTCCAATAAACATTTTTTCTGATTTTTGATAAACCAATAATTGTTTTAAAGATGTTTCATAATAGAGAAAGTACTTATAATAGCACACATTTTTTTCATAATGACTAGAATAACATACAAAAATTAAGAAAGAAGGAAAATGTGAGTTAAAGTCCAAAATACCCAGAATTAAACCAAAATAACTTGTTTTGATAGAAAATGGAAGACTCTAGATAAGCTAGAAGCTTTGTGGAGAAAAAAGGTAAAAACTAAAAAAAAAATATCTAAACACTAAACATTGATTTAATTTTCCATTTTGAAAATAATAAATCTAAACACTAAACATTGTTTTCAATTTTTAGAAATGAAATTGAAATTTTTTTAAGAAAAATTAAATACAAATATATTTTTATAAAAATTAAGAGATGATCAATACAATTGCATGAATTTAAATAGAGAAAAAAATTTACTTAAAAGTAAATGAGTTCGAACGACCGATACATAAATGTGTATGAGACAGATTTAAAAAATAAGGTGGATCTACCATTTTATTATTTTTAACAAAGCATTTGATGAATTTTTATTAGATTTTATAATGTATAATATCCAGCGCTTTTTAAAGCGCGGATCAAAATCTAATTACTTTATTGAACTCATAGCTCAAATTGGAATTAGAATATAAGAAACTCTGAAGAGCAAGACAAAACAAAGTAATAAAGAAACCTTTTAAACTAATAATTTAATATTTGTGGATAAATAAATGTGTTAATATTTATCATGTTTATTTTTTGATAAATTTTACAAATGAACAGTATGTTTATATATAACTAAACATTTATTAGTAAGAAAAAAATATGGTAAAAATTATTCTCTCTTTTTCAATATAATACATGTTTTAGAGAAAAAATATTGTTTCTAAGAGATCTATATTTCATATTCTTAATGGATTAGTTAAATTATAAATTTCAAAACATTTATTAAAATCCTACTGTCAAAAGTTATGGGATATAGTATATTACAAAAAATAACTTAATAAATATGAATGTTAGTATACAAATTATAAATTTTCTTAATATGTGTGAAAATATTAAACATACAACTTATTAAAAGATAGTATATTCATCAATACTATTAAAACAAAAACATTTTTTATCTACTTGCAAGTAGTCTACCTCATATCATTACATTTATTTAATTTTATGTTATGTTACATACAACAAACTTAGTTATTATTAAATAACAACATAATATTAATATAAAATCTAAATATATTCGAAATAAGATATCAAAAAGATACTTTTAACTACTTTTCAGATTACATTTTAACAATATCTTTAATATATTTTTATTTTAAAAATGAATACTTATTGTTTTAATATTATTTAAATAATAAAAACGTAAATAATATTAAATTAAATTATAAACGAGTATTAACTCATTTTGATTTATAGAATAAGAACTAACTTTCTATAACATTTATATATAAATATTTCATATTTGTAACTAAAAATTACACAAAATAATTATAATATAAATTAATCAACTTTATAAATTATAAACTAGATGAATTACATTTACAAAATAAAAAAATAGTTCCATAAGATATTAAAAAATGAAATACTTTTATCTTTTAATATACATATCTAAATTAAAACATTAGGATATAAAAAATTAACATTTAATCATATGTACTGATACACAAAATAATAATAAATTTTTTTTTTCAAACCTCCACCAATACATAATAATATAATTATCATAGATAAAGTCTTAAAATCGTTTATATATATATAGAATTTTTATAAAATAAATATTAATAATAGCTACTATTAATATTTAATTATATGATTAAACATGTTATTACTGATATTTTAATGATTATAATTTTACATGTTATTCTAATAAACAAAAAAAATATTTATCAAATATAAAATTAATTTAACAAAATATAAAACATAATATAAGTTATGCTTGAGAATTCAAGTACCGATTGGGATACGGGTCGAATATTTTGAATCAAAGCTAATTTATATCACATCATAGGTGTCATAATATGTAAGTAGATATGTTTGTAAGTATGGATCAGATTCAAATATAACACGTCGGGTTTGGTTCTAATTTGTACACATCTTAAAACCGATAAAGTAACCATATATCGTTCGGATTCGGGTTATATTGATTTGACAATCTAAAATCTAAAACCAAAACAAAAGAAAGATACTTATTTTTATAGAATTGGATATTAAAGTACTTAGTTAAAATTTAGATAGTTAATTTTAAATATCATTTTAAAATAAATATAGAACTGAATATTTAAACTAGATATTTATGTTTCAAATATTTATATTTATGATTAATTTGGATATTCAGATCGATTCAGATTTTTTTTCCAGATTTTTTTGGTTTTTGGGTTATTCGTTCGGGTCTGACTAATAACACTTTGATTTGGATATAATGTGTACCACCCTACAAAACTCATTCTGATATATTTTAGATTTTTGACCGGTTACGGATCCAACTTTTTTTTTTAGATTGAGTTTAGACGTGGAGATTTTATGCACATGTCTACTTTATATAAAATAAAAATGCGGTCATATAAAATTTTCACCGAAAGATTATCCTGCATTTTAAAAAGACTATGTTTGATGAAATTAAAGAACTAAACAAGTTTATCTCACATTTCTACATGTATAAAAACGATAATATAAAATTTGCATCAAACATAAACCCGTCCTTTGAAAGCGCGGATCAATATCTAGTATTTATTAACTTACAAAAACAAACGGTTCGCTCCTACGCGCTTCCAATCCAAATAAACCGTCAGTTCTTTACTCTTGGGTTCAGACTGTTACATCTCTGGTAAAGGAAAAAAGAGAGAAGGGAACGCTTTAGGATGGTTTCCATCTTTAGGTTTGGATTTCTCTTTTAAGGTGTTCATCGTTTGCTTGATCATATGCATATTGTGCTACATCTGTTCATCACATTTGATATCTCTCTCTAAGTAAAGGTTTTTGTCCTGAGCTCTCATGTTTAGATTAATTCTGCATTTCTTGATTAACCTTTCAAATGAAGTTGTTTCCGATGCTTGGCCTGATTTGATTACCTCCCAAACTGACTTATGTTCAGTTACTAATGTTTTTATTTGTTAGTGTATGCTCTTTCTTACATCTTGTTAGCTTTAGATTTGGCCAGAGATGGTCATGTTCCTACCCGTTTTGACTAGTTGGTTGGGACTGTTACATCTCTGGTAAAAGTGTAAAACAAAGAGAGCCTTTTGATGGTTTCCATATTTTGGTCTGAAATTCTCTCTTAAGGTGTTCATGGTTTGCTTGGTCGTCTGAATCTCTGATGGCACGAGTTACATCTGTCCCCCACAACTGTATTAAACTCCACTAAGAGTCTACGACATATCTCTTTGCCTCCCATACTGTCCTATTTAGTCAACTCTTAGTTCATGTATCAATAATCATGGTTATGCCGTTGTAGTTTCTGGTATTTATCTTACCTTTTGTTTGTTTCCGTTGGTTAGGTAGATAACTTGTTGAACGGCATCAAATGGGATGACAAAGGATTAGCTGTGGCAATAGCACAAAACGTTGTCACTGGAGTTGTGTTAATGCAAGGCTTTGCTAACAGAGAGGCTCTCTCCACAACCATCACTTCTATTAAATCTACATTTTTCAGCCGATCAAGATCAACCTTATGGACTAATTAGGGAGAGACATCCAATAACTTCATCAATGTCCTCGATGTTTATCTTGACTGCGATCGATCGTGATTCGGTATGTTATTTCTGAAACTATTCATATTAGAATCTGACTCTTTACCTCTCTATGAACTGAAAACTTCATCGGTTTTGTGATTGCTCAGATAATCTATCTTGGAACACCTGATGCCTACTAATTGTCACACAGGGGCAGAGACTTGTTACTACACATCAGTTTTCCATCAACTAAACAATGATGAGGTTTGCTGTTTTGAATAAAAAAAAAAAAAAATCTTTTTTCTGTGACAAAACGTATGAAGTGATCAGTCTGTACCAAACCTGAAGGAGTGTACAACAAGTTGGTTGATGCATTCAAAAATTTGCAGAAGGAGTGTTGTTCGCAAAGAAAGACTTCCATCTCGCGTGCAAGCACCCGTTGATTGAGTCAGTACCAAACCTGCAAGTGATCAAAAGCTGATGCAGTCTTTCAAGTCCAAGGAGTATGTTAGGGAGACGTTCGCGTGGACTTACCTTCAAGAAGTATTCTAAGCCTATTGGTCGTCCTTTTGGTGGCCCACCTGGTGATCCCCAGAGGCGGATGTACAGCTAAGAAGGGTAGGGCATCTGCCCCCTATGCATTTTATAAAAAATAGAATTTCTTTACTATCTATAGTAAATTTTGGAGAAATTGATTAAGTTTGCCCCCCTTATAATCTCAAACATAAGCTTAAAATTCTTTCTTCTTTGAAGTTATAAAATTTTGCCCCCCATAATTAAACTTTCTAGATCCGCCACTGACCCAAGGGTGAGTTTAACTACTGCTCTTTGCTTTTTGGTCGTTGTGTATGTGACAAATGTTTGTTCTTTTTGTTTGATGACGTGGTGTGTGGGTTTTTGGAGTTTGTAGAGGACCTCGATTTGAAGGAGGAGAACATCCTAGTTAGGCGACCGTGTTGGGTACGGTGGAAGTTCCGAAAAGGGTGGAGCTCCAGCAGATTACCAGCCATCTTTCCCAAGTATATTCTCAAAGTCAGTTCCCTTTGCTTTTGTTTTCTTCTGTTACGTAAAGTTAATAAAGTCTAGTAATTAGATGCTATATCATTAGCCTTTCAGTATCTGATCCATACTTCCATCTGTTGATCATTTTTGGTTACAGTGACTATAAACCGATACTTAAGTGGAACTGTTTTTGCTTCTTACCCTTACTTTGTCTGGTTGCCATTGTTTTAATGTTCAACTGTGGTTTGTTTCCTGTTGTGCAGGGAAGTGGCGTTTGGCCGAGGTGCTGGAGGTTACAGCTCGATGAGCTCGACTCCACTTACTGATTACTGGAGTGCATAGACAAGACACTAACTTAGCCGAAAATAAGACTAGTATTCACTTTAGAGAGGGACAAACCTTGGACAAAAGACGCATATCAGGAACATTACCAGTTACAAGACGCTCAACACACACCAAATCACCAAAAAAAAGTTCAAGCGACCCTAAGACACACCAAGACAGGGGATAATGGACACATCTTAAAGGACATTAAAGAACAGACATAAGAAAGAAAACATAAAACAGGTTTCTTCATCTTTTAGTCGACTTCCTCCATCTTGCTCTCTTCAGCAGCGTCCTCCTCCAACGCAGGCATATCACCATCTTCCTCCGCATTCTCATCTTCATCGATACTCAGACCCAACTTTAACATCCTGTGAATCCTAGCTGCAAATGTATTCGGCTCATCAAGACTGAATCCGGAAGTCAACAAAGCCGTCTCGAACAGTAACATCACAAGATCTTTAACAGACTTGTCGTTCTTGTCCACCTCAGCTCTCTTCCTCAACTCCTCCATGATCCCATTGTCGGGGTTAATCTCCATGGTCTTCTTGCTCGACATGTAACCACTCATGCTGCTATCTCTCAGCGCCTGAGCCTTCATGATCCTCTCCATATTTGCAGTCCATCCATATTCACCAGTCACAAGACAGCACGGAGAGTCAACGATTCTGTCGGATACCACAACCTTCTCCACCTTGTCACCGAGTATATCCTTAATTGTCTTGCAGAGACTCTCGAAGGACTTCTTCTTCTCTTCCTTCTTTTTCTTCTCTTCTTCAGTCTCATCTTCAAGCTTCAACCCTTCTTTTGTTGCAGAGACAAGCTTCTTGCCGTCATACTCTTTCAGCTGTCCAACCGCATATTCATCAATGGCATCCACCATGTAAAGCACTTCGTAACCTCTCTTCTTCAGCTTCTCCAAGAAGGGAGAGTTCTCCACAGCCTTCTTGCTTTCACCAGTGATGTAGAAGATGTCCTTCTGACCTTCCTTCATCCTTGTGACATAGTCTTTCAAGCTTGTCATCTCATCACCACTTTTAGTGGAGTGGTAGCGAAGAAGATCAGCAATCTTCGCCCTGTTCTGACTATCCTCATGGATACCCAACTTCAAGTTCTTGGAGAAAGCCTCGTAGAACTTATTGTAGTCTTCTTTGTTCTCAGTGATCTCATTAAACATCTCAATGCACTTCTTCACCAGATTCTTCCTAATCACCTTAAGGATCTTGTTCTGTTGAAGTGTCTCACGAGAGATGTTGAGTGGCAAGTCATCAGAGTCGACAACACCTTTGACGAAGCTGAGGTACTCTGGAATCAGCTCCTCACAGTTGTCCATAATGAACACCCTCCTAACGTAGAGCTTGATGTTGTTCAGCTTCTTTCTCGTGTCGAATAGATCAAAAGGAGCTCTCTTCGGAACAAAGAGAATAGCCTTGAACTCAAGCTGACCCTCCACTGAGAAATGCTTAACTGCTAGATGGTCCTCCCAGTCATTGGTCAAGCTCTTGTAGAAAGAAGCATACTCGTCTTTAGTGATCTCCTCTGGCTTCCTCAACCAAATAGGTTTCTGCTTGTTGATGAGTTGCCACTCGTGAGAAACTTCCTTGATCTTCTTCTTCTTCTTTTTATCATCCTTCTCCTTCTCCTCGTCAACTTCTTCAACCTCACCTTCGTTTTCTTTCTTTGGTTCCTCCTCATCCTCATCATCACTGATCTCCTTCTCAGTGGTTTTCTCAGTCCAAAGGTAAATTGGATAACTAATGAACTCAGAATGCTTCTTCACCAAGTCCTTAAGTCTCCTCTCCTCAAGATACTCAAGCTACAAAGACAGATACTCTTGTAAGAACCCATGCCAAACAATCAAACGAAAAGACAATCTTCCAAACTCTCATTACCTGATCCTCTTTAAGGAAGAGAGTGATCTTAGTTCCTCTGCCAAGAGGCTCCCCATCCACATCCCTGGTGACAGTAAACGAACCACCAGCTTGAGACTCCCACACATACTGCTCATCGTCGTTATGCTTAGTGGTGACAATAACCTTCTCAGCAACAAGGTAAGCAGAGTAGAACCCGACACCAAACTGACCAATCATGCTCACGTCAGCACCAGCTTGAAGCGCCTCCATAAACTCCTTGGTTCCAGATCTCGCAATAGTTCCCAAGTTATTCACCAGATCTGTAACGTGTAAAGAAAGTCAAAACAACAACAGCAAATATTAGGTCATGAATGAATAACACAGATATTTATAGCGATTACATATCTTCTAAGCAGAAACAGACAAATACCTGCTTTGGTCATGCCAATGCCACTGTCGATAATGGAGAGCGTCTTGTTAGCCTTGTCAGGGACCAATCTAATGAAGAGCTCAGGCTGTCCATCGAGCTTGCTTTTGTCGGTTAAACTCTCGAATCGAATCTTATCAAGAGCCTGTAGGAAGAACCATATTCATTAGAGCCATGAGGAAACAGAGGAATATCAAGGAGAAGAGAAGAGAGGACATACATCTGAAGAGTTGCTGATGAGCTCACGAAGGAAGATCTCTTTGTTGCTGTAGAAAGTGTTGATGATCAAGCTGAGAAGCTGGTTTATCTCCGCTTGGAATGCGAACGTCTCCGCATCAGCCATCTGAACTTCCGCCATCGAAATTGGATTCGAAGAGACCGTTAGAGAAAACTTAGAACGCGTTTTGAGAGAATTATTGTTTTGTTTTTTATCTTAAGACAGGCGAGGAGGAAAGCAACCACGATTTGTATTTATAAGAGGGGGACATTTGAGTTCTAGTCTCTTTTTCTTTTTCTTTTGTTTTGGTCGAAGAGTTCTAGTCTCTTCTTTTGAATTCGAGGAGACGAGGTGATTCTCGATTGTTCACCTGAAACGATGTCGTATTTGTTCTAACCTGCAACTGTATTTGAAGAAAGTAACCGTTTTGGTAGGGGGGGGGGATCTGCCGAGTGAATTCCAGAACGTTCTTTCAAACATGACTCATTTAGTCCACGACCCGGTCTAATATCGGTTTAAACTATTTAAGCCGGTTCAATTCTAGTTTGTAGTTTTTTTTCTTTGCTACACTGGTTAATTAGAAACATTTACATAGATGTTTACGGCTTTGTTGATATTAGCTCCCGGATGCTTACCTCTGACCTTTATTTTTGCAGTATAAATGGTTAAATTTAAGTGTTGCCCCTGATATTCAAAGCTCGGTTAAGGTCCGTATACCAAAAATCAATGATGCTAATTTTTGTCTGGCAGTTTAGAATGTCTAAAATTTTGGCAATTTTTGTTGATCTGTTAGTTTTGTATTTAACCAAGTGTCCTTTTACCTTACAAATTAATATTCATGTTGCAGCTTTACGATGATATTCATTTAATGGAAAGGGAAAATAATTGCCATCTTACACCAGTTACATAACCAACGAGCATAGGAATTCAATTTTGCTCCCAACAACCAGGTGAATCCAAATAACATCACGAATTTTCGGAGGGTCTGCAATAGAAATATTTTGTTTATAGTCTGAATTTTCATATGTCTTGTTTTCACTTTTTGCGTTTGAACTCTTCTCTTTGTTTTTTTTTAATATCATACTTGACTTTTATCGTGGTTGAAGATTTAGATCTGTATGTTATTTTTTGTTTAAATATTTTGCACTATAGCAGTTTACTAGGTGATAATCCGTGCATATGCGCAGATAAAATTTATATATAAATAATTATTAAATATCAATTTTGGACGTTCAACTATCATTTCATAACTTTGGCTGTTAATAAAAAGTTGATGAGTAGGGTAATGTTTGTTGATACTTTTTTATTTTTTTAACCTATTTACATTGGGTTCCAATAATATCATCGAGATGTTAAAAAATACCATCTCACTTTGGTAGGAAAAATTATATTTTTGAATTAATAAATAATTTTTGAGATCTGCACTCGTAGAATGAACAATAATTATGTATACAAATCATTTATACATATTATTATTATTTATTTTATTTTCATTTAGGTATTATGCAGTAAAAATATATTGAATAATTGAGAAGCGAGTAACTATTACATATATAGTTAAGCTGGAGTAAACATATAAAAAAAAATGACCCCGCTTTGTATTAACAATATTTTTTTGTTGGTAAAAAAATCAAAATAATTAATTATTTATTTTATATGGTATATAATTAAACTTAAATGATATTAACAAAATTATATAATATATTTTAATATGAATATTTATTAATTGAAGTTCGTACTCATATGATAAATTAACAAATATTATTTTTAGTTTATGAATATTTATTAACGGATGCTTCCTACTTAAAGCAAATTTTGAAATAAACATATTTATGTATTATATATATATGTATTTACTCTAAATATATATTAAAGAAATTTCATATTTATATGATTTTATGATCATTTTTATTTTGTTATAACAAAAAAATAAATTATTGATCATAAAGTTTTTAATGTTGACTTTAACAATTTTAGTAATTTATAATCGTTTAAAAAATTCAAAATATAGCATATAAGAAAAAAACTAATAATTTTATTATATTATTAATGTGATTGTTTAATTTACTTTAAGAATATAAAGTTTTTAATGTTGACTTTAACAATTTTAGTAATTTATAATCGTTAAAAAAAATTCAAAATATAGCATATAAGAAAAAATCTAATAATTTTATTATATTATTAATGTGATTGTTTAATTTACTTTAAGAATATAAAACTATAAAATGATGGAAGATAGAAAAATGTTATCATATCTTTATTATTTAAAATCATTAATTGTCATATATTTGTTAATCATATTAGGCATTTCCGTAGCTTTTATTTAAGAAAATAATATAGAATATTCTTTTATACACTACCAATTAATTGCATGGTTAGTTTAATAAAAAAATATATTATATATTGAGATAGACCAATTTTTTTTTAAAGATTCTAAAAATCAACATATTGATGATATGTGACTACCAAAATATGTTATAATGCTCTAAGATTAATAAATAAAGGATATAATTTCATTTATTTATTGAAAACCAAATTTATATATCGACATGTGTGGCTATATTAGCTACAGATTTGTTAGGGAGATTGTTGTTAATGTTTGCAGCCTCAAAGTCATGGTTACAGAAATTCACTAGCAAAAATTGTTACTAATTAAAAAATGAACAAGTTGTAGCTATGTTATTGCTATTGGCTACATAAATTTATTTTGCTAATTTTTCGTTAGTTGGATACGACTTGGCTACAAATTGAGTTTAGCGTTGGAGCTGAGGTTAAGGAAACAATTTGCTGCTTGTTGTTGCTTTCTTAATTCTAGCTACGGATTCACTCTAATATCTACAAAATAGTCGGTAGTTATATTAATAAATTCTTGTAGTGTAAGATCTTCATAGCAATATTCTTGTTTCTTTGTTTTTCAAAAGTTACTAGGTAAGACCCCAATATAACAGGGCCATGGATTCAATCATTCGTATTAATTAAACATACATATTCTATAAAGCCATGTCAGAACATTTTACGAATTCTGCAAAATCAGTTCTCTAAGAAAATAAAACACAAGGAATCTAGAAGTATATAGATCCTTCAATGTCTCCTTTTGTTAATATGTTGGATACTATTCTCTCTTTGGATGTTGGATATGAATATGTTATCCATTTATATGCACTAGCCTAAGGCCAAACAACCGGTTTAAAACAATGAAACTGCACGTCATCTGTGAGGTATTCCGTTTCTTTGCAATTGTTTCGAAAGTTGAAACACAAACTTAGAAATGAAAAAAAAATTATTTGTATCAGATTTTTAACATGCGGAATGGTTTTTATAAATGGCCACCAAACTTTAATGTAGATGTTAGCGCTGATAAAGAAACTAAGTTGGTACGGTATGGTACTAAAGGAAGAAACAAAGTATCAGTGTCATTGAAGAGAGAGAGTAAGTGGTAAATGGAGTTTCGTAGTTATGAGGTTGATGGAAAATCTCCAACTTCTGAGCTGCCTTGGTTATATGTTTGCCTTTGTAACAATACTGATGATAAAAACAAAGGAAGTAGAGCTTCTAGCTATAGTTTGCACGAATTTACAGTAACTTCACCGTTTGAAAAGTAGTCTTTATCCCTTCAATAATTTTAGTGGATAGTCCCCACATGTTAACGTTAAAGCTGGAAAACTTTCGCACGTTATGCGCACTTGGCAAACACGCCTCACTTGTAAAATTTGGCTAAAGAGAAGAAGGATGGAGAAAAGAGAAGAAGCAAGGAAGTCTCATGTGAATAGAGGGTTGTGGAAACCTGAAGAAGACATGATACTTAGAAGCTATATTGAGACCCACGGAGAAGGATACTGGGCAGACATCTCTCGTAGATCCGGTCCGAATCCAAACTTTCCACATATGTTTCATTTTACTCGTGTTGGAGTTTTTGAGAGGATTATAATTATGTTTTCTTGTGTTTCAACATTGAAGAGAGGAGGCAAAAACTGTCGGTTGAGATGGAAGAACTACCTAAGACCAAACATCAAAAGAGGAGGTATGTCTCCTCAAGAACAAGACCTTATCATCCGCATGCATAAGCTTCTCGGACACCGGTATGTCCTCTTCTTTTACCATTCATCATCACTCTCAAAGGTTAACTTCTTATTTGTAACATCAGATAGTCGTTGATCGCTGGTCGTCTTTCGAGTAGGACTGACAACGAAGTCAAGAACTACTGGAATACCCATTTGAACAAGAAATCCAATTCCAGGAAACAGAACGCAGCTAAACCAGTGGATGTCGACAAGCATGTTATGTCTACAGAAGTGAGAGGAAGCCACAGAGGAGAAGAGGGTACTACGACTACATGGATGGAGGAGACCAACTTCTTAGCCCGCATTGGATCTCCCCTGCCGCCTCTCATTTCTCACTACCCAGACACTCTTTCGTTTGACCAACCTTTTGCCTTCACTGATTGCTTTCCTTTGCTTTAAACCCTTAGGAATTTCCTGATTTTATCTCTGAGGGATAAATTCTTGCATAGACTTTGCGAATCATATCATACAATTGACACTGAGGGACGTAGTCTAAGCAAGAATTAATTGTTGGTTAATTTGGGGTTGGTAACCCGAATGGGTGTGAACTATATACTGGATAATGATTGAATCACCATATTTTCCTTAATGAGTATTTCGTCCTTATTCCAAGCCTTTGGGTTATGAAATCTCTTTGTAGGGTAAGACAAACAAAATCACATTCTTGTTTTAGGCTAAGATACAAGAATAACAAATAGAGATTTAATGCTTATATGTATTTCTTCAAAGATCTTTGATGATCTTTGAACAATGAATCTCTCTCTATCTACTAACTAGTTTCTGATGTTTCTCTCTTGTTCAAATTGTACAAGTTGTGATTTGTCAATGCCATAACTCTCTTATATAGAGTATGAAGGGTTGCAATGGTTAGCACCAATATTTGCAACTATTAGAACCAACAATTGCAATGGTTGGCCAAAAGTCGCAATCATTCTTCACTAAAGGTTTTAATCATCAATAGTTGTAATGATTTATCACCAAAGGTTGCAACGGTTCATCACTAGTAGTTACAATCACAAACAGTTGTATTTTTTCAATTAAACATTCCAATGTTTCACTTTAATGGTTGCAATTGTTCATACAAATAATTGCAATGATTCACATGATACATTGCATCTAGTCATTTCAATATCTAATGATACATTGCATCTAGTCATTTCAATATCTAATGATACATTGTATCTAGTCAATATATAATGAATGATACATTGTATGTAGTCACTTAAATATCCAACAATACTCCCATTTAAGTTTATTAATAGATTCATTAGATCAGTAATACATATATCAAACTCATGCATAAATGAAAATGTTCGAAGAATTGAATTTTCATCTTAGTGTAATACATATTCCAAATGCCTGAGAATCATGATGTCTTACGGATTGAATCCATCAACCCATTTTGTGCACATGAAGATAATACACACACGTGTTTCCACACTACTCTTAGTGTTTACTCGACACTATTATCAGCCAGGTGTCCTAATCCATTCATGAATGTATACAAAGCCAAGTCTCAGCTAATTGAAACGGCATCACTTCACATTCATATGGGTAAATACTTTCACTCATGCACCTACAAATGCACTTTTCAAAGTATTTATTAAGAATAATATTTCAACCTATCTCTTTCTTGCAGGTCCAAGCACATACCTTGGGATGGCATAAAAAATGTGTTTCAATCTTTAAGTGTAGGTTTTTCACATTGAATTCAGCTTCTAACGTCGTATTAAAGAGGAATTGGGTATCCCACCATTAAAGATTTCAAATGGACTTTAAACTCATCCCTTGAACAGACTCAACTACCAAGTCTCTAGCTAATCATTTCGTCAAATGATATGCTACTTTTCTTTCGGACCGAACAACCTCTTTGGTAATCATCCCGTGAGTGATCAGCTCACATACTGCGCTATATCTAACTCCAGATGTCACAATTTACTATTATACACGTAGTTATAAACCTTAACTAAGACTTCTTAACTATCAAAGATAAAAACTGGTGATACTATTTCGGCGACAACAGAATATCATAAATTAAATTCTTTAGCCAATATGCCTATTTACCATCATATGCTAATGCTACAATTTTCTATTTTACAATAAAAATTTTCATGCAAATTTTCTCCTTAGAAGCCCATGAGATGGCATCTCCCCAAGCAAATACACTCAACCACATATAGAAGAATGATCTTCTATATTGATAATAAAACTTGCATCTAAATACCCTTCTACCATCGAAGGAAATCTGACATATAACAAACCATAATTTATGGTTCCATTCAACAATCGAGTTGTGATATTTATTGTCCTCTATAAGGTCTAAACTTCACACTCATGTCCATGGGAGTTCTCATTGGAGAACAATCTCACAATCAGACTTCTTAACAACTTTTCTCTATAATGAAATTTTGTTAAAGATAGTTTTTTATTTGTATGTGTGATTCAAATTTCAAGAATCACATCCACCTCCCTCATGTCTTTCATTGTAAAACTTGAGGACAATAATGCTTTTGTAAGCTGTACTTATCTATGGCTAGTTCCAAAGATCAATATGTCATCAACATATAAGCAAATGATTTATTCCATTACTGGACTCATCAATTTGTTATATATATAAACACTTATCATAGTAGTTTAACTCAAACCACTTGATAAGACAAACCTCTTTGGTCAAGACCCATTTGTATCTCTTGGATCACGATACATTCGTACATGTTGGTCCACGACAGGTTCGTACCTCTTGGATCACGATACACTCGCATCCCTTGGTTCACGATATGATCGCACCCTTTGGATGACACCCCTTGATAGCATACCTTGATGGCATCTCTTGGTGGCACCCTTTTGTCGCATCCCTTGATGGCATCCTTTGGTGTCATCCCTTAATGGCACCCTTTGGTGACGTCCTTTGATGGCACCTTTTGGTGGCGTCTCTTGATGGCACCCTTTGGTGGTACCGTGTTCAATCATCATTAGCAATGTTATTTAAAATGAAACTAACATACCTTTGAGAATATAGAAATGATATATTATTCTCCATTGTTTCATCTTCTTTCTTCATCTTCAAAAATATACTCACTCAAGCATTTCCAATTTTCCAGACTTTGATTTAATCTCTCGGATAAATACAAAAGTTATAGTTCACAAAGAAAATACTCTTTAAGATTGTTGGTTAATTTGGGGTTGGTAATCCAAATAGGTGTGACCTATATACTTGGATAATGATTGAATCGCCATACTTTCCTTAATGAGTATTTCGACCCTATTCCAAGCCTTTGGGTTACACGAAATTTCTTTATAGGATAAGAAAATCAAAGTCACATTCTTGTTCTAGGCTAAGATACAAGAATAACAAATAGAGTCTTAATGCTTATATGTGTTTCTTTAAATCTTTGATGATCTTTGAACAATGAATCTCTCTCTCTCTCTATGTACTAATTGGTTTATGATGTTTCTCGCTTATTCAAATTGTACAAGTTGTGATTTGCCAATGCCCATAACTCTCTTAGATAGAGTATGAAGGGTTGCAATGGTTAGCACCAATATTTGCAACTATTAGCACCAACAATTGCAATGGTTGGCCAAAAGTGACAATCATTCTACACTAAAGGTTTTAATCATCAATAATTGTAATGATTTATCACCAAAGGTTGCAACGGTTCATCACTAGTAGTTACAATCACAAACAGTTGCATTTTTCCATTTAAACATTCCAATGTTTCACTTTAATGGTTGCAATTGTTCATACAAATAATTGCAATGATTCACATGATACATTGCATCTAGTCAATTCAATATCTAATGATACCTTGTATCTAGTTAATATATAATGATACATTGTATGTAGTCACTTAAATATCCAACATTAATCATGAATTTTAATAAGCCCTGCTTCATTATGATCTTATTCTTATCTTATCAACATCAACTCCAGTACTATATGTGGGAACCAAAATTTGCACTGTCAATTTTCCGTAAAATAAGGAAACTTAAGAAAATCCTAATATTCCTAAGGTCTCGGATCTCTGCGAGAGCCAACGACAAGTAACCAAATATATGCGGAAATTATGAAAAACATGATAAAACAAATTGATAAAGAAAGTAGATCTTATTTCGAATCCGCATAAAAGCGTTGTGATTATTACAAGAGATTACAAAAGCTTTGACCGCAAGAGCTGTCAGCGAGTTATCGAGTTCTAGCAACAGAAAACCTTAAACCTATTTGAGTCGCAGCTCGATAACAAAAGAAGAAAAAAAATACGAAAAAGGGTTTTGATTGATTTCGGACTGAACCTTATGAAAGGCTGCCTACGTACCCCTTTTTGAGGATCAAGCCAATCGTAGTTTAATTGATAGAGCTGGACAAGATATCGAACTGCCTGAAAATTTTCATCTAGTAATTGAGTGCCAGTCATAGAAACCGAACTTGTAGAGAATATAGCCTAAGTTTCTAAGTGTAGAGAGTTCTAAGTCTAAAAAAATTGTAAAAGTTATTCTCTTCTTTGGTTTGACCTTGTGCTTATAAACTCTTCCTCTAGGCGGTCTGATATTTCCTTTTTCGCCCCGATTCGTATCTTTCATATATCTTCCATTTATCCCGGTCTTCTTATTTATCCTTGGAAAACTTTGATTTTATCTCCAAACTTGATATTTATCTTTTTTTTTTTGAAACACAACTTGATATTTATCTATTCTTTCGAATAATGGGTAAAACGTCATCATATCTTTGGGCTGGATTTCGTCTAAAGTCGTAAGTTGGCCTTTATCGCGTTTTAGGACCTTTCAGGCCATTTTGCGTTTTAGCCGTTATACGATTTTAGACGGGATCGTTCCTTGATACGATGCCGTTTTTAAAAACATCTCGAATCAATCGTTTAGTTTGGTAACCTTCGGTATTTTGTTTAACAGTTTCCGTTTTATACGATTTACTCAAGTTTTTACAAGAAAACAAGTATTTAGCGGTTTTTATTGTAAAGTTTCAACGATATTACGGATCAAGACAAAATGAGAGATGTTCCTACCACAGCTCAGAGTATGATCGAGTAAAATGGCATATGCCTTGTGTTCGGCCGACCAGCGGTCAATGGTGTGGACAGTTAGGCCAACTCACCAAGCCGATGAGTTAGTCTTGCTCAGCTCGCCGAGCCGGCGAGCTGGATTGGCCCGGTCAGCTCGCCGTCTTGGCGAGCTGATCGGTCTGGTTCGTCTTGGCGAACTGATCGGTCTTGGTTCGTCTTGGCGAGCTGATCGGTCTTGGTCAGTTTGCCAAACCGGCGAGCTGGATTGGTCCGTCCAGCTCGCCGTTTTGGTGAGCTGACTGGTCTTGGTCAGCTCGCCGTTTTGGTGATCTGACTGGTCTTGGTCAGCTCGCCAAGCCGGCAACCTGGATTGGTCCGTCCAGCTCGCCGTCTAGGCGAGCTGATCATCTTTGGTCACCTCGCCAAGCCAGCAAGCTGGATTGGTCCGTCCAGCTCGCCGTCTAGGCGAGCTGATCGGCCTTGGTGAGCTCGCCAAACCGGCGAGCTGGATTGGTCCGTCCAGCTCGCCATCTTGGCGATCTGATCAGTCTTGTTCAGCTTGCCAAGACGGCGAGCTGGATTGGTTCGTCCAGCTCGCCGTCCTGGCAAGCTGATCGGTCTTGGTCAGCTCGCCAAACTGGCAAGCTGGATTGGTCCGTCCAGCTCGCCGTCTTGGTGAGCTGATTGGCCTTGGTCAGCTCGCCTAGTCAGCAAGCTGGATTGGTCTGTCCAACTCGCTGTATTGGCGAGCTGATCGGTCTTGGTCAGCTCGCCAAGCCGGCAAGCTGGACTGGTCCGTCCAGCTCGCAGTCTTGGCGAGCTGATCGGTCTAGGTCAGCTCGCCAAGCCGACGAGCTGGATTAGTCTGGCCAGCTCTCGGTCTTGGAGAGCTGGTTGGCTGTCCAGCTTCGGTCGTTTCTTGTCTTCTCGACCCGAGATTCTTTCGGAGAAGTAAGCGTAGACGTTGATTTCGAGATTACCGTTTTTGACCTCAACATGAGGTCTTTTTAATTATTTCATACTTTGATAAGAGTTTTCCGTAACTTCGTATACCCGTAGAAAGTCTACAGTTTTCTTGTATGCTTTTTCCAGGACTTTTAGCCATTGATTCCGTCGTGACTGATTTTGACCCCAACAGTTGGCTCCCTAGCTCGTTAGAACCTTGAGCTTCTAGCGTGCGGTTCTAGCGAGTGATAAGACAATTTTAGGCAAGTTAAGCGGAATTTATGGTTGAAAAGTTCCTTTGAAAGTGGTCTTCCCACTCTCATTGGAATGGAAAGCGGTAAGATTGGGGTTGCGCCTAGTGAAGGCTGCCTATGTACCCTCTTGAAGGATCAAGCTTTTTGTAGTTCGTCTTAGAATTAAGGTTCGTACGACCTGTTTTCCAGTGAGACCTTTACAGTCTAGTTATGCGTAGAGATTATTGAACATGGTGATGTCGATGGTGTTTTGTATCAGCCTCGAGACTTGCCTCGTAGGCTGTTTGCTTCGACCAAGTGTGGCTATTATATTTTTGGACTGGCCGTATGTAGCTTCGAGTCCATGCCGATTTGCGGCCGTCTTTTAAATTGTATTTTGCGTTTTAAGAGCAACTTTGTATTCGTATGAATGTGGAGGGAAGAATATGAGTTGTCATCTCATAGTCTAACTTTTTTTTTCTATATCGCCCTATTCGTTTTCTCGTTTTAGGATGTTTAGAATCTTATGAGCGTTTAGATATGGACGAAGAGACATGCCTTTAGGATATTATTTTATGCCTTGAGACCTTAGAGACCAATGTGCTGGGTTTAGGGTAAGACCTAGGTTTACTTTCGGTTTTAAGGCTTTGCGATGACTAATCGGCTTTCGTTTTGCTTGTTACAATTTTAACCTGATTACGTACTGATTTAAAGTCCACGATAGGTTCTTGGCTTATACGACTTGTCTGGTCGGAATCGAGCATCCCCGAAGGTGCTGACTAAACTTTAAATTTCTTTATAGTGATATTACCCTTGTGTCGGGTGTACGAGAGTTATCTCTGTGAGATAACTTAAGTTTGTTTAGGACTGTTGCGAGCTTGTTGTGATCAGCAACAAACTTAGGTGGTAGATGTTACTGTTTCTTGGACCTTCACGAATGATACGTATCTTAAGAAACTTTGTATGTTTTATAGTCGCGGATGGACTGTTGGATCTTTCAAGAAAGTGATTTTATAGAGGAAGGTATTTTTGTCAAAAAACTGTTCTTCAGGCGTGTGCGACGTCTCGCAATGTCGAAAATTGTTTTTTTTTTCATATGTCGCGTGTTTTGTTCGAAACGTTCGCGGGCTTGAAGATGTTACGCGGTGTTGCAAAGTTTTTGTCCTAACCCTGCCTTGCAGGAAAACTTTGGTTTGTTTGCAGACATTCGTAGTCAAAACTTATGTTCATGTTTGGATGTTCAGTAGTTTGATTTATGCTAGAGAAATTAGGACCGTGGGGTCGCGTATATAGATCTTATGTCGATTTTCGACAAGTTTACATTATCCGTTGAATGTTTTGGCTTGGAGTGAAAGTTGTATTCAGCCGCATAGCCAAGGACGTAGTTGGTAAAGGATTAGGCCATGGCACATTCGTGCTATCAACAAGGTCGATTCGGTTTGGATCGTCCTTAAAGGGGATGCTGTAACCTAGCTCGGCATCAAAGTGAAGCCTGATTGGACAAGCGCCAAGTAGCGTTTGTCCATGGTCGTAGAAAACGTTTTTCCGTTTTAGGTTTGATTTATACGATGAAAGTTTCGTATAATCTTTCCTTTATTCATATGGAAGTTGTTTCCTTTTTATCCGAGGGAGACAAAGCCTAAGAAGCTCGATGCAGAGTCAGTTGCGGGGTGATTTCATGCTCGGATGAAATCGAGGGGAATGAGAGCGGATTCCCGTAAGCCGCAGAGCTAAAGAATGAGATCTTTCAGATCATGGTGCGAGGAAACAAAGTTTAGATTTGTCGTCCTCGGATCGTATAGCTTGGTTTTTGCTATAAGGAAAGTATTTTTTCGTAAAATATGTTACATTTACTTTCGAAAGTTACTTCGTATGATCCTGACTCTACAAAGGATTTTGCGCATAAGTAACGGGAGAAGAATTTAGTAAATTGACACGACGCATGGAGATAACAATGTTTTCGCAGATTTTTGAGAAACCTTTTCGCTTTGTTTTTGATTCTTCGGTGATAGTTTCTTATAGTCACTCATGGAGTTTTACCAAAGGTTATTTCACAAAGAGCAAGTCGCAAAATGTTTTAGCGGGTTTCTTGAGCGGAACGAATCACTTGACCATCAATAGGATCAGTCGGCGAGCAGGGAGAACGTGTTCTCTATTGCTGCTTCTTGAGTTCTCGGTTTTTCTTTGACGCATGTTCTTGATCTTATTCTGTGACTCACTTGGTTCAGCAGAAAATGAGAGCAATGCTTTGATGCCTAAATATTTCTCGTATAATTTTTTGATTCTTATACGAATTTTTTTTTATCAAGTTGGAAAAGATCTTTATGACTTCGGCAAATCATCGAGTTTCACTCTGAATTTTGGCAGAGGCTTTCTAAACAAAGATTGCGATTAGAGATGCTGTATATTCCATGAGATTATTTTCCAAATGGTTTTGGATCAGTTCCTAGCGTTTAGACAAATATTAGATTATCGTTTACTTTTGGGATCAATTTGACGAGGCATCGCATTGTCTGAATCTTTTTCCGTCTATTTTTGTGCGAGTTTGCTTTATAGAAAACGTTTTCTTGATGCGAGAAAAAGTGTTTTTTGAAATATGAGAGTATACGAGTATAGTATACACACCTACTCCCTCCTCTTTTTTTTTGTTTAAAACGAAAGAAAAGCAGATGAACTTCTTTCGAAGGATCGGGATGATTGACAATCTGGGTTGATTAAAGACCATGGTGGATTGATGATGACTCGGAGTATGTCAGCTTTACGAAAATTTCTAGGAACGAGTCGGTTTTAAGACGACGTATGTGTAGGGTTTCTTCTTTCTTTAGGAAATGAGATGAGTACACTCGAATGCGTGGGGATCGTTTCTCGATTGTACGAGAGATTGGATCAGTTTGCGAGTTCTGCCTTAGTTTCATCAATGATTTGGGACTGTCTCTTCTTCGTTCTTCGACTCCTTATGTCTTTTGACTTATTTTTGTATGAATCGGTTTTCGATGAAACACCAACGAGAATATCAGAGTAAGAAAGGGATTTTAACATCGGAGTCTATGTTCTTGTTTCTTCGTACTGCTGGTTTTATTTAACTGACTAGGTGTGCTTTGTATATTTTTGAAAAATCCATCACACGTTTATGATTATACGTTTTCGAATTAACGTGGCAAAATTTTGTAAAACCGGATTGCGTTTAGAGAGTTCAAATCTCTCATATGGTTTAGGCAACTTTGGTATTGTGTCAACCGTTTCCAATTTATACGATCTATTCGTACTTATACGAGAAAGCAGGTCTTCTCTTTTTTATCGTAAATTTCCAACGGTTACTCCGATTGAGACGAAAAAAAAATTGTTTCGATCAAGATTCGAGATAGAAACGTTTCGATCCGTCGAGCTTGTCCAACTCGCCCACTGGCGAGTCGGTGAGTACAGTCCCGATTCGTCGAGCCAATTTGTTTTTGTCGTAACATCTCAACGGAAACTCCGATTGAGACAAAATGAAAAGCAGTGCGATTATCGTTTAAAGTATGATCAGGCTTGACCAACTCGCCATGGTGGCAAGTTGGATAGTGAGGATCCTCGGGGAAAAGTCAGTGCCTCGAGGGTGAGGAGAAATGCCGACTAACTCGCTAAGGTAGCGAGCTGGGTTGGTACGGCCAGCTCGTCGACTTGGTGAGCTGGATAGTATCATCAAACTCACCGTCTTGGTGAGCAGGACGGTATGGCCAACTCCGCGAGTAGCCTAGGGTTTTTCCGTGAGTAACCTAGGTATTTTACTTAGGTGTGGGAGAGCAAGTTTTATTTTTCCGAAAAGTTCTCGGAAAACATCTTTTGGTCAAACCATACGTAATGAGATTTGTCCAACTCGGAAATAAGAAAATATAGTACGGGGTTTGATAGATTTTATCGTTGCCCTTTGTCTTCAGAGAGAGAAATCGGGAGCTTTTTTTGTTGCTCTTTCTGTGGCGAAAAGTCGCGATTAGGTTTTCGATTTTGTTATGTACTACAGCGTTTGCGTGAGCGTTGGCTATAGGAGTAGTCGCTGTTGGAGTTGTTTTACCAGCGTTTTTTTGCGAGCTGCGACTTTGTCTTTCATATATCCAGACATCGTTTTCATCAAGAATTTTACTGCTATGAATTAGAGTAATCCGTACCCCCCCCCCCTTCCTTCTAGCGCCAAACTGTGGGAACCGAATTTCGCACTGTCGATTTTCCGTAAAATAAGGAAACTTAGGAAAACCCTAATTTTCCAGAGGTCCCAGTTCTCTGTGAGAGCCAACAACAAGTAACCAAATAATGCGGAAAATATGAAAAACATGATAAAACGAATTTAAAAAGAAAATAGATCTTATTTCGAATCCGCATAAGAGCGTTGCGGTTATTACAAGAGATTACAAAAGCTTTGGCTGCAAGAGATGTCAGCGAGTTATCTAGTTCTAGCAACGGAAAACCTAAAACCTAGTTGAGTAGCAGCTCGATAACAAAAGACAAAAAAGATACGAAAAAAGGGTTTTGATTGATTTTGAACTGAACCTTATGAAAGGCTGCTTACGTACCCCTTTCAAGGATCAAGCCGAACGTAGTTCAACTGATAGAGCTGGACAAGAGATCAAACTGTCTGGGTGAGTTCGTCTAGTAATTGAGTGTCAGTCATAGAAACCGAACTTGTCGAGAATAAAGCCTAAGTTTCTAAGTGCAAAGAGTTCTAAGTGTAGAAGATTGTAAAAGTTACCCCCTTCTTGGCTTCAACCTTGTGCTTATATACTCTTCCTCTAGGCGGTTTGGTCTTTCCTTTTCCGCCCCAATTTGTGTCTTTCGGAAATCTTCCATTTATCTCGGTCTTCCTATTTATCCTTGTAAAACTTCTATTTGATCTCCAAACTTGACATATATCTATTTTTGTGAATAATGGGTAAACCGTAATCATATCTTCGGGAAGGATTTTGTCTAAATCGTAGGTGGGCCATCATCATATCTTTAGAACCTTTCGGGCTGTTTTGCATTTTAGTCGCTTTATGATTTTAGATGGGATCGTTCCTTGATACGATGTTTTTTTTATAAAACATCTCGAGTCAATCGTTTAGTTTGGTAACCTTCAGTGTTTATTTTAACCGTTCCCGTTTTATACGATTTACTCGAGTTTTTACGAGAAAACAAGTCTTTAGCGGTTTTTATCGTTAAGTCCCAACGATAATACGGATCGAGACGAAACGAGAGATGTTCCAACCACGGCTCAGAGTATGATCGAGTTAAAGGGCATATGCCTTGTGTTTGGCCGACAAGCGGTCAATGGTGCGGACGGTAAGGCCAACTCGCCGTCTTGGCGAGCGGATTGGTCTTGGTCAGATCGCCAAGCCTACGAGCTGGATTGGTCCGTCCAGCTCGCCGTCTTAGCGAGCTGATTGGGCTTGGTCAGCTCGCCAAGCCGGAAAGCTGGATTGGTCCGTCTAGCTCGCCGTCTTGGCTAGCTGATCGGTCTTGGTTAGCTCGCCAAACTGGCGAGCTGGATTGGTCCGTCCAGCTCGCCGTCTTGGTGAGCTGATTGGCCTTGGTCAGCTCGCCAAGCCGGTGAACTTGATTGGTCCGTCCAGCTCTCCTTCTTGGCGAGCTGGTCGGCTGTGCAGCTTCGGTCGTTTCTTGTCTTCTCGACCCGAGATTCTTTCGGAGAACATAAGGAGAAGTAATCGTAGACCTTGATTTCGAGATTACCAATTTTAACCTCGTCAGGAGGTCTTTTTAATTATTTCATACTTTGATACGAGTTTTCCATAATTTCGTATCTCCGTAAAAAATCTACAGTTTTCTTGTATACTTACCAGACGCAAACGATCATCCCAAAATAATAAAAATAATATAGTAGAACCTCTATAAATTAATACTCGATAAATTAATAATCCTCTATAAATAATAAATTTTACCGGTCCCAAACTTTGACCGGTGTAAAATATGACACAAATCGATAAAATAATAAGATAATAATCTAGTAATAATACATTTACCAAGTGTGCTAAAATATATCGCCTTCTCTTGTCCTCCTTCCCTACTCTTTTACCGTTTTACATGGGGTGCAAGATTGTCTATCTCAGTGAACGATTCTAGTGCTTTAATGTGGTGATACAACTGATTGGCTACTTGTATGCCGTCCACCATCAAGATGCATATTTCTATCATCAAGTACGAGGTGAATGGGACAAGAAAGAAACATTTTTGGCAGAGAGGAAACGAGAGCCTTTCCTCATGTTTACATGCGGCAAGGAGAAGCAGTGGTGTACAAACTAGTCTCTTTGCAATGGTAGGAGGTGTCTAGTACTGACTACGGAGCTTGATGGTTTCACAACCTTCTTCAGACTTGAACTTTTTTCCTCGTCAAAAAAGCTTCTTGAACATGTTAGACTATTTGTGAGATCATTGCATGAATATTGTTTAGTTTTTTATTTGTTTCTGATTTTGTAAAAATCTTCCTTCTTCTTTTTCAATTTACATTGGTCCATTGCTGATCCTAAGAGAGAATATAAAGAAATAGAATCTGAAAGCTCTGTTCTTAGTTCTTACAAAAGGCTTTCAATAAGAACACTTGTGAAATAGAATTTTCAACATATTAATTATTGTACTAATTGTATTGATTCATACTGAAAAGAAAAGAAACGATAACAACATAAAATAAAAAAATAGGCTGTATTGAATATTCAATTACACAACGTTTTTAAACAGTAAAACAAAACCTAAAGTGTTAAACACTTGCTGAATAAGGCATCCGACATAATAAACAACACACACCCTAGGTCATTCCTTACTCCCAACAAACACGTCTCCAAATATGCTTCTCAACCGCCTTATTAGGAGTCACATAAGGATAATGACTTATTATACGATTTCCATTATTCTTTAGGATAATTACCAAATTGTGTTTAGGTTATTTTCCTGTTCTCATGCTATCATTCGTGTATATATACGATGTAAGGTCGATACCTAAGACAATAAGAAAGTAAAGTTCTCAAGATCACAATATTCTACATGGTATCAGAGCAGAAATTTTTCTGAGACCTAAATTGTTGATCGTGAAGAAGTTGTTAGGTTTTCAAGTCCGAAAACTCGACCAGAAGTTATGGTTACAGGAGAAGAGTCCGCCATGTCTGGAACCTCAACTCCTATGGTTAAAGGTGTTGAAGCCACANAACTGTGGGAAAGTTTGAAGAAACGATTCTCCGTTGGAAACAAGGTTCGCGTGCACCATCTCAAAGAACAGCTAGCTTCGTGTCGTCAAGAAGGAAAATCAGTGTTGGAGTTTTTTGGACGATTATCCAAATTGTGGGAAGAACTCGACACATATCAACCACTTCCTAGCTGTACTTGTTCTGCTGCCGCGGAAATAGAAAAGACCAGAGAAGCAGAAAAGATGCATCAATTTGTAATGGGACTAGATGAAAGCCGGTTTGGTTCGATTTGCCAAACAATCATCTCGTCTGATATTGATATGGATATTGGAGAAATTTATGCAAAAGTAATTCGAGAAGAGCAACGTCTGAACTCCGCCAAAGATCGTGAATCACAGCAAAACGCTGTAGGATTCGTTGCTAAAACAGAAACAGATCAAACAGCTACACGACTCAGCAGTGGAAGAAAAGTCCCTCAATGCACACACTGTGGGCGTCGAGGACACGAGAAGTCAGGCTGCTGGCAAGTTGTTGGATATCCAGATTGGTGGGAAGAGCGTCCACCAAACAGAGGAAGTGAAGGAGGAAACAGAGGTGGTTTTCGAAGCAACAGAGGTCGTGGATCGTCGACATCTGATCGTCCCAGAAATACTGGTGTTCGAGCAAATAATGCACAAGCTACAACCTCAAACTCCTCCTCATTCCCTGAGTTTTCTGAAGAGCAATGGAAGGCCCTGTCTCAGATGATCAGTGAAAGGACTAGAGCCCCCTCCGACAAGCTAAATGGTAAGATCAGACACGGTGACTTGATATTAGACACGGGAGCATCTCATCACATGACAGGAGATCTCTCGTGGCTTCTCAACACATCGCGTATATCACCGTGTCCTGTCGGTTTCGCCGATGGAAATAAAACATATGCAACTCACGTTGGAGTTTTACCATTAACAGATCACATTACTCTTGAGAATGTTCTATTTGTTCCCAATCTCAACTGCTCTTTGATCTCGGTCTCCAAATTGTTGAAACAAACAAATTGTTTTGCCTTATTAACCGATACGTTGTGTGTATTACAGGACCGTTTTACGAGGACGCTGATTGGAGCCGGTAAAGAGCGAGATGGGGTATATTATTTTCAGGACGTCATGGCTGCAAGAGTTCAATGCATAACTAATCAAGCTGTTAGATTGGTAGATCAGTTACGTTGGCACCAGAGGCTCGGACATCCTTCGTTTTCAGCTTTATCGTCTTTACCTTTTGTTATTTCGAATAAACAAGCTTCCCCTAGTCCTTGTGACACTTGTTTTAGGGCAAAGCAAACAAGAGAAGTTTTTCCTGATAGTTTGAATAAAACGAATGAGTGTTTTGCTATGATTCATTGTGATGTCTGGGGACCATATAGGATCAAGTCATCTACTGGAGCTGTCTATTTTCTCACTATCGTTGACGATTATTCTCGAGCCGTCTGGACTTATCTTCTTCTCGAGAAATCAGAAGTAAAAACTGTGCTTCAAAATTTCTGCAAAATGGCGGAAAAACAGTTCGGAAAATCAGTTAAAATTGTCAGGTCAGACAATGGAACGGAATTTACTTGTCTTGCACACTACTTCCGCGAGACTGGGGTTATTCATCAGACCTCATGTGTGGGAACGCCTCAGCAAAACGGGCGTGTCGAGCGCAAGCACAGGCATATCTTGAATGTCTCACGCGCATTATTGTTTCAAGCCGGATTGCCAACTAAGTTCTGGGGCGAAGCTGTCATGACTGCAGCACACGTCATTAATCGTACGCCTACAAAAGACGACTGCGAGATTAAAGTCCTTGTCTACGTAGATGATCTAGTCATCGCCAGTAATGATCTTCCAAGATTAATCAAGTTCAAAGCTTACTTGAGCCGATGCTTTCGTATGAAGGATTTGGGAAAGCTCAAATATTTCTTAGGCATTGAGGTTGCCAGGAATGAAGATGGAATTTTTTTGTCTCAACGGAAGTACATCTTGGACATTGTTGCAGAAACAGGGTTGTTGGGTTGCAAACCAGCATCCACACCTATGGAACAGAATCACCAATTGGCCGCTGATGATGGACCTATGTTTGCCGATCCAACTCAGTATCGTCGGTTAGTTGGACGTCTTGTCTACTTAGCCATCTCTCGACCTGAGTTGGCTTACTCGATTCATCTCCTATCACAGTTTATGCAGAAACCTCGCCAAGCTCATTGGGACGCAGCCTTGCGAGTTGTTCGTTTTCTTAAAGGCTCGCCAGATCAAGGTATTCTTCTACGTGCCGATCCTAACCTAGACCTGTCAATCTATTGTGACGCCGACTGGTCCTCTTGTCCTACAACTCGCCGATCGTTAAGCTCATGTGTTGTGATGCTCGGTGGTTCACCAATTGCGTGGAGAACCAAGAAACAAGATACGGTTTCACACTCATCTGCAGAGGCTGAGTATCGTTCGATGTCAAGTGCCAATCGAGAGCTGAAATGGATCGTACCCCTACTGAAAGATCTTGGAGTTACTGCGCATCAGCCTGTTCCATTCTACTGCGATAGTCAAGCTGCGATTCACATAGCGTCAAACCCAGTTTTTCATGAAAGAACCAAACATATTGAGCGTGATTGTCACAGTGTTCGTGATGCAGTTAAAGCCGGACAGATATCTATGCGTCATGTTCGTACTAAAGATCAACTGGCGGACATTTTGACCAAGGCGCTTGGTCGACCACAGTTTGATTTTCTTCTGTCCAAGTTGGGAGTTCATACCTTACACTCTCCAACTTGAGGGGGAGTATTAGGAGTCACATAAGGATAATGACTTATTATACGATTTCCATTATTCTTTAGGATAATTACCAAATTGTGTTTAGGTTATTTTCCTGTTCTCATGCTATCATTCGTGTATATATACGATGTAAGGTCGATACCTAAGACAATAAGAAAGTAAAGTTCTCAAGATCACAATATTCTACACGCCTCATAGCTCGAGTTCAAGATCAACATCGTCGTTATCACAGGGAAACCTCGGGACGATAACATCAATCTCTACTCGTATCCTCTCAATCTCCGGCGAATCAGACATGGCCTCGCGTTTCTTTAATTCCAAGATATCGAAAGTTAACGTGTGGACGATGTCAGAGTACGAAGGGACTTGGATCATCTCAAGAATCTGAAAGACGTTGTCTTGTATCTGGTCCCTATCGCCACCAATGAGCCAATCTTTATCGAACTCGTGGGTCTGACGAACGATTCGAGTTTCTAAATCGCAGAGGTCGTCAAGATCTTCGTCTTCGTCTGAATCTGAGTTTGGTTCGGGGGCTCGCCTGTAAACCAATACGAAATCGAACACAAAGTTAGGGTTTTGGGTGTTGGGTTGTTGAGTGTCGGTGAAGACTGGGTCGAAGGAGATTAAAGAGTCGGGTTCGTCGTCGCAATACGCAAACCAAACCATGATCCTGTTGTTAAAAGAAAGATTGATGAACAAGAATTTGGATTCGCTATTTAGGGAACGAACAGAGAGAGTTTAAAGAGAACTGAATTAGTTAAACTGGAGCACTTCTTTAGAGGTGGAGAAGTAAACTCTTATTTATACTAGGTTTTTATTTCCTTTTTTTTTTGTTTACGCTTTTACCTTTTTTCTTATTATATTTTATTTTTGCTCATCTGTTTCCTTTTTCATATATTTTATATTATTTTCAATCTTAATGGTGAAATATATTTTTGCTTTGTGTTTTGTTATTATTATTTTTTAACGACACAACGCCAATCTGAAATACACTAACGCCAGTTGAGTTTAGTTAAAGCTTTTTTAAAAGCGAATTAGTTAAACTGAATCCAAAACTGAACCCATATGCCCCATCCTTGTTTTTACCATATTTAACAGTTTCAACTAAGCTTGGTTTAATATAGTTTAGCATAGACCTATATTTCAGGGTAAGTTCAGTTCGGGAAATTTGACTTTTTGTTAGTCTGGTGTTAGAAAAAAAAACTATCTGAACTAAACCGAACAAATCTAGATTAAGTTTGGAAACTGGTTAGTTCAATTTAAAAACTCTACAGAACTGAACTAAATTATTTTTATTTTAAATCCAGTTATACATAGTTTAATTTGGTTAAATATTTGGGTAGTCTTGGTTGATTCAGTTATTTAGGTAAGTTTGGTTTGACGTTGGATATATCGATATAATTTGATTATAGTTTCGGTTGATTTGGTATAAATCGATATCTATACTATTAAAACACAAGGCCCTTTTTTCAGGTACCCTTGGTTTTCAATTTTAATTACAATCAAATGCCACTATATTTTTTTTAAGCTATGGTTTATATCAATCAGTTTTATCCGATGCAAATGGGTTTGACCCGAATTTAAAAGATTGACAAAATCTTATTAGTCCAACTGTCCAGATTTTTCTATCCGACTATCTAAACAAGATCACTAAAATATTTTATAGCTATGGTTTTAATTATAAAGCATATTCCACGAAAATACCTTTTAATCCAACAATTATTTATCAGTGCAATTTGGTCGATCTTGATTGAGATTTTCTATATTTAGTTGCGATTGGAAACAATGGAAAGAGGAGACTCTCTTTGTTTGTTTGAAACACAACGCCGGTGGAATCAGAAACGGTGGATTTCTTCTCACTGAACGTCGACGCCGGTGTGAATGAGGAGAATGGCGAAGGTTTTGTTACGCCGGTTATGGCCTCGAAGAAGAGTAGAAAGAGGAGGAAAGAGAAAGAAGTTGAAGAACCAAGGTTAAAGACTAACTGGTTTAACGAGAACAGCTGTTCTAAGATCCCAATGCTTGCTTCAACTGCATAAAGGTAACAAATCCTTTCAAAGTTGAGGGTTTTGTTGAAGCTTTGATTCTCTTTCGATGTTGGTGTTGCAGAGATTGTAGATATTTGCGATTTTCTCTTACCAACTCAAGAAGAGAAAGCACAGCGTGATGTAGCAAAGAATAGTGTTAGAAGTGTCATTCAGTATATCTGCTCTGATTGCAAGGTATATAGAGCTTTTCTCTCTCTGAGTAAAGTTTAGCTCTAAAGTGTAATCTCTAATTCATTCCTTGCTTATTCTTTTTTTTTTGCAGGTAGAAGTTTTCGGATCATACAAGACGAGGGTTTATCTTCCAACAAGTGATATCGATGTATGGTTTTTTCTCGAACTTTCTAGACTTCTTTTTTGGGGATTTTTAAAGAGTTTCAATCCAGGTTCTTCTCGGATCTGAAGGCTGTTACAATCATTTTTTTTTAATCATGATCCTTAGATATTTGAATTGAATATTTCAAGTACATGTTTTAAATATTTAAAAGTACATATTTAGAGTACATATTTTAGACGTCAAAATGCAAATATTAAAATTAAAAAAAAAAAATTGTAGTAATTCCTAAAATAAAAAAATAACCAATACTTATCATGTGCTTTCATATGAGATAATTAACAATATACACCATAATCTCTTTATCTCTTAATTATTTTGATTGTTGTGATTGCTTCTAATCCTATTAGGTTTTGGTTAGATAAATGTCTGATTTAGTGTGATATTATTTAGAGTTATATATTTACAGAAAATGAACATTGATATGAGATAAATTACTTTTAAAACAATTAACATTACATTTTGAGCTATGAAAAATGAATTTGGGAAATTGAAATCCCAATAATGGAAAGTACCATGTTTTTGTCCAACTAAACAAAACAACCCAAAGTAATTTATACAATTTATCTATCGAATTTTGAAGCCTATCGTGTATATGTATATTAACTCATCTAATTCCGTGTATATTCTAACTTATACCCAATCTATATTATTAAAACACAAGGCCTTTTTGAGGTCCCCTTGATTTTTGGAAATATTTACAGATCTTTGCCATTGCATTATTTAAACCTATAGTTTTTATTAATTATTTTTTCCACCAAATATTTTTTCACCAAATCTTTTTCCAACAAAATATATATTGCCTTGATTATCTCTCCATTTTAATTTTAATAATAATATTATGTCATTGATTTAAACTACAAAATCAATATTCCTAAATGTCGTCAATTATGGTGATAATTATAGAAATATCATGTTTATTAATTACCTTAATATTTTTGCAATTTTTATTTATAACTTGCTTTTGACTATATGGTAAAAAGTAACTATTCCTATAATATAAAAAAGTATTTTTAAGCAAATACGAAAGTAATTAATGTTAAATAGTAATTTGCTGTTATATAACAGATTATAAAATCATGAACCAAACATTATATATGTACACCATTTATGCTAATAACTTATCTTTCAAGTAAATGTAATGTAATGGAGTTGGACTTTCATTTTATAACAAACAAACATGTAAAATAAAAAGATATATATATATAGCGCATCATAAAATTTAAATTGAAATATAGTTCTTATAGTAGTTCATCAAATAAAAAAAAAAAAAGAAAATATAATTTTCATTTTATTTACACAATAAATATGTAAAATAAAATACCTAGAACTTAAATTGTTTTAAACCTTTTAGAAATATTTTGTAAAAAATTATTATAAAGAACTAACGAATTTAAGAGTATACATTTGTAGAATGTAACAAATAAATTAATATGTGAGATAATCTCTTCAACTAGATAACTTATTAAGAATACTGCGTAATTACATCATTTAAATTATTTCTCCTCTTTTCACTTATCTTCTTCATTACGACGAGATTTGCATCCAAACAAATATGAAAACAAATGTTAATCATATAAGAATAAAAATGGTGATATTAAGGATATAACCTAATAAAATGAATATAACTTGGATTATGCCGAGATTTCAAAATGATAACTAAACTTAATTGTTTTCATATTTATCTAAATGAGTATTATCTTTTAGTTTGAAATTAAAATAAATAGAAAGAAAATATTGTTTGGTTTATACATTTCAAATTAATAGTTTTACCTATCATATCTAACTATAGTTGTATTTAATGAATATTACTTTATTTATATATTAAAAAAACTAAATTCTCATTTTTTCCCATATGTTTTGGCATATACTTTTATTTTTATATATTAAACTTCCTTTACTATATATATGAGTCATATTATGTTCTCTACTATGGATATAACTTAAGTTTAATATATATAAGGGTCAAAATTTGCATTTGTTATATAGTTTACGGGCAAAAATTCATTTGTCATATGTACTGGAATAAGTTAAACTTTTTTTAATGTGTTCATTTTCTACATGTCAAAAAATATTTATCCAGTTACAAACGGCTTGAACAAATAGATTTTTCATTTCTATTATGAACTAACAAACGGGTTAATAGTATTATCAACAAAAAACAATTCTACACTATCAAAGTGCGGGTCAAAATCTAGACTAATATATTGGAAACATATATATGTGCCAAACTCGACTGTTTTGAATTTTTATGTTATTTTCTTAGATAATTGTTTTGTTAATCATATTTTTAAACACATACCGTCTATATAATACAATGTCAATTTTTATGACCATAATTTTAAAATAAACAGTCGGTTGTATCTCTATTTATTTTATATGACAATAATATCAACCAAATTGTTTATAATAGTACCCTAAAATTGTTTATAAAAAATAAACTATTACAAATAAATACTTTAGATTATCGAATAGAACTCATAATTTCATCGGGTCTCTAAAATTCGTTATTTAATAAGAAAAATCAATCTTATACCACACATTAAATTGTATGTAATCTATATATGTTGGACCAAACCAAAATTATTAACGACAATCTATCTGAACCCGGATACTCATGTCTATACATACTTGTGAATAATCAAACAAGGGCATAAATTTAAAGCAAAAACGATTGTCCCGCCCTCTTTAAGGGCGGGTCAAAATCTAGTAATTTGATTATAGTTTCGGTTGATTTGGTATAAACCGATATAATTTGATTATAGTTTTTTTATAAGACAATATAAACCAAAGTAATAGATTACCGAACCAAATCAAAAACCAGTTTTGAAAAAAGAAGGGAGAATTTCAATTATACCATTTTAGTGGTACCACTTTTAATGTTTACCATCAACAAATGAATATTTTCAAAAATACACATTTTATTAAAGGATAAAATGCTCTTATATCCTTGTTCTTTATATATATACATAAAATAAATATTAAATAAAAGATTAACCATAAACTCTAAAACATCAATTCTAAACTCTAGGCCCTAAAAAATAAACTTTAAACCCTAAAAATCAACCCTAAACCCTAAAATATCAATTCTAAACCTTAAACCCTAAACTCTAAACCCTAAAAAGTAAATCTTAAACCCTAAAAAGTAAATCCTAAACCCTAAACTATCAATCCTAAACCCAAAACCCTAAACCTTAAATTATAATAGTATTTTGACTATTAAAACTTTAATGGTAAAATTGGTTAGTGTAATGTTGAAAAGTGGTATTTTGAAAGTGTTATTTCTGGCAATTTCCCAAAAAGGTATGTTAGCTGAACCAAACCCTCAATCGAAAACCAAAAAATTCAAATTGCTTCAGCTAGACCGGTTCTGTTAATTTCTTTCGCCTAAGATCTAAAATATGAAAACAAAAGGTGTCCATAAATCATTACCACTTGAATACTTGATGCTCTTAAATTTGCATATAAATTCTGGTCTGATGCATCATACACTTTAGCCAAACAAACTAATAAAATCAACTGTAGTTACTAATAATCAATTGTATTACAAACACATCAGCAGTATATTTTCATACAAAAATATGCTTCTTCCCACATGTCATAAATATTATCCATCTCAACAAAGAAGCAAGAGTCTTAAGGTCTTGTTGACTTACCAGAAGACAGAACAAGGATGACATATTGCCATCCGAGAGGAGGAGTGTGATGCCTGATGGACCTAACTTCAGCGAATGGAACTGCTGTGATGGTATAAAGATTCCTGTCTAGAAAAGATAAAGAAATAAAAAAACCAAGTTTTAACGCATTTTCTTAATACTAATCTAGTTCCAAGGAAACAGGTGAGTGTACCTTTCTCTGATATAACTTTGCATTAGAAGGTTTGTTCCTTGTACGGAAACCACGACTAGCCATAGAAAACATTAAAGAAAGAGTAAAGAAACTGAACACAAAACTGTTACATCAAGCAGTCAACTGATTACCAGTAAGAGAAGATAGTCTTGCTTGGATAACTTCAAACGACCACTAATCCTCTCAGATGCGAACGGTATGGGATGCATTGTAACGTTATCCTTCAGATATATCAATTCAGCGCGTCGTTGTGATCACTAGATGAAACTTCTCTTCTCGCTGTCGCACCGCATCATGCTAGCCGATCCCTGAAGCAATTATCAGAACCAAAGAGCAAACTGATGAATACAAATTTTCAAGGCAGTCGGAGAGATTCATAGGGAGACATAAGCCGGAGAGAACAAGACAAACCAAGACAAACCATCTTCGCCGGCTTTCGTTCCCGGGAATAGTTCATTCTTGTCATTAAAAATATATGTTCTTACTTGTTGGAAGATCAGAACTTAGGACATCTCCAAACTCACTTTATTTTTTCACTCTAAAATAGAGTTTTAGAGTAAAAGTGTTCCAACGATATTCTATATCTCACTCTATAATAGACTGAAAATAGGTTTACTCCAAATATATAGTAACTTTTCTTTTGTTCATCACTATTTTTCACTCTAAAATAGAGTACCATTGGTGTAAACTCCAACTCTATTATCGAATGACTCTATTTTAGAGTAAAAAATAGTGTAAACCACTGGAGATGGTCATAGGAGTCACCTTCTCCAGTTTGGCTTGGCTGATGGCGGAGATTAGAGATGGCAATTGGGCTTTCCCGTCCCGTCCCGAACCGCTGCGGGTTCGTCTTCTAGCGGGAGCGGCGGGCATGTCCCGCGCGGGATACGGTCTTGAAAACATCGGCCCAATCCCGTACCGCATTTCTTGTAGGCCTTCGCGGGCCGTCCCGCAGGACATGTGATAACACGCGCAGCTAAACGATTTTGACCCCTCCGAAACGCTTTAGGCCATTTTAAGAAATAATTCAAGTCGCCGATTCAATTGAACATAATTTATCAATCATTGATATGCTTATTTTTTATTCCAAACAATAATTGTGATTATTTGTATCACACCCAAAACATACTAACATACAAAGTAAAAATAATTGCTGAAAATATTTTTCATTATCTTATAACTCATAAGTTCATAACCAATGTTTTAGTTTGCTGAATCCAAAAATTAAATAAAATGAAACACTAAATCAAAAATGTCAATCCCAAATTAAATAAAAAAGAGACCAAATCAAAACACTACTAAAGCTCAAATCGTCATCGCTGGAGCTGTAGTCGTCATCACCGGAGCTCGAATCATTATCACCGAAGCTCATATCATCATCGCCCGAGCTCCTTACATTTTCTCAAGGGAAGTCACATGAATTGTCTTCTTCTCATACATTCTCTCGTTTTTTTCCAGGTAAAACAAAGAATAAAGAAAAATAATGCGGGTCCTTGTAATTATGCGGGACCCGTTTCGGTCCATCCCGCAAAAGACCCAGTCCTGCAAAGACCCATCCCACAAGACGGATCTAGAAAACCTTATCCCAATACCGTCCCGTGACAGTTCTTTACGGGTTAGTCCCGCGGTCCAGATCCATAATTGCCATCTCTAGCGGAGATCCGATGAGCATACTTTCTCCGGAATGTTCACGTGGTGGATTGGGCTGGTCTTCCTCTTTGGTTACTGTGTGGGCTTTAAGCCTAGTTAAGTTTTACTGATTTTATTTTATTTTGGGCTTTTAAGCTTTGTATGATGCTAGTTACTTCGCTATCGAATCTCAGCCGTTAATAATGGGTGAACTCTCTAATCTCACGGTTAGACACGTGGTCAGACGAGGTTAGCACCGCCCAACTCCCAATCGAAACCTCCACTTCAGCCAAAGTCTTTAAATTATTCTACAACCGCCTCGAACTCCACCACCTGTCGTATTTTGATTGGACACAAGACTATATGGGCTCCAGTCTCTTGTACTCCGAAAATCGTCTCTCTCAAAAGAATCCACTGTTTCGCTTCTTATCTTTTTCCCTCTCTATACTTTACCCCTCTCGATCGAAACAGAAACTTTGCGTCCACGTTTTGTCTTCTCTCTCTCGTTATCATCCGATTAATCTCTGGAGTTCTTTTAGTGATTCTGCTTCTATGCCATTGTACTAAGGTTAGAATCCAATTCTCAATTTTGCTTAGGTCTAGTGTTCAGTTTTTTTCATATATCAATTCGATTTGAAGTCGGTACTGTTATCCTTTGATTTACTAAAAATTAAACTGTGATTCTTATTGCCATAAGCACTTGACTGGATCGAGTTATTTAATTTTGATGAATAGATCTGACAATTGGGGTTCATGCGATTGACTAAGGAATGAAATTAGGTTAAGGTGTTGAATTAGGTTATACTCTTCGAGCGAGAGAGTATTTCTAGGTCGCTATCTTTCTTGATATGTCAATTTTAGGTTAAGGAATCATATTTTTTTTTTTTTGAATTAGAGTTTACTTTGCATACTCAAATCTAATCATATGTTATAATTCTTCTCCTTTTGTAGAAAATGGGACTAGTTAAGGGATGTTGGATATTACAACGAGTGGTTCCAAGTGATAAGTCTGCAAACTCCTACAACGTCTCTCTTCTCTTATCTCCTGTCGTATCTTTTTGGGATTGTATTGTTCGTAAAATGAGGTATACCTACGTACCTGAGTGGGTGTAGTACTCATTGCGTTTGGTTCACAAGCAAAGAAGAAGCAAGTTCACTTTTTTTTTTCCTTCTAAGATTGTACAAGTTTTAGTTTTTTTTTATTCGTTGAAGTGTGTCCTAAAGCTAGACGAAGAAGAGTGTTTTTTTTTTTTCAAGTAGTCATGGATGATAACTGTAGCACACTGCGTAAACAAGCTCAGCCGATTGTTGGAAAAGGGAATAATAAGAAGCAAGGAAAAGATGAAGTGGATAGAATCAAACAAGCCGAGAAGAAAAAGAGACGTCTTGAGAAAGCTCTTGCTAATTCTTTAGCGATCAGGGCTGAGCTAGAGAAGAAGAAGCAAATGAGAAAAGAAGGACATCAAGAAGCAGATGAAGAAAGCTGGGCAAAGGAGAAGAAGCAGGAGAAAGACGAGCTGGATCGTATCAAACAAGCGGAGAAGAAAAAGATTCGTCTGGAGAAAAATCTTGCTAATTCTGCGGCTATCAGGGCTGAGCTAGAGAAAAAGAAGCTTAAAAAGCTAGAGGAACAAAGAAGATTGGATGAGGAAGGTGCCTCTATTGCAGAGGCTGCTGCTCTGCATGTCTTACTTGGCGAGGACTCTGACGACTCGTATCGAACCATGCTAAACCAAGAGACGGGTTTCAAGCCATGGGACTATACTGCTAAACTCAATAGCGGAAGAAACGGATTCTTTCCTCACCAAGCGGTTTACAGAAGCAGAGTAAGAGACTGTAACTCGTCAGTCTCATATGAGCCTTTTGCAAGGGGATGGGATAACAATAACTTTGGAATATCGGCTGATTTGATTGCTGCTCAAGCTGTGTCATCACTGCAGATTTCTGAGGATGCCTGTGTGGACCCAGTTGTCTTCAATGGGATGTTTAGAAGATGACAGTAGCACCGTATTCCCAGAGATTTAGTACTACTTCTTTATCTCTATTAATATTTATAACTACAGTGATCTCGTCTACACTTGCTCATCACCGTATCCTTGACGCTTGAAGACACATGAGGTTGAAGCTGCACAAGTCTCTGTCACTCCCATCCTTCACTTGTTCCAAATGATGTCCTAAAAGAAGACTTTGGGAAATATCATAAAGAAATGCAAGCTTATATTATTTTCAGTTAGAATCTACTTGGGAGAGTCATGCTTGTCTCTTAGGTGACATATATTAGTTTTGCTGCAAATTTATTTGCTCGTCTTTACACCCAACTCATCCGCGAGATCAGTATGTTTGAAATGATAATGTCATGCGTTTCATGAACATTCATTATGGCAGGACTTATGCTTGGAGTTGCATTAGAATTAAATATCTAAACACAGTAACGAAAATTTGTTGTACCTTATTCTTGGCAACCATCATCCCTCTTTCACTTTGTCAAGCTTTAAAAATCCTTAATTTTTTTCTCCTGTGGTTTTCAGTAGCCATTACCAGTTTGAAGAAACTAAACTTGATAGAGATTCTTTGAGAGATGAGCAAGTTCACAATGAAAATGATTATTTTTTTGGGCTCTTTGCCAACTTACTCAACTCCTCCTTTTCAGAACTTACTCTAGTAGTATTGTTAATTTCTCCTTCTTCTCTAACTATACATGCTTGTAGCTCTTATTCTTTACTCTTTGCATCTAACTCCAGAATTAATTAGGAAAATATTCGATTAAACATGAAATATAAATCCTTCCAAATTATCCGTATTGGATTACGTTTTATTTTTTATATTAATATTCTTGTTTGTGCAACTTTTTATTTAATATTAAAAATCAGGTTTTATAAATATCCTTTACCTGTAGAGTAAGTGAGGTGTCCTTGACTTTATGATACTTGTATTTATATAGATTACAGTGTCTGCAGTAAGAGAATGGGCTGCATCTCAAAATGGAAAGCTTTTGGAGGTAAGTTAGATCACCAACATCTATCTCTGGTATTGTAGTATGTAAGAACTTTTGTGTTTTGTTTCTGCTCACAGACTGTTGCTGTAAACAACTTAGGCAAGTGGAAAACCGCCACGCAGATGACAGCACTACCATACTTCTTGCAAGCCGAGATAGCAGTGTTGGATGGCTCGTAGCTTGGGGTGCTGGCTTGCTTTATGTATCAGCAGGGCTATCGGTTTGGTCTTTAGTCGTCTATATGAGGAAGATATCGAAAGTACTACTGAAGTAGGTAGTAATCTATCTATCGGTTATGTTTTACTTTAATCTGCATTTGCATATATGCATTGATGGAGAGTGTCTCAGTCATAGCCTGTACAGTAGCACAAAACTTGAATTGAGCAGTCATCTTGTGGGGGAAACGATTGAACAGCGGGTAGAAAGGAAGCATTTGTAGTAGTTTGAGAATATGTTAGTTGTTTTTGCTTTGCTCTGCCTGCTCTGCTCTTTCCCATCACATTATAGAAAGTATGGAATGGTCTTGGTTTAAAGCCCTAACCATGGTGTATTGTAGATAAGAACCATCAAAACCTATAAGCCCTAAGAGAGAAGATCAAACTGCTTGCTTCAAAGTGTGTTTTTATAGTATTGTGATCTGACTTTCCTTAAAATATTGTATCTTCTTTCAATCTATCTACCTCCTCCTTCCTTCAAGATCTCCCTAGCTCCAAATCCATGTTTCTCTTTCTACTTGGTTCACTTCCTTACACCTCTGTTCTCTTGCCTCCACCCACTTTTGGTAATGTTTAGCAGCTTCTTGTTTAATGAATAACTAGGATAAGAGGGTGAATATATGTAATTAAAATATAAAATTTTATTATTGACAAATTTAAAATTTACATATGATTGTTTTATATGTATTTTAAATTTTTGAAATTTTGGAATTTTTATATAATTATCTATACGTAGGATCAGAAACAATTGTAAGTAGAATTGTAGATCAAACCTTATAATTTAATGGACCCGACTTCATATATCTTTTCACTTTTCAGTGTTCGAGTGATAGAAAATAAACAGAGTGTCACTGGGCTTGATTGGTGGAGTATTAACAAGTTCTCTAATACTTTCTTAAGAAGAAGTTGATAAAATATTTGCATTTAAAGTATATAAGTTTCAAAACTAATTTAATATAATTTATTTATTTTTCTAATAATATTAGAAAATTCTATATTTTACAATTTTTAAAAAAATAATTTTATAAAAAATTGAGTTAAATTTAAAATTATTTTTAAAAACAATATTTTAAGGTTTTCAAATACAAATAAACAATTTAAAATTAATTATGGTCATGATTTAACATAACTATAATGATTTAAAAAATTTAAAAATTTAAAATTTTAAAAATTAACAAATTAAACATTAACTCAATTTTATATCATGATTTAACAATTTAAAAACTAATTATGGTTATGAGAAGTTTACGTTCATGTGTCAATCCTATTTATCTTCAATTTTTTATCTTGTTGTGTTTTTTTTTTTTGATTCTTACTCGATATAAATATTTATTTTGAAGTTTATTCTCATTTCGTTTGTTTGTTTTGACCTGGGATCTAGAAAATACTTAAGATTTAAAATAATTAAAGAGATACATACTTAGGTTAAGATCGGCATTTTATCCACAATAAATATTTTATATTTTATATTTATTTTATATTTTGCATGCATATTATAAAATAATAAATATATATATTAAATAACTAAGAAATCAGTTACTATTATGTAATAAATTGGCGTATGCATTTAAATTTAACTATCACTCTTGTTTATTCACAATTAGGGTAAATAAATCAAAATAATCAATCTTATATATTGTATATGAAATATAATTAAATTTAAATGATATAAACATATTAATATAGCACACGTTTAGTATGGATATCTATTAAATGAGGTTTCTACTCATATGATTTAAGATTATTTTCATATTTGTATAACAAAACTTTACACCATGAAATTTTTTTAATGTGCGATGTTTAGTAGTTTCAATAATTTATAATCATTTTAAGAAAACAATGACATATTTCAAAATTAAAATATTAACTTTTCAATATATGTTCAATGCAAATATCAAAATATAAGTATGTATTTTCATATGATGTATAGTTTAGTTAAAACGATATGAAGTATATATAAATTAAAATTATTTCTTCATATGGTCCTATAATCATTATATTTTAATATAGAAAAAATTAAAACCATGATCCTAAAATTTTGTGTGAGACTTTTAACAGTTTTAGTAATTTATACTCATTTTGAAAAATTCGAAATACAACATACACAAAAAAAAAACTAGATTTTTCTTATATGATTAATGTAATTGTGTAATTTATTTTAATAATAAAGAAACAAACAAAATGAGAAAAAGTATATAGATTGTTATCAAATCTTTATTTTTTTAAATCATTAATTGTCATATATATATATATTTTAATCACATTAGGTAATTCCGTAGGTTTTATTTAAGGAAAGCATGCGAAACAATAAATATTTGATATATGCGACCAACTATAGCCTACGAAATATTAAATTGCTAGAGAGTATAAATTTTAGACTATACATTATATCACATGCTCTAGAATCATTGGGATTTGAAATAGAAGCCAAAGAGCTATGCCACATAGGATTGGAGTTATTTTTAATTATTACAAACTTAAGGTTACAACTTTTTAAATGATTCTCAATTAATATATAGGGGATATTTTATAAATTGTATGATGTTTTTGTTACAAAATTATTAGTGTTTGTTCTTTATTAAAAGAGACAATAAAGATTATACACAAAGCATAAGTAAATTATATTTTAAGGGGCTCAAAAGAAACAAGAATAGCAAAATTATGATGAGCATTACACACCAATATACTGCCAGTAAATTATGAAGAGCATTCATAAAGAGAAACACATGTCAAGCTCTTCACTGAAATTTATTTAATTCACAAAGGGACACACACACCAATCTCTTACTGAAATTCTGTCGATATGACTAGCAGGTTTTCAGCTAGCTGATTGGCCTGAAAACGGGTTGGACACTGTAGATAACATTGGTAGCTCGTCCATGGAACGCTGTGATCTTCTGGCCTTTCTCCTCAGTCGAGTACTTCTCACCTGAATCCAATCCAAACAGAGGTGTCTCCCTTTTGTTCGTCCTGAACTTAAGAGACACAACTTTTGAAAATGGTGCACCAGGTATAGGTCTATAGTAGCCTTCCATGCCTGTTAGATATTCACCATCCTCAAGCACAATCTGCAAAGGCTCAAAAATAAACAAAGATGGTAAGTGAAAATCTTAAAGGTAAAGTATAGTTAAAACAAAACTCGAGTTGTTGTTTTAGAAAATGACCTCTTCAGCTCCGAGTGAAGTTATCTTCCCATGGTCATCACCAGTTACTAGGCCATTACCTTTAATGTACACAAACTTGAGAAAGGCTACACCTTCTTCATATAGTCCTATTGTTATCTTCTTGACACCGTCGTAGATACCATAATCACCCCATGGATCTCCTATCACTGGAGTGGGAATGGGGATAGGAATGTGTTCAAAATAAGCCCCAAGAGCATCAATAGCTTCACCTTCTTTTCCGTGGAATCCAACAAGCCTACTCCCATTTTGCCCTAGCACAAACTTCTTACCCACTTCATAACCAAAGGTTGCTGCTCTACCCTTTGATGTTTCAAACTTGAGTGAGGTAATGACAGTATTGCGGAAAATCTTTGGGTTATCATAGGTTGCTTCCACCGACGTGATGTGTTCATTCATAAAATTAACCAGAAACTGCAACAAAAAGCAAATTTGAAAAAGATTATATCGTAAAATATACAAATACACGGGTCTAACTACAAGATACTCCATATCTTTTCAAAATATCAATATTTTAGAGTTTTCCTGCATATTAATGAAAATATTATTTTTATTATAAATATATTATTTTTGTGACTAATTACTAAAGCCGCTACTAACAAACACCTAGGGGTTATTTATTTAAAATCGTAAAATAACAAACATAATTAATTTTTGCCACTAACAAATATAATATTTGTAGTATGATTAATATGAAAATAAAATATCAAATTTTATATAACTATGAATATTGATACAAAATCATTTCATATTAAATATCTATAGTATAGTAGTTTAGGCTTTAGATTTTTTTTCATATATATATTTAAATATTTGTAGTAAAACATGTCATTCAAAAATTTGTTGCAATCAACTGACAAGATATCTTCTCGCTTAATTTCATGAATTTAGTATTTAATGTTTATAGTGAAATCTGTCAACCAAATTTCTTTTACAATCCCCTCACGAGATATTCTCTTTTTTTTCACTAACAAAATATTCCAAAAATAATCTTAATAAGCATAATATTTATTGAGAATTTATTAAAATATATTATATTTCAAAGCTTCTTGTGAAAGTTAGGTCATTTATAAAAGTTTACCAATTTACTATATATAAGAAATTCTCACTAGAGAAACAAAATCACTGAACTTTTATGATGTTATTTTTATGTTTTCGATTTAGTAAATTTATCTTATTTTAGAATGTTAACTTTATATATATATATATATATATATATATATATATATACATATTTTTTTGTTTACTGATTTTGGTTTTGGTTTATGTGCAGATGAACTATCATAATGATTCTACTTTTGAAGCATATGATTTGATCAGTTTTGTTTTCTTTAGTTTTTTTTTTCATATGAACAAAACATTGTCTTTTTTTGGATGAACTAAACATTTGTAGTTTCTATAAATCTCAAGTAAATTCATTATCTTCACATTCCATATTTATTTTCTAGGATAGACCTAATCATGATCATTTTATTCTCACAGATTCATTTCATTGGAATAACTATGGAAAAAATAGTTGCCACAAGAATCCGAACTATTTGATATCAACCTTCAAAACACTAGACTGTATTGTTAAGTTTTCTTGACTTCTATTTTCAATTTAATAGTAGTATGACGTAAACAACAATAAACACGAACCAATGTTTATTTTTTAAATATTTATATTTTTATCTAATATATATTTTACATTTAAATATTTGTTATAGAACATGTCATTCAAAAAGTTGTTGCAAAATCAACTGAGGAGATATCTCCTCTCATAATTTCATGTATTGAATATTTAATTTTTATAGTGAAATCTGTCAGCCAAAACCAGTCACGAAATATTCTCTTTTACTTTTACCAACAAGATATCCCAAAAATAATCTTACCTTATAAGTATAATAGTTTTGAAAATTTCTTAAAAACATATTTTATTTCAAATTTTCTCATTCGTTTAGAAACGTTTACCAATTTACTATATATAAGACATTAACAGCAGAGAAACGAAGTCACTGGATTTTATGATGTTATTTTTTTCTGCTTTGGATTTAGTAAATTTATTTTATTTTAGAATGTTAAGATTTTATATATATACACATAATTGTTTTGTTTTTCGATTCTGGTTTTGGTTTTGGTTTTGGTTTTGGTTTATGTGCAGATGATCTATCATAATGATTCCTCTTTTGAAGCTACATACGATTTGATCATTCTTCATTTTCTTTTATTTTCTATCTTTATCAGTTGTCTTTTTTTTGTTATTGATCTCAGATTAATTCATTATCTTCACATTTCATATTTATTTTCTAGGTTAGATCTGAGAGAGTTTTCTTAATGTAAATCATTATCTTAGCAAATTTATATGATTTAATTACAAAAATATATCAGAAACTTTTTAGTGATGTTCCTAAGAATATTTTAAATTTATTTTGTTAATCAATAAAATAATTGTTAAATATTAACACCACATTTTAAAAAGTATAGAAATCTATATTGAAATGAATATCTTTGTTGTTTTATAAATTACAAAGCAAAATAAACTTCCACAAATCATAAACGTAGTTAGTTTCTCATACAAAAAAACATAATCTGTTTTTTTTATAGAATTTAAAAATAAAATAGTATCCGCACTTTGAAATATATATGATGTCAAGTAAAATTTCAATGATTTGGAATACATTTTGTGAAATATATTTGTGATAAATATTAAATTTTTACCCACACATTTAAACAGGGCGGATTCATGTATAATGTTTCCTACTTGTGTATCACATTTTTGAATCAAAAATGATTTAATTCGCAGTAGAATGATATGTATAAAATACTATTAATTATATAATGACACGTATATGATAAATAATACTGATATAAAAAATAAATAGCAATATATTTATGAAAAAATACATCCGCACGAGCCGAATTTATAATTTAAAACTAATTATTGATAATAAATAATATTATATAAACATCTAGTTAAGCTTTATAGGTTTTACAATTTAAAACTAATTATTGATATCTGAACCGGTTTTGGAGGTATGAGGGAGATACTACATAGTGACTAATAATATTATATCAATCACCCTTTCCAAACTAGCAACCATGTGAACTTTTCAAAACTACTAGTCCTATCACCAACTGTTTGGTACTAAACTGTTTTTTTTTTCTTTTGATATACTATTTCACATATAAACCGCGTTACATCTAACATGACCTATAACTTTTTTCGAAAATAATTAGGCCAGTCATATATATATAACCTAGTAGAAAATACCTCAGATTGGGTTTCTCCTTTAACCCCATGGCGTCGTGTTTCAAACGTCGCACCTTTCACGTACTCAAACTCCAAATAAGTGATACGATTATCATCTTGACCAACACGCACCGTCCTAACGCCGTCAAAAGTACCATCATCCCAAACACTCCCCTCTTTACCACCTTGGGCTTCAAGCTTGTAAATAGGGAAAGGTGTGGTCAGAGAGTCTAGTACAAGGTAAACTCCAAGAGCGTCGATGGCATTTTCTGACCGTCCATGAAAACCTACGATCTTCTTTCCCTCGTCCTCGAACTTAAACTTAGTGCCATTGACAACTCCGAACAAGTTTGGACCAAACGTTGGAGAGGTTCTACCCATTGAGGTCTTGAAAACGAGAGATGTGATCACCTCCGTGGCTATCAGAGCCACTTTGTTGTAGCTTCCCTCTACCGCTGTGATGTATTCATCCGGATATTCAAGTATAAACTGCAGTTGAAAATGTCATTTGTTCAATCAACAAATTAAAATACGCCAAACAAAGAAATATAATTGACTCGAGTTTGTAGTATAGTAATCGGGTAAACGACATATTTCCACACCAGAAATATCGTATAATAACAGTTCCACACAATCTTTCATGCTCGTTCTAATTGCACACATTTTAAGTATATGAACCTATTTACCCATATTTTCAAAGATCGAACCCGAAACCACATAGACGAATGTTTGTTTTGATTTCATTGGTTTAGAATCTAAACTGATATCAAACCAGTTAAACCGATCAAATCTGTTGGTATCAAACTAAAGTTAAAACCCAACCGAACATGATATTAAAATTGTAATCCACCCAACTCTTTAGTAGGATGTTGGGTCAGGTTTGATTTGGATATCGTGTCGGATCGGGTTTTAATTTAAGTTTGATACCAACTGGTATGATACATGTTTAGACTCTAAACCAGTAAAACCAAGCTAGATTTTTGTTTGTGTGGTTTCGGCTTTCGATCTTTAGAAATAGAGGTAAATAAGTTCATATATTTAAAATGTGCGCAATTAGGTTCATATAGTTTAATAGTGTGCAATTAGGACGAATATGAAAGATTGTGTGGAACTATTACTATACAAAACTTATGTTGTGAAAATAGGTCGTTTACCCATAGTAATCTATTCTCTAATGTATAATAGATGTCAATCAAGCCAATTGGTTTTAAAAAAAATTAAATCATCTAACATGGTATTAAAATTTTTTTTTCTTATCCAACCGAATCCATAATTGATATAGTCTAAAGTTCACTAATAAGTCCTTACTAACTATTTTGAAATTAATAAACAAAAGAGTCATCATCTCGATGAGCATACTAAAAAAAACAATATCCTATATATTTCTTCCGTTTCAGTTTATTTATCGTTTTGGATTTTTTTCACACATATTAAAAATATTAAATTTTACAAATTTTCTAGAAAAACACATAATTACATATATACCTAACCACATTTTAACTAATAGAAAAATATAATAGTAGTTAAAATCAATAAATTTTGTTTTGAATTATGAACGAAAATTTTAGTCTACAACGATAACTAAATTAAAACGGAGGAAGCATAAATTTTAATTAAATCTAAATAATATATAAAAATTCAACCAATTTATCACCAATTAATTTTAATTTGAAAGCTCATCTAAGTTAATGTTGTTTCCATGTTATAATTGTGGACGCACATGGTGCTATTTGTAGACAGGAAAAAAACACCTACACAAAACTACTAATGTAGAAAACTAAGAATGCGCAAAATGGAGAGTAAATGCAGTAAGAACCTCTCTAGGGTCTTGAGTTATAGTCCCATATTCACGTGTTACCACTTCGCCGTATTCCTTCACGTACTCGAATTTGATGCAAGTTATACGTGAGAGATCTTGCCCAACATACACTTTCTTTAGACCCTCGTATACACCGTCGTCCCATTCACGCCCACCTTCACCACCGCAAAGTGCCAGCTTCTGGTACATCTTCCCCATCGTGAATTTTCAAATCCTGTAATAAAATCAGAGAAATAAAAAGTATTATATGAAATTGATAAGGGGTAATCATTACCAGGGTACCAAAAATGGGGAAAAAAAAGAGAGAGGATGTAATAGCTACATGAAGAACAAAAATAAAGTGAATGAGAGAGAGAGTCAAGAGATAACCAGTAAAATCTTGAGATCTGATTGAGAATGAAGGCGATGAACCTTATGGTTGATGACATGTGTGTATTTATTGACTCCTCTCGTGAATTGCAACGAACACATGTTTCAGGACTCACGAAGGACTATCAACAGTTGCAACAATTGCTTTTGATATGCGTCCATATATATATAACCAGCTTAATGTATCGTTATAATACTAAATATGATTTATGATACAAAAAATAAGTATATTACAAATATGATCTATGATACAAAAAATAATTACTAAAGATTTTTTTTCCTATCCACAATTATATTGAAAAGAAAAAGTAGGAGATGAGACAGAAATTCCAGAACCAGCTCAATATATTGAAATGTGTAAACGGTAAATTCTTGAGATCTGATTGAGAATGAAGGGGGATAAGTGTGATGGATGTTAAAGAAATGTGTGTTTTGTTGACTCTTCTAATGAACTGGAACCAACACGTGGTTCACGATTACGAAGGATTTGTCACAATATATTGCTACAATAATAAATAATTTATTATATATAATATAAATAATAACAAAAAAATTATCAACAAATACGAAGAAAGAGATCAGATAGAAAAAATATATTCTTTGTGATTGTGTTGTGAAGATGTGTTTTATAACAACAAAAAATTTGTATATACAAATATATATGTGAAAAGTAAATTGATATATAAGGGTTTATAACTAGTATTACTATGCGTTTTTTATGTGACTTTAGTTGTGTTACAGATCTTTAAAAAACTTGGAAATCCTTGTTATTGTCATTTGCTTAACATCTTTATTGCTCTTTTAAAAGTTATCTAAAATAAACCAGCGAAAATTATAGTATGATAAAAAAAATATAGCCACACAATAATTCAAATGATCATGATGTATCATTTAGATTTTGTAAATGCCACGTCTAATGTTATAGCTAGGAGTAGACATGCATTTTAAACATAACTATATTTTGATCTACACTTTTAAAGCATGAGATTATTTTCTAATTTTTGAGACAATTCATGTATTTTAGTAACAAATACAGCATTTTATAGATGATATCTAATTTGTTAGAAGATCATTTTCAATTTTGTTATATGCAAAAGTTTAAATTTTCTTTCTTATAACTTATGTGTATACGTTAAAAAATTGATGGTAAGAAATTAGTCACTGAGCATACGAAGAATAATTTTCAAGACAAACTGAACTATATATAGTTATATTAGGTTCAGTCCATATTACAATGTATGATCATACTTTTGAACAAAATTGCAATATTTTAGTTGATAATTATTTTAAATTTAATATGTATTACGTTGACTTATAAAATCATATATATATATATATATATATATATTTATTTATATTATTTATTTATAAAATAACATATGTTCATTTATTAATTATAAGTAAATTTAAATAGATTAATCTGTTTAGTTAACAGTTTAATTTTAATTTTAACTAACTTTTAAAAATATGTGATTAGTTTCATAAACCTACTTTTAAATATATTTATAAATACTTTATCATTTTTAAATTTATGAGTTTTAACACTTTATACCCTACTATATCTTTATTTATATTTTTGAATTTCTGATTATACATTTAAATAATTTTAATGTATTGGGTTTTATCAATGGAATTAAATTATTTGAATTTAATTTAAAGTTGGTTAACTAAGTAGGCTTAGTAAAAGCTATCCATTATTTAGTCAATTTAGATTTAGTCATATATGAAGTTGAGCTCAAAATATTGAGCAAACAAAAGCATAATTAGTCAATCATGTCTTCTTTCCATTATAGCCATTTGTATTGTTACCTAAAAGAAATTCTGAAAAGTAGTGTTGCAAAAGAAAGAAAAACAAAGAGATCTATATAATATTCACATACTGAATGGCGTGTCATGAAATTTCGTTAATATCATAGTTTTTTTTTTATCAAAATCTTTTAGTACCATAGTTATATCTATTTTCTACATTAAAAGTCTGAAAGTTAAAAGGTTAGAACAATAATAAAGCAACTTCGTTTTCTTCTTTCTAATTTTAATCAAGAATAAGATAGTGTTTTGACAGTCATCTTCTTCCCTCGTTTCTGTAAACTTAAATATGCAACCGATCTGGGCTTTTCTTCTTTTATTATTATTTTTACTTTCTCATATCTAAAATTGAAAAACCTAGCAGAAGTAGTAACAATATATAAAAAAAAAATCTCAAAAAAATTTCATTTTGACCGTGTGGACTTCTTGTATCTCATTCGATGAAGATATCAAGTCATCAAGTGTAAAAGTATAATAGCAATCTAATCTATCTATATTATTAAAAGAGAAGTACCCATATAAAATACCCCTTAGTTTTCACTTTTATTTACAATAGCATGCCACTGAAGTAATTAAATGAACTTATATGTAAGTAATCATTGTCTTTTCCTATTTATTAAACAATTTCCTAAAACAATTTTAGCTTAATTTTCATGTTTAATATATTCCCTAAAATACACTAGCTTATTTTTAGGAATATTCATATTTAAAAACGATTTTAACAATATTAAATTTGTATAACGTTACCACTAATTATTTTGAAGAAAATTCAAGTTTAAATTCGAAATTAAAAAAATATTATGAATATTCCTAAAATATATGTTTAACTTAGCATTAATTATTTTGAACAATAAGATTTTAAATATATTTAAACTACTTATAAACAACATGAACTATTTGTAACTGAATATTATTTTAATATAATTAAATCTCACCTAAGATTATATATTTTTCAAGAATTTCTAAAATATATGTTTTACCATTTTGGTTGCTATTAATTATTTTCAACAAGAAAATTTAATAGTGAAATTGAAGTATTATTCAAACTATCAATAGGTAAATATTACTTTTTTAAAAGTTTAATAATGAACACGAATCACTATTTTTACAGCACATAAACTATTCGATTGTTGTGTTTATAAAAATTTAGAAATATGATAAATATTTGAAAATATTAACGGATAGACATTTAAATAATATTCATTTATAGAAAAAATGAAATAAATACCCGTCCGGTCGGACGGGTCCAGCTCTAGTTAAAATTAAAGTACATTAATAATTAACTCTGATTTTTTTCTTAATATTTACTATTGAATGCCATTGGATTTAAAAACAGTTATTTTATAACTTAACAATCCTACCTACTAAATTTTACAAAATCGAGTGCACCTAAAATCACGTGGTTTGTTATCCAATATGCCTTGGTTTAATTTGTTCTTCAGAAATCAAAACAAATGTGATTCAATACTAAATATATTAATACAAATAATATAATATAAAACCATATTTATCATTTCGTAAATTTTAAAACATATTAATTTTTTCTTAGAAAAAATAATAATATGTTATATTATATATAATAAATATTTTTTAAAAATTAAATATTAGTGTACATAATAATACAAAATTGACATAAAAACAAAATAACAGCTCAAATAATAACTTACTTATTATATTACTAATAATTGTATATGTGTTAAAAGTCTGAAGATACAAAACAACATTCAATACTACATATGATTAGTATATAATAAAAAGGAAAAATGAAATTCAATACAAATAGTAATTCAACACTAATATCAAAATATTTATATACAACAAACATATACAATATGTTTTAAGATTTAAAAAAACACATGCACGGAACTATAATAAGAGGTGGTAGATTCTCAAAATATAAAAGATATTCGTTTGGTTTCCTAAAAAAAAATGATATCGTTTGGTTAAAACTCGAAGTAATTAAGTGGTAGCTTTTTCATTTAAGGTAAATAAGTAATATTTGGTATTTTTATCAAATAATTACCATAAAATCAATAACAAAGTTATTTCAAAAAAATAAATGACATTTCTTGGTAAATAACTCTAAAACCTAAGGGAAGAATCCTAGTAGGGATTCTGTTTTAATAGTATAGAGAAAAGAATCATTCTTAAAACTTTGTGCCAAGATTTTTTTATTATTAATTTAGTTTTCTAAACTCTAGGAAGATAAACTGAAATCATTTCTATTTTTGTTAGCATAATTGTAAGAATTTTTTTTTTTAGTTAATATTGTTCCATTCCCTTTATTCATGAATATATAATAAATTTTTGCTATTCTGGAATTTGTTAAGTCTAAATTTTAATATATCTACTCTATTAATTTCTACATGTGCAACATTTTGTATGAATATATACTTCAATAATAAATGTCAGATGAATTCTATCATCCACATATATATATATATTATGATTGAAAAATGCATGATGATGATGTATGTGTAATTTTGTTTTATTAGTCCATCAAAGAAATATAAACCACTGTCAAAGATTAAAATACAAAGTAAATGACAGCATTTTATTTGTTGGACTATCGGTTATTCAAATACAAAGTTATGAATAATAAAAAAAAGTTATGAATAATCCAAACTCGTATTAATGTTTGCAAGAGTCTAGGAAAAATATTGTTATCATTGTATAACCGTGAATATATTTTATGTGTAGAAGGGAAGTTATAGTCTATCCTAAATATAAGGAATGGTAGTATCTTTTATTTCTAATGTGTTATAAATAGGTCCAAATTTAAATAACAATATTTTTAAGTAGGTAAAAATTAAGACTCTAAATTAGTAGAGTAGACTAGATTTTGACCCGCGCGAGTTTATGTTTGATGCAAACTTTATATAATCGCATTTCCTATACATGTAGAAATGTGGGATAAACTTGTTTAGTTCTTTAATTTCATCAAACATAGTCTTTTTAAAAATGCAGGATAATCTTTCGGTGAAAATGTTATATGACCGTATTTTTGTTTTATATAAAGTAGTCATGTGCATAAAATCCATAACTCGACATCTAAACTCAATCTAAACAAAAGAAAATTGGATCCGTAAGCGATCAAAAATCTAAAATATATCAGAATGAATTTTGTAAGGGTGGTACAAAATATATCCAAATCAAAATGTTATTAGCCAGACCCGAACGAATAACCCAAAAACCAAAAAAACTGGAAAAAATCTGAATCGATCTGAATGTCCAAATTAGTCATAAATATAAATATTTGAAACATAAATATCTATTTTAAATATTCAGTTTTATATTTTATTTTAAAATGATATTTAAAATTAATTATCTAAATTTTAACTAAGTACTTTAATATCCAATTCTGTAAAAATAAGTATCTTTCTTTTGTTTTGGTTTTAGATTTTAGATTACCAAACCAATATAACCCGAGTCCGAACGATATATGGTTTCTTTATCGGTTTTAGGATGTGTACAAATTAGAACCAAACTCGACGTGTTATATTTGATTCTGATCCATACTTACAAACATGTCTACTAACATATTATGACACCTATGATGTGATATATATTAGCTTTGATTCAAAATATTCGATCCGTATCCAAAGAGGTACTTGAACTCCCAAGCATAACTTATATTATGTTTTATATTTTGTTAAATTAATTTTATATTTGATAAATATTTTTTCTGTTTATTGGAATAACCCGTAAAATTATAATCATAAAAATACCAGTAATAACATGTTTCATCATATAATTAAATATTAATAGTAGCTATTATTAATATTTATTTTATAAAAAAAAAATATATAAACGATTTTAAGACTTTATCTATGATAATTATGTTATTATGTAAGGTTTGAAAAAAATTGTTTAATATTATTTTGTGTATCAGTTACATATAATTAAATGTTAATTTTTTATATCCTAATGTTATAATTTAGATATGTATATTAAAATAAAAAATTATTTCTTTTTTAATATTTATTGTAGTATTTTGTTATTCTGTAAAAGTAATTCATCTAGTTTATAATATATAAAGTAGATTAATTTATATTATAATTATTATTTTGTGTAAGTTTTAGTTACAAATATGAAATATTTATATATAAATGTTATAGAAAGTTAGTTCTTATTATATAAATTAAAATGAGTTAATACTCATTTATAATTTAATTTAATATTATTTACGTTTTTATTATTAAAATAATATTAAAAAATAAATATTTATTTTTAAAATAAAAATATATTAAAGATATTGTTGAAATGTAATCTGGAAAAGTAGTTAAGAGTATCTTTTTGATATCTTATTTTGAATATATTTAAATATTATATTAATATTATGTTGTTATTTAATGATAACTAAGTTTGTTATATGTAACATAACATAAAATTAAATTAATGTAATGTTTTGAGGTAGATTACTTGCAAGTAGATAAAAAGTGCTTCTGTTTTAATAGTATTAACTAGATTTTAATCCGCCCTTTAAAGGGCGGGTATATTTTTTGTTTTACATTTTAAAAAAAATAAATAAAATTCATTTTATTTTTGAAAGCGAAAAATTAATCTTTAACAATAACTTCTTACTTTATCTAAATTTATAATTTTATATATACTTAAAGTTTAAATGAACTATATTAGTAAGTATATTAGATGGATTAGGATTTTATATCAGATTTTTGACCTGCAAAAAAACATAATATTATTTTAATTTGAATATTTATGGAATTTTAGTAAGTTTATTAGATAGATTAGGATTTTAGATCAGATTTTTGACCCGCAAAAAAATATAATTTAGTAAGTATATTAGATGCTTAGAATTTACAGAATTTTGATTTTTAGTTTTATTTCTTGATTTAAGTGTTTAGTTTTGATTTTGATATCTATATATAGAAGGCAATAATATATTTTATGTTATCAAATATAATAAAAGTTAAATCCTTTTAAATATAATTTTCAATATTCATAACATTTAGTTTTTGATCTGTTAATTTTCACCTGTACAGTTATTGTAAATTTAATATGATATATTTTCTTACTAAATAACCTATGTTCTTTTAAATAAATCTAAAATCTTTAAGAAAGATCAAACAATTTGTAATAATATATTTGTATCTAAGTAGGATAATACATCTATTTAATTTTAGTTTTATGTTTAAAATTACAAAATTTAAATAAGATAAAATCTTTTTGATATAGCACGTATTCATTGTAGAAGTCAATCTATTATAATTTATTGCTCTGATATACTAACAATTATCTGTTCCTTTAATTTAGTGTTCCTTAATTATAGGGTTAGTGGGTTAGTTTACAAAATAAAAAAAATATTGATATCACTATTGATATCCTTTCTTAATTTGAAAAAACAGATACAACGTTGTCTTAATAAAATATAACAATATAATAATAATTAGCTCTGTGTTATCTTATTGATTGATCGGATCGCAGGATCGAATCGGATGTGTCAGTTTACTAACCTTAGTTATATATATTAATGTGCAACGAATCAAATATGATTTGAAGACGTGGCCATGACCCACAAATGTCTAATATTGACCATTGTTAAATAATGATTTCCCGCTCCTGCTCAACTAGTGCAGTATATTTTTTCGTGATTGATTTTCTCAGAGATAATTGTTAGCCCATTGCTGGACCATAGTTTAAAGACTATGGGTCTAATACAACATAATCTATTTTAGAAAGGGGTCATAGTAAATCTAGCTAATGGAAAATCCGTCTAAGCAAAATTTTGATCGACGGAAATTGTTGTTGATCAACCAGAGAGTCAAATCTGCATCATTGATGAAGAAATGTGAGGGTTTGAGTCACGGATAGCAGAGATCTTGTTCTTGATCAATGATGTTACGTTAGTAGCTATTGAATCCGTTGAGCGAAACTCTTGGCCATGAATTCTTGTATTCCGCTCCCTCTAGACGTGGTAGATTGATGCTTGCCATGAGAGGAGTCTTACCAAACGAAGATGTTTGGGTAGATGAAGAGTTTGTAGGGAGATGAAGAGGTTGTTCCATTGGCAATTTGGTGGTGTTCTTGATTTAGTGGAGAGGCCATACCATATTGAGTATGCGTAACTGCAGTCGAAGAAAAGGTGATCACAAGTTTCCAAGGTTAAGTTATAGAGTACACAGAGCAGGTCCGTGGTAATTTCCCCACCTTAGAATTCTATCCTTGTGGGGCATCGGTTTAGATTGACATGCCAAGTGAGGAACTTATGTTTCAGAATTCCTCTTGAGAACCACACAGTTTTAGACCAAGGTACCTGAGGCTTATGTTCTCTAATAAGGTTGTAGATCATGCATGTGGAGTAGCGCTTGATGGCAGTGCCCTGGGGGCTTCAGATCACTATGTTCTCCAATGTTGACAGATTGATTGTTGTTAGATGGGTGTGGAGTTGAAGCTGTCGGTCCGAGTGTGGAGAAGGAAGAGACCAAATTCCATTAACACAAATATCCGAGACAGTAGAGGATGGACTAATCCCAAGTGTTGGAGAAGCGGGATGGTCGAGAAACTGTTTAATGTTTCCAAAGGGCTTCAGTTGTCTATCCAGAATCTTGTTTCTCTTACCCATCTCAATCTTTACTCAGCCGTAAGCAAAATCCCTTGCTCTTAATAATTTCTTTACAGTGTGGGAGTGAGATTGCTTTTTCTTAATTGTCCAGAAGTTGCTTTGACAGTTCTGAAGGATGGTATTAACGAACCAGGCGACGCAAATCGAACCAGAACAGAAGAAAAGGGGACACGCCACCCTAGCTGAATGATGACCCTCTGAAGTTCTTTTCAATAGATAGGCACCGCAAATCGAATTAATGAGCTTTACGCACTGCTTAGGGATTGTAAAGGTTGAGCACCAGAAGTTTGAGATTCCCGCTATTACACTGTTTATTAGCAATAACCTTCCTGCAAACAAAAGCGATTTAGCAGTCCAGCTATTAACTCTCCTTTTGACCTGTTGAATGAATGGTTCAAAGTTTGCCATCGATAGTTTCCTGGTAATTTAGCGGGACTCCTAGATAACAGACCGGCAATTTCTCATGACTCAATCCTGTTTCTGAGCTAATAATGTTTGTTTCCTCATTTGACAGGCCGCATGAGTAAAAAGAGGATTTGGAGACACTGACTGTAAGCCCCGATACATCTGCAAATTATCGTAATACCTACATTATATTCTTCACCGAGCTGGTAAATCCATGATATCACTCAAATTACTCTAAGGAGTGAATTACTCTCTCAAATAAGAGGTTCAATTGTAGTACTTAGGGATCGAATCCAAAAGGAGCTAGGGAACCTAATAAATCTAGTCAAGTAACAATCTAGGCGATTATATAAATAGCATAAACAATAAATAAGTAAACATGATATATTCCAATCAAGCAAGACAATTACTTAATTGAGAATGGAAACAAAGATTCTTGAAACTAAAATGGAAAAGATGCTAGACTTAGGGTTTTTATGTAGGTATTGGGATTATAAACCTATAGGAGCTATTTAGTTGTTTGCGAGATACTATAGAGCATTAACTATCTTGATTAACAAATTATCTAAACTATTGTTCAAATAATTAAGTCTAATGACCGGCTGGTCGCACTTGACAGTGTCGAACGATTATTCAGTAGGAACATCGTTCGATACACTAAGCTCATCATCGATCGATTTCTGATCGGAAGATCGATCGATGAGTCCGGTCAAGCAATACACACGAGTTAACATAAACTCACTAAAGACTTCTAAATCAAAATCGCTTTATTTCTAACAATCTTAGCTTAATAGGGAATGTGTTCAGGATTATAAGAATTGTTTAAATGTCTCTAATCCAACCTAAGTAATCCAGGATTCAATGTTTCTAGTTAGCTACTCTAGAACCATGAGCAATAAGAACATCCTATTAATAAGTATCACAACTAGCAATCCTATAGATAGGACTAATCCCTCAAACCTATTTAAACCCTAAATCTAACAAGTAAACTACTCAAACATAGCTAAGCAATTCATAACACAAATAGATAAATAAAAATGCATATTATAAATAGATAGATGGGTAGAAAACACTGGAGTTCCAATCTCAAATATCTTTGATGATCTTCTCTCCAAACTATAAACCCTAAACTTTTTGCTATGAAAAGATTACAAAAACTCTCTCTCCCTCTCTCTCTCTGCCTCTAACACTTTGGTATCTCTCTCTCTGCCTTTAACACTTTGGTAGAGTATATAAACTTAGGTTAAAACTCGCCAGGGGTAAAATTTTCATTTGGTGATGATTGAGCTTCAAGTCAACTTGTCTGTCGAATTGGCTTGTACGAATGTTGTCTGGTTGGGTAAGAGTAGAGACCTCAACACCGGCTTCAAGCGACTGACTAGGATCTTGGAGATAGTCTTGTATAGCGTATTACAACAGAAGATTGGCCTATAGTAAGAGATTTTTGAGGCACCACTATGCTTAGGAACTAAGGTTAGGATGGTGGAATTTGTTGAGAAAGGAAGCATGCCCGACGTAAGGAATGACTTGATTCCTGAGATGACCTCTGCACCCACAATTGGCCAAGCCACTTTGTAGAATCTTGACGTTAATCCATCTGGACCATGTGATTTGTTTGGATTCGTCTTGAGTATGACCTTTTCAATGTCACTGCCGATGGGCAAAGGAGTCATTGTTGCTTGAAGTTCACGGGGCATCTGTAATCCGTAAGATCATGTATCCAATACGGTGTTATTGCAGAGGTTGGCTGAGTTTGAGGAGCAAGGAATTGCTGGAAGTGAGCTATGGCGAGGGAGCTCATTGCAACATGGTCCGTTATGAATGCACCACACAACATGGTAAATGATCTGATTGAATTCATTGCATTGCGCACTTGAGTTAATCGGTGAAAGAATGTGGTATTAAAGTCTCCTTCCTTGAAACATTGGATTCTAGAGCGCTGACGGAAGTAACACTCCTCTATTACTCATACGAACTCCCAACGTTCAATCAGTTTTTTCTCTTCTAGCTTATTCTCTGTTGTTGGCTGATTCAAAACCTGGACATGCACAATTTGAAGTAAACTATTAGCTTCTCTCACTCTCGTTTGACTGTTTGAAAAATTCTCTCTATTAAGTTTTTTTTCAAATCTCTCTTAATCTTTTAAATTTTCACACAGAGATGAGAGAGATCCATTGCAATGCCTCCGGCCTGATTCCAAGCTTGGTTAACCGTTTGGTAGAAGAGATGGTGTTTGGTTAGGTAGTTGTAAAATTTGAAAGGTCTGGTTCCCGGTGAGGGGAGGTCAACGGCAAGGTCAACGGTGGCTGGGGAATGATCAGAGATTTCAGGGGCGAGAAAGACTGCTAGGCTATGGGGGAAAGAAGAGATTGGTTTACGAGACATCGGTCCAGTTTTTTGGATATAGGCTGAGAGGGGCCTTTGTTTGACCAAAAGAGAGGTCCTTGGTAACGGAGGTCAAAAAGGCCAAGCTCAGATAGGGTATTTCGAAATTCTGACATTGGGGGATCATAGCAGTTAACATTGGGGTTGGAGTGTTCAGAGAAGTGAAGGATTTGATTAAAATCCCCACCAACAATCCAGGGAGCAGTGTCTAATGCCATGGTTTGATGAAGATTAAGGAGATCAACACAGATGTTATTCCTTTCTGAGCTTAAGTTTGCCTCATAGATAGCTATACATCGCAAGTAAGCGACTGACGAGATTGTTGCAGGGACGTTACGGAGACTGGTGACTTCTAAATGATGATCACCCTTTCGTCAGGGTCTGAAGAATGGTTTGACACATAACTCCAGTTAGGGCAGGTTTTAGATAGAACTAGGTTTAGCTGAGGTTCCTTAATTTTACTTTCCAAAATAGCACCAAAGTGATCTTACTATGGACCAACCAATCGTAGAATGATTTGTGCTTGTCTGGGTCATTTAGGCTACGAACATTCCCAAAAAAAGTTTTGTTACTCATGAGGATTTGGAAGGATTGTCTCCTTGAGGTATGAGAGAACCATCAGGGGAAAAAAATAATTGGTTTTTGGGTAGAGAGGAAAAAGATAGGGGGGATTTATTAGTAGGGGTAGTAGGTTTTGGGGTGTTGAAAAAGAACGGATCAAGGACAGCAAAAGGGTTATGGACGTGAATTTTTGGCTTATGGGGAGTGACGGATTTTAGAGGTGGCTTTGTGTTTGAATAGGGAAGGTCGTCTAGATTGAGGTGTTGATAAGGAAACCACAAAAGGAGCGTCAGATAGAGAGGTTGAGAAGGTAATAGTGTTGGTTTCAGGGGAGGGAGGGGTTGTGTTGGTTTGAATTACGGGATTAGTTGTAAGTTGAAAGTCTATTGGCATTGATGGTCCCTCAGAGCTAGAGGGGTTAAGAGATATTATTTCTTGAAGGTCAGCTTCAAAGTCTGAGGATGGAAGGGGGTCTTAGAAGGGGTGGAGATACTGGGAGGTATAGGTTCAGACGTTGGTATAGTAGGTTTAGGCAGTGGTAGCTAGGTGTTCTGGGGCTCTCCGGTTGGAATTGCCGTCTAGTCTGGGGGGGATTGATAAGAAATCCTTTAGAATATGACCAAAATGATTATAGAAGGAACAAGTTGGAGGGGTCCAGGGGTAATCGACTGTTACTGGGATGATCTCTCCGCTAGTCCTTTTCAGTTCAATGAGTGCAGGGAGGGGAGACGTTATGTCAGCTTCAATTTTCACATTCGCTACATTTAGATCAGTCAAGTTCTTTGTGACCTCATCTGTTTCTTTTGGCTCTCTTATGAGGCCGGCAGCAAAACTTAGACCTTCTAAGCTACGGAGATATAAGGGTAACGCTTTTAGGTGAGCCCATAGAGGTATCGAGGAGAGATCAATGGGATCAGCAGCCCTTGACGAGGTCCATGGAGATATTTGAACATTGCCGTACCAACATACCATAGTCTTTTCTCTAAGAATTTCTTTCTAATAAATTCATTTGGTATTCCCACCAGTATTGTTCTGTCTTGTAGGTTAGTTCTGATGTCCAGCCGCTGGTCTTTCCCCCAGAGAAAGTTGAGGACACTTTGAATTGCTTGGTGTTGGGCCCGAATGTAGCCCGTTAGCTGAAATAATGGGCTCGAATGGTAAAAGTCGTTAACATGACATTACAAGCCCGTTAAATAATTCATCCCTCGAAGAAGAACTGAACAAAAGTCGGAACCTGTTTGTTAATGGGAAAATCATTAATAAAACAGGTCACGGAAAAAAGCTCCGGACCTCGTTTACAAACAGCTAACGAAAAACAGCTCAAGTTGGACACATGAGACCTGGTCAAGAGGAGGCTGTTGCAAATCCCACAACTCACGGAGGAAATCTCGGAGGTTCATCGGGAGAAGTTAAACGTGACCTAGGGCTATTTAAAGGAGGGGGAGACGAAGAAGAAAGGGATCATTCATTTTTAATCAATTTTCACATATATTGTTACTGAAAAATCATTCAGCTATTTTCTTTGTATTCATCAGAGTCATCTTTGTAAACCTTATTCATTAATACAATCGTATTCATTCTTTAAGTTCTAACCGGATTCAGCCCACGATTGTCTTTTCCCCAATCTAAACCTAACCTAAATTAGAGAGTGAGTTTTACCCCTCACATTTTGGCGCCGACTGAGGGGAACGAGAAAATTGAATCCTTTACTCCGTAACTTGAGAATGGATCACTCCAACCAGGCAACGAGCCCATCCATCCCTGATCCCGTGATCCAGATCGACGGCTCACCGAACAGGAGAGACCCGGACCCTCAGGATCCAGAACCTCGATCCGCCGATCACCGATCCGAGCAACAGCCTCCGGCTAATGCTCGACCGAACCAACCTGGAATAACTAACCCAAGGTCATCTAGTGGAAACAGCTCCAGGGTAACAGCCCCCGAAAACCCTCAGCGTCAACCCACTCCGAACCAATCGGAAGCTCAGCTATCCGAAATGCGTCAAATGATGGTGCAATTGGTAGAAAGAGCTCAGGATAATGAGCGTACGTTGCAACAGATAACTGCTCGACAGCAAAGGTTCGAAGAGATGACTATATCTCTAACCGAGACGACTCAGCCGTTGCAACGTCAGAACTCAGGTGTCACTTTCCGAGACCGACTGACCGAACCCACGTTCCCTCGTGGACGTCTGGATTTTTTCCCCAACAGCACTGCTCAAGATGGGCAAGAATCTGTTCTCCGGACACCTCATGCTGGAACAACCCCAGCATTCAGTCCACCCGTAACCAGCGCTATGGGAAGTAACATAGCAACAACAAGCTCTGCACCCAACAGGGTTCCCGAACCGAGCACACGTTTACCGCCTCCGCCACCTGTTTTTAGGTCCGGATAAGGAATATCTTTTCCTCCTAGGGGAAGAGCATCAGCTTCTGCTTATCAGGCTGGGAGCACGATCCCAAATCGAGTCAGCCACCAGAGGACGGAAGCTGATCCTACAGCTCACCTCCCTGGTCGCGTCCCTCAAAATGGCCCTAGAGCTAGTGAGCGATTTAGCCCATCTAATGCTTGGGAGAACGACCACACTCGACTCCGTCAAGAATCTCCCCATCAGATTCATCATGACGACCCAACCGTCCTTCCCTTAGAGGGACCTGAGGCTATCCGCCGATACATGGAGCAAACTCATGCAGCTCTCCAAAAGTTGAATGCTCAAGTCCACAAAGCAACAAGCTCAGCTCCCGAATCGAGAGCTTGATTGAGGAAACCCGTGGAACCCCATTCACAAACAAAATTGCTAGCTCTTGCATAAGAGATACCCGAAATATTAGGATCCCCGAATATGATGGGACCTCAGACCCTAAGGCTCATTTGAGAGCCTTCTGATTAGCTATAGTGAAAGCTCACTTCACAAGAGAAGAGTGTGAAACAGGTTATTGCAGAACCTTTGCCGAGAACCTAGCCGGAACAGCTCTCGAATGGTTTTCGAGCCTTGAGCCGAACTCAACAGATAACTTCGACCAGCTCACCAACGCCTTCATGAAGCAGTACTCGACCCATATCCTCAAGCAAGCTTTCGAGGCCGACCTATGGAAAATCAGGCAAGGAATGGGAGATTCGTAACGAATCTATATCGAGAAATTCATAGCAGTCAGAACTAAGCTCTCGAATCCCAACGATCAAGTTGCCATCGAAGCCCTTAGAAGAGGTCTCTGGTACAAATCAGAATTCTGGTCCGAGTTAACGCTTAATCCTCCCCCAACTATCGATGATGCCCTTCATAAAGCATCAAGATATATTACCTTGGAAGAGGAAACAGCTGCGCTAGATAGAATCCATAAGAAATCCCAGAATCACCCAAAAGGTGAAACCTCGGAAGCAAAAGGATCTTCTAGAAAAGGGAGCTCCCAGAATAATCAGACCCAGGGAGAACATTCTTATGCAGTCGAGGAAGTCCAACAGGAAAAACCTGTTGCCGCGACAAGCAAAACCCCTTTGGTCAAAAGGCTACAATAAGAACAAACATTGCTCTTATCACGATCGAAAAGGGCACTCAACTGAGGAATGTTGGGACCTCCAACGACAATTGGCAGCTAAATTCGTAGCTGGGGAAATAAAGGACGTGGAACTCAAAAAACCGCCTCCTTACCAGAAAAGAGGTCCCAGAGATACCTCTCCGAAGCGCGAAAGATCGCCTGAAAAGGAAACAGACTCGCCGCCGCCAGCTCCCAAGAAAAGAGTTGACATGATTCATGGGAAATTTCCCCAAGGGAAAAGTCTACAAATCGAGACCCTCCTAAGCAAACCACCACCTCAATCGAGCCCCAGTTCGAGGGTGGATTATATCCTTGGAGGCTCCGATATATGTCAAGACTCCATTAATTCAATCAAGAGTCACGTACGGAAGGCTGTTTCCAATACTCAATCTAAGCCTCCCAACCCCGAATCCAACACTAAAATTTCTTTCTGGGAGAGCGAGACATCAGATCTCGACAGACCTCACGATGATGCCTTAATCGTCACCCTGAACATAGCAGGTTACGAGGTGCCTAAGCTGATGGTTGACACCGGAAGCTCGGTCGACCTTATCTTCTATAACGCCCTGAAAGGGATGGAAATAGATGACTACGAAATTATTGGTCAGAAAGCTAACCTTGTAGGCTTCTCCAGGGAAACAGTTACCTCCTTGGGAACCATCAAGCTCCCGGTCATAGCTGGAGGAATCATGAAAAATGACCAATTTTGTAGTCATCGACAGACCTTCTCCATTTCACGCGATCCTAGGAAGACCCTGGATTCATAAGATGAAGGCAGTAGCCTCCACTTATCACCAATGCGTGAAATTTCCGACACCTGACGGAATAACCACCGTGCGGGGTAGCCAGAAGATCTCCAGGATCTGTTACTTGGGAGGATTCGGAATCCTCAAGGAATCACCCCAATAGCAATTACAGATCCAGGAAGGTCGAGAGATGCAACAGAATATTCGAGGTCCCCCTAGAAACCTAACCGAACGAGTTAGCATCGACGACTCTGACCCCGAGAAAAAAAGTGAACATCGGATCAGAGCTACCTCTCGAAACTAAAAAGGAGTTAATCGACTTCCTGAAAAGCAACGTCAAAACGTTTGCATGGACCACCAGCGACTTGAAGGGTATAGACCCAAACGTCACCACTCACAAGCTCAATGTAGATCCCACTTTCAAACCAATCAAACAAAAACGCCGTAAGCTAGGCCTCGAGAAAGCTCAAGCCGTCAACGACGAAGTAGATCGACTCACGAAAGCAGGGTCCATCCGAGAAGTACATTACCCCGATTGGCTGGCTAACCCCGTAGTAGTGAAAAGGAAAAACGGAAAGTGGAGAATCTGTGTAGACTTCACCGACCTAAACAAGGCTTGCTCTAAAGATAGCTTCCCGTTACCTCACATCGATCGCCTAGTTGAGGCGACAGCTGGCCATCAGCTCTTGTCCTTTATGGATGCCTTCTCGGGATATAACTAAATCATGATGAATCCTGAGGATCAAGAAAAAACCGCGTTCATAACCGAACGCGGGACCTACTGTTACAAGGTAATGCCATTCGGATTAAAAAATGCGGGAGCTACCTACCAAAGGCTTGTGAACAAAATGTTCGCCGGACAGCTTGGAAAAACCATGGAGGTATACATCGACGAAATGCTGGTTAAATCCTCAGCTGGGGAAAATCACATCTCCCACCTAAAAGAATGCTTTGATATCCTCAACAAATACGATATGAAACTAAACCCCGCAAAATGCACCTTCAGAGTGCCCTCGGGCGAATTTCTCGGTTACCTCATAACCGAGAGAGGTATCGAAGCCAACCCAAAACAGATAGTGACCTTCCTGGAAATGTCGTCACCTAAGACAACCAGGGAGGTACAAAGACTGACTGGACGAATCGCCGCCTTGAACCGATTCATATCTAAATCCACCGATAAATGCCTCCCGTTCTACAAACTTTTAAAAAACAATAAGAAGTTCCTATGGGACGAGAAATGCGAGGAAGCCTTCAAACAATTGAAAACTTACCTCTCCGAGCCTCCGATCTTATCCAAACCAGTAACTGGAGAACCCCTGTACCTATACCTCGCTGTATCAACTGCTGCAGTCAGCGGCGTGCTGGTACGAGAGGAACAAAACGAGCAAAGACCTGTCTATTACACAAGCAAAAGTCTAATAGACGCCGAAACCAGATACCCTACCATGGAAAAGTTAGCTCTAGTAGTCGTAACAGCTGCTAGAAAGCTATGACCTTACTTCCAATCACACTCGATCGTGGTAATGACCTCACAGCCAATACGCACGATTCTGCACAGTCCTAGCCAATAAGGACGATTAGCTAAGTGTGCCATAGAACTCAGCGAATACGATATCGAGTACAGACCCCGAGCAGCCATAAAAGCTCAGGTCCTCGCCAACTTCATCATCGAGCTATCGTCTAAACAACTAGACCCGAGATCTGAAGCTCCGGAATGGAGCATGTGTGTCGACGGAGCCTCATCAAAACAAGGGTCCGGGATCGGTCTAAGGCTGACCTCTTCAGCCGGAGAAACCATCGAGCAATCCTACAGGCTCGGATTCAACGCTTCAAATAATGAGGCCGAATATGAAGCGCTAATCGCAGGATTAAGACTCGCCCTAAGCCTCGGAATCCGAGAGCTAAATGCCTACAGTGACTCACAGCTGGTAGCTAGCCAGTTCCATGGGGAATACGAAACAAGGGACGAAAGAATGGGGGCATACCTCGAAGTCGTACAAAGCCTCACTAAAAAGTTCAGCAAGTTTGAACTAACAAGAATCCCACGAGGAGAGAACTCCTCAGCAGATGCGTTGGCTGCATTAGCATCCACATCGGACCCGCTAGTAAAACGAATTATACATGTAGAGGGAATCGAAAAGCCAAGCATCGACATAGCTACCAAGGCCGAAATCGATAGCAAACCGAAAGAGCAAATAGAAGGTAACTGCTCCGAGTCAGCAGCAACCCAAGTTCTAACAACATTCTGGTTCCCAAAAACCAAAACTCGCAAATTCAGGAAGCACACCGCCGGGGGCACAACCCAGCCTCCAAGCTCACTTGTCTTCAGAGTAAACACTCGCAAAACGAGATATTCCCCTGAACCCGAAACTCCAACCGGAGACACGATCCTTACCCCGGAAATCAACGACACACCTGAAGATATTCCTCCAGATCTAGGCTCCGACGAACCTAACCGAAGGAATATCCCCTGGGGCACGACCTCCGGCCGAACAACTCCCGGGAACCTGATCCAGCACAGGGACCTCCTTCATCCCTTCACGACAAAATTATAGAAAGAGAGGACTGGAGAATCCCAATCATGCAGTATATTTCGGAGGGCAAGGTCCCCCCCCCCCATAAATGGGAAGCTCGAAAACTCAAAGCAATAAGCGCAAGATACTACATAATGGAATCTATCCTTTATAAACGAAGCGTATCGGGACCTTACCTGAGATGCGTCCACGGTCTCGACGCTATCAAACTCATGGAAGAAATGCATGATGGTTCCTGTGGGAACCACTCCGGTGGTAGAGCCTTAGCTATCCGAATCAAAAGGCAAGGCTATTTCTGGCCTACCATTATCGCTGACTGTGAGGTCTACTCATCCTCATGCGACAGATGCCAGAGGCACGCACCATTTATACACCAACCCTCAGAGAAATTATCCTCGATATCCGCCCCATACCCATTCATGAGATGGTCCATGGATATCGTAGGACCGCTAGTTGTGTCTGGAAAAGGAAGGCAGAAGTTACGCTTCCTACCAGTCCTAACAGACTACTTCACAAAATGGATAGAAGCCGAAGCCTTCCAACAGGTAACTAAAGTCGAAACCGAACGACTCGTATGGAGAGACATCATTTGCCGCCACGGCGTCCCATACAAAATCGTAATTGATAATGAATCACAATTCATATCTAACGACTTCAAGGACTTCTGCGACAAGTGGAAAATTAGGGAAACGGCCAGGCGGAGGCTGCTAACAAGTCGGTATTAGCAAACCTCAAGAAACGCCTTGGAATCGATAAAATTTCGTGGTCCAAAAGGTTACCCGAAGTGCTTTGGGCATGCCGAACCACCCCACGAAGAGCTACGGAAGAAACCCCTTTCTCCCTAGCCTACGGGATGGAAGTTGTCGTCCCAGCTGAAACCATCACAGGGAGCCTCCGCCGAGAGCTCTGTACGACAAATCCCGAAGCTAACAATCAGCTCTTGTCAGATAACCTTGACCTGATCGAGGAACGACGGGATCGAGCCTTGCTCCGCATTCAAAACTACCAACAAGCAATGGCTCGACATTACAATTCCAAGGTCAAGTCCCGGCAATTCGTTGTAGGTGACCTGGTATCAGAAAAGTTTTTAACCATACCAAAGAGCCGAACGCCGGAAAATTAGGGACCAATTGGGAAGGCCCCTACCAAATCATCCACGTGATACGACCAGGCGTTTACAGACTCATGAAGGTACGAACCGGGGTACCCAAAATCCGATCATGGAATGCCATGAACCTCAAGAAATACTAGCATTAGGTACCTAAAATCCATTGAACTACGTTCGTCTTGATCCCTTGACTGGGTACGTAGGCAACTCCGTTATGAGTGCAGCCCCAATCTCACCTCAACATATTTGTCTTTACATTCAAAGGGGGCACGTGTTCAAAAACACACAGCCCAGGCTATTAGCTCCATGATTATTATGTATTCCATAAGAATTATTAATAAAATCTACATTTCAAGCATCTCAAGTTTCTATCATACAAAATCAGGTCTCGGCAGATCCAGACCTAAGGTCTTAAAACCCTACGAACAAAATCAGGTCTCGGCAGATCCAGACCTAAGTTCTTAAAATCCTTCATATAAAATCATGTCCCGACAAACCCGGACCTAAGGTCTTAAAACCCTACAAACAAAATCAGGTCTCGGCAGATCCATACCTAAGGTCTTAAAATCCTTCATACAAAATCAGGTCCCGGAAAACCCGGACCTAAGGTCTTAAAACCCTACAACTAAAATCAGGTCTCGGCAGATCCAGACCTAAGGTCTTAAAATCCTTCATACAAAATCAGGTCCCGGCGAACCCGGACCTAAGGTCTTGAAACCCTACTATCTAAGTCAGGTTTGACAAACATAAACCTCAATCCCAGGTCTTAAAATCCCTAACGAGAATCAAGGTCTTAAAATCCTTAGCAAAATCCAAGGTCTCAAAATCCTTCAGGAGCGAATTCAGGTACCTAAAGAACCCGACCAAAAGTCTCAGAATCCTTAGCTATGATCGACATCTGAAAGGAGGTTCCGAGTAAAATCAGGTCCCGAAAACCTGACCACGAGATCTCACGCTGAAAGATAACGGGACCTGCTGCTAGCGAGCCCCATAATCCTTTATTCAAAGAAACGAAGACTTCAACCTAGACAATCGAATTTACGCTAAAGATTTCATCAGGTCATCGACAAGACCCTCAGCAAGAAAACTCGATTCTAGTTAAAGAGAAATGAAAATATTCACAAGTCAAATGACTTAGAGCAAAACCAAAACGAAATAAAGGTTTAAAATCCTCCCCAGGCTACTTAAGTTCAAAGATCTTAAACAAAGCAAAGGTTTAAAGACCTCCACAGGTCACGAGTCTTAACAAAAGATAGAAGAAAGCCTAGTAGGCGAAAAGTCTGGAAAACATAAAGACATAATTTTAAGAAAAATAAAAGACGACATCTAGACTTCCATTTCGTCAACACCCTTCCCCTCATCCTTATCTTCTTTGCTTGGTAACAACTCCTTAGCTAAGGATCCATCGCCTGTTTCCTTCTCACGATCATCTGTGGTTGCCTCAACTGGAGCTGAAGCCAGATTCACCATACCTAAGTTAGAACCATATCCTCCAGAAAAGGACGGATTAAATACGTTGATCTCAAAGGTACCTGACCTCTCCGAGATCTGAGGCAGAGACAACTTTCTTACTGAAAAATCTGATACCTGAACCTTCTCATACGCGGCGGTAGCCTCAGGAATCAACGACATCAGTCGCTGATACTCCTCATCAACACTCTTGATCTCATTGGCCAACATTTCCTCAAGAAGGACGGTATTAGCCTGAAGTTCCTGAGCATAAATCTGAAGGCTAACCTCTTCCTTCTTCTTGGAAAATTTCTCCTTGACAGAAACCAAGATCTTGTTGTAAGCATCAGCTGCCTCCTTCTTCCCTTGACGGATAGCTAGTTTGACTTCAGCCTCCTTGTTCTTCTGGCTAATCTAAGACTGATCAGCTCTCGAACATGTTGCTCAGCGACCTTCCGAGCAGCCTCCAGCTCAGCTATCTTCCTTCCCTTCACTTGGATATCAATAACTTGACTCTCAATCTTCCCGGCCTGAATATCAGCCTTCGAGCCAAGCCTCTCCACGACACCTTCGAGCTCGGCGATTCTAGCTCGGGATTGATCGAGCTCCTCCTTGGTAGCCTTCACCATTTCGGTCACCTGGGCTAATTCCCCGGCTCTGGGAGCGTTGTTAATCGTGTTCTCTAAGCTCAATTGAGCTCGGTTGATAGCCCCAGCCAGCTGTAAAAAGGACCGAACAAACCATCAATCGATGACCTCACTAGAAGGAACGAATTATAAAAATTGAGGTCCCTCACCTGACCCATGAAATGAGCGACCTCCACATATTCCTCTCGGTTAGTCATGTTGTTGATCGCATGAAGAGAGCAACCGGTCCTCTTCATATGCCTCATCAAAGTGGCCAAAACTCAAGGATCTTCCAGGACAGAACCAGGTTTCGAGTGGGTGAAACTCCATCCCACGGTTCCTCCCCTGGAAGACGAGGAAGAAGACCTACACGGTCTATCCACCTGGTCAACTCGAGACCTCTTAGGCCTTGGAGGCTCGATCTCAGAAGACTCTTTGATCACTTGAGGGTCAGCTTCCTTGGCCTGAACATTAGATTTGGGAGCAGACTCCTGGACCTTTGGCACGTCGACAGAAGCAACATCTCTGATCGGGATTGAAACCCCATCGTCAAGAACATCTCGCACCTGATTAAGAAAAGAGCCCCCCTGGTTCTTCTCACTTCCTCGAGAAGAACTGGCTGCTTTAGCTGCTTTGCCACGAGAGCGATAAGACGGTTGGAGAGGCATTTTAGTTTGTTGAGTTCTTTCGGTCTCGGAGGTACTAGCTTCCGTCAAGATAGACACGATCGAGTTACCTTCAGAAACTGAATCAACAAAAACCCATTCAAAAATTAAACGATTCCAAACGGGTAGTTAATATGCTCAAAAGAGAGACAAAACCGGCTTACTTTCTAAACCATCAGCTGGAGTAGGTTCCAGAAATGAGGCTCTGTATTGATCCGGAAACCTAGCCGATCCTATACGCGAGGTAGTGAAAGCTCCCCACGTGCAAGGACTCTGCTCCAACTTGCGGTACAGAGCTCTGGTAAGCTTATTAGTAAGCATTTCGGGATCACGTATATCTGCAAAGAAGAATCAACAATCAATAAAATGCGAAAAAATAAACAAATCATACGAACACATCCCTAGAGATTCTAACCAGAAGCATCAGCCAAAGTAACCCTTAGGGTACGACCCTCAGGAACCGTCAAAGGATCTATCTTTATGTAAAAATACTTCTTCCTCCAGTCGTCATCACTACCAGAGAACTTAAAGAGACCCAACTTGGGTCGACAAGGTAGATAGTAGGTACCGCTACCACCATCTTTTGAAGCACTCTCCTCTATCGTATAAAGGCTCATTAGGTCACGAAGACCAACGGCAACCCCCTCTTCCTTAGCTCTGGTAATGAAACCATTTATCACTCGGATCACCGAAGGACAGAGCTGGGAAAGAGCTAACTGGTAGTGGTCAAGGAGGTCCAATAAGAGATCCGGAAGCGGGAATCTGAGGTGACACTTAGTGATGTACTTCTCGTGAACACAGAACCACCCTTCTGGAGCAGTTTTCGGAGTCTCGTCGGGTTTACAGGCTTTGGCTAAACCCTTGTGACCTACGGCCTGAACCATAAGATTGACAACTTCTTGGCTCTTTAGCGAGGAAGGCACATGAGATCCGAAGAAGACGCTCCCACTCGAGCCATCGTTTTTCTTCGATCTTTTGGAGACTCGCAGGGCTATTGATTCCCTAACCTTCTTACTCTGCTCGCCATTTTGCATCTTCTCGCCGACTTCTTGCTTGACCTTCATAAGTTGGACACCGGAAGCAGAGATTTCAGTTTCTCCGGTACCTTCTTTATCTTTCGTCATGATAATAAACAAGGAAAGAAGTAGAAAGATGGGAAGAAATCGAAGAGAGATTCGAATTGAAAACTTTTGAACTAGAAATTCATAGAGACCTTAACGGGAACAAATATAACCGAGAATAAAAAAAAAAGAGATCACAGTAGATTTAAGGAGAAAGTGAACAGTTACCTGGGGAACCGAATCGAGATGTGGGGTGGTGGTGAAAATTTGCAGTTAATGACTGCAGCTTTATGTCACGTCCTGCCTCGAAAATTGGGATTAAAGCTGTTCAACATGCATTAATCTCAACCATTGATCTCACCAAACGAAATCTGAACCATTGAATTAAGGTCACGCGTATCTTCGGATATATTGTAAAATAATCATTATCTCGAGGAAAAATAAGAGATCGGGCGGTTAAGCTTTAGCTTCCGAGAAAGATGTCTCATCTCGAAAGCTGGGGGCAACTGTTTGGCCCGAATGTAGCCCGTTAGCTGAAATAATGGGCTCGAATGGTAAAAGTCGTTAACAGGACATTACAAGCCCGTTAAATAATTCATCCCTCGAAGAAGAACTGAACAAAATTCGGAACCTGTTTGTTAATGGGAAAATCATTAACAAAACAGGTCACGGAAAAAAGCTCCGGACCTCGTTTACAAACAGCTAACGAAAAACAGCTCAAGTTGGACAAATGAGACCTGGTCAAGAGGAGGCTGTTGCAAATCCCACAACTCACGGAGGCAATCTCGGAGGTTTATCGGGAGAAGTTAAACGTGACTTAGGGCTATTTAAAGGAGGGGGAGACGAAGAAGAAAGGGATCATTCATTTTTAATCAATTTTCACATATATTGTTACTGGAAAATCATTCAGCTATTTTCTTTGTATTCATCAGAGTCATCTTTGTAAACCTTATTCATTAATACAATCGTATTCAGGTTTAGTTTTGGCTATACTTTTTTAGTTAGAGATTTTGCAGTATGACTTGAGAGTGTATATTGGGATGGTAAAGGGAGGGATTTTTTGGGTGGTAGGATTGTAAATCCTTGGAATGTTTTTTCTGTATTGTTTGTTTGTACAGTAGTGGTTGCATGAATTCCAAATCTAGGTGGAATAACTATAAATCCAGTAGAAGTATTGGTAATAGGGGTTGAGGGAGTAACACTTTAGCTTCTAAACTTGTCCAGGGAAGCAGTCTCGTGTGAGTGAGAAATTTTCTTTTTTGATAAAGGAGGTGATCTTTTTTGATAAAAGAGGGGAAGCTGTAGTTTGGGCGAAAGTGAGGAAGTTGGCATTTAAGGAAGGTGAAGGGGAGGAGGAAGGGGAATCAGGCGGGTCAGGGGGGAGGCGCGCTCCGATGAGAACCAGGGATTCTCAATCTCACTTATTTTTTTCTATTTTCAGTAATTTTATATAACTTTAAGCTTGGTTATAATATCTTCGCGAGGATAAAAATGATCTTATTACAAAGAGAAAATAAAGATATTAGATAACTGTAGCAAGTGGAACTTGATATTATTACAACTCTCAGCAATATTTTTACAAAAGTGCGGATACCATTTTTGTTGTTTTATCCACAGATGAATCGATAAATCTTTTGTTTTGATGATATAAAATGTCACTTTCTAATATAAATTTTTAAAACTAATGCAGATTTTAATTGATTGTTATAATTAATATATATATGTAAGTGTATTATATGTAATTATGTATTTTTATTTTGGGAAAATAATATCAATTAACTACGTATAGTGCTAAGAAACGGGTCAAACTCGGCTCGCCTAACCCGCCTGACCTGCAAAGAAAATATATATATTATCCGCATCCGCTCCATTTAATTTTACGGGTAATCCATGGGACCTGCTAATAATTATTAAATAAGAAAAATAATTATTTTTAATTTTTCTAAAAGATAATATTAAATAGTATACTTTAATTAAATTTCTAATACTTTTTTAAATAATTATTTTTAACTAAATTTAGTATATTTTTGAAAAATAAACTTAAATAAAAATTATATTTTTACGACTTACCGGGTATCCGAAATTGAAATTAGAATAACCTGCATCTGTCCCGCATAAATACACTTTACCCGCACCCGTAACTTAATTTTTTCAAATCGATCGATTTATTCCTTGGTGGGTCAAACAGGGTGAGACCCGCGGTTAATATCAAAATTCCGAGCTCTAGTTACGCAAATTAAAGTTGATGTGTTTATTTTTTAAATAAACTTCAGAAACAATTTGAAGGTGAATTTGACCAATAAATGAAACTCATTAGTATATAGTTTTTAGTTCCAGAAAAAAACATCAAATTGCCATTAATAAAAAATTAATTTTGTTCATAAAAATAAAAATAAAAATAAAAATATGATTGGAAGACATAAGAAATTCATTAAATAAAATGTTTCTGTTTTAATGGTATTGATTACAAAAGTTTAATGTATTTTAAAAATCTGAGTTTTTATACTTTAAAATATGGATGTGTAATCATAAATACAACTCTTTACTCTAAACAAATAATAATTCAAAAATTTCTTTATGTTTAAAACAATTCATTATCTAAAATATGAACCATGAAATACAGGAAATGCGACTTCTCAATTATATTTTCCGGGAGAAACTAAAAAAAACGTATTTTTCACACACACGTACGATTTCTAAAATTGATACCTACCCAGGGTCGGATTTGGACACAGCCGGACGAAATATTCACCTAAGCCCCCAAAAATTTTAGAAATTTTTAATCTATGAATAAGCCCCTAAACATTGACTTTAGCCCCTAAAATCTCAGCTCCGACCCTGTACCTACCATGCTACTGAAGTTTTTATAGCTGATGTTTCACTAATAAGGAATATATGGTTTACCTTCTACGATTGTTGAACTACGTATTTGTATATCTCATCTTATCTGATCTTTTTTCTCATCTTATGTAATCTTTACATACCCATTAGTGAAGTTTTCTTTTGCATCAAAACTCACGTTTGCCCACAACTTTTTTTTTTTAATTAGTTTTTTTTTTATCAAACCTTTGTCCTTTTTTTTTTTTTTTTGTTACTGAGTCAAACCTTTGTCCACTTCTAAATAAACACACACCCACTACATAAAGGACGATTAAAACTGAGAAACGCGTGTGATGTGATGTCTTTAAAGATTTTTTATCCCTGATATGTGATGAGAGATAGCTTGGAAGAATTATTGTAATTTTATATCTTATTCAAACGAGATATGGTTCATCTATATAAGTTGCACAAGATCCTAATTTTTTATTTTGTGCACAGGAAAAGATCTTTAATTAATTATAAGAGAATATTATGGTAGTAATTTACAGAATATTAAAACTAATGAAAGACTTAATTATAGGGATTGGGGCATGATTGTAGGAAATGAGGTGATCTTTTTTTAATATTTTTTACACATGGTTGTTGAATTGGCTTGTCTTTTTTCATGTCCCTGAAAATCTAATATATTACAAGAGAAGTCATGACTGTTTTAATGTGTGATATTTAAAATAAACCATCTACTAGAATTTGTCACATTACATTATTCAATCATTAATTAGTAACTTTAAAATTAGTTATATACAATTTTGGGCTTATCCCAAATTTTTATTGGCCTAACAATAATTGTATAACCCATTGAATTTATAGATAATCTAATAAAACATCTAATATATTAAAAGAGAAGTCATAACTCTTTTAATGTGTGATATTTAAAATGGATCATCTACTAGAATTTATCACATTACATTATTCAATAATTAATTAGTAACTTTAAAATTAGTTATATATAATTTTGGACTTATCCCAAATTCTTATTAGGCAAACAATTATTGGATAACTCATTGGATTTATAGATAATATAATAAAAACATGTTTAAATTAAATGAATAAAATAGCTAAGTCCACTAAGGCCTGTTCCAAAGATTGTCCATTACACATGAGAATTACGGAGTACGGATTTTGTTAAAGATCGAATCCATGTCTTCGTTGTTCTCTCTAGAAAAGAAAAGAGATAGAAACAAATGCAGAAGATACATTGGGGATTTCTTTGATGATTTCCATCAATTCCTTCCTCTACTTCTTATTGTTGATTGCTTAACTGGCTTGTTTACAAGGCGAACTTCATGAGTAGAGGGGTCAGTTTGAGGTCAGAGCATTCCTTTGACAAAAAGTTCTGAGGGTGGAGGATTAGAAAAACATAAACAAAGTTAACAATCTGCATAAATTTCTAAAATCATCAATTCAAATACTTATGACTTTTAAGTTTTAACTAAGGACCGTAAATGTTAGAGATATATAGATAAGAATAAGTACAAAGCCATTTTAGATACTTTCCAAATTTCCAATTCCTAGTTGATATATATGTTTAGGGAAAATTCCATATAAATACCCCAACTAAATTCTATTAAGCTTTTTAATACCCAAACTTTTTCACTACCCAGTTTAAAACCTCAACTAATTATTCTGCCCACTTTAATACATCAATTTTTATAACTGTATCCATTTTAATACTCAAACTTTGTTTATTTTAATTAACAATACTAATAAGTTTCCAATGAAATTTTAAAAATGTCTAAACTTCACAAAAAAAATTAATTTTATTATATGTTTGAGTAACGAAATTAAATAAATTTTTTATAATCTTAAGTTTTGTAATAAGTTTTTTAAGTTTTATATATTGAATTTAGTTTGTTTTTTTGAAATAAAAAGTAAATTATTTTTTTTCCTTCAAATTTTTTTTTAAAAAACATTAAATTTTATACAGAGTTTGTTTACCTGATTTCTTAAATCTTCAAATAAACTTAGATAATTTAAATATTTTTTTCTTAGATTTTGGAGATTTTTTAAAATTTCGTTTGAAATTTATTAGTATTGTTAATTAAAATAAACAATGTTTGAGTATTAAAAGAGATACAGTTATAAAAGTTGGTGTATTAAAATGGGCAGAATAATTAGTTGAGGTATTAAACTGGGTAGTGAAAAAGTTTGGGTATTAAAAAGGTTAATAGAATTTAGTTGGGGTATTTATATGGAATTTTCCCATATGTTTACTAGCTCTGTATAATAACTCTTGTATGTTTAAGGTTAATGTTACAATATAATTCCAAAACCCTAATCTCAACGCTTCATTTCAACCGAGTATATATATAATACATGATTTTAATAGACTTTTTGAAAATTTAAAACTGAATAAACTAATTCTTTACCGAGGTGATTGTGGTCAAGTGGTAAGGAGGCGGAACTGAAAAACTAACATATTTCAGGTTTGATCCACCTGTTACGCGAAACTAAGTCACAGTTATCTTGATTACCTAATACGAATATGTGCCTATGCTTTGGGCTGCACTTTCCTTTAGAAGATTAGTGTGATCTCTCCATCGGTCTAGAATATCTCTAGGTTAATAAAAAAAAACAAAAAAAAAACTAGTTGTACTATTTAGTTTTTACTAGGTGTTGTGCCCGCATATGCGGACATAATTTTCTTACAAATATTTATTATTTTTTGTTCTATTAATTCTAAAATAATATTATAAGTTATTTTCTATAGTTTTAAAAAACCTAAATCAAACATTAAAATATTTTTCTATGATTTTTCATCAAAATCTATATGCTTATTATACTGTTGAAAAAAATCCACATAATAAAATAGTTTTGAAAATATATTTATATTTTCTCTTAATATTTAATTTTAAATTGTTTAATAACTTACATTTTTATTTTTCACAATAAAAAATATTATTTTCAGATAACTATATAATATTCTATAAGATATCTTATGTTTAAATATGCATGAATGTAGATAATTATCCTATTAATTTATAATAAATTAACTAATATAATAACATATAAATTTATATCACTAACATAAAATTTGGCTTTAGCTAATTTATATATAAATATATAAATTTCATTAAAGGTATCATTAACTTGAACCGTTCCAATTTTTAATACCTAATATTTAATTATATAATTAAAAATATCTTTATACAAATGTTTTTGTTTGATTAATATTTAATTAAAATCGATTTTATATTTTAATTTTTAAATTTTATAATATAATGATATTATTTTTAAAAGCCAAAAGCAATTTGATATAAAATTAAGATCTATAAGCATTATCATGTTGTTACAATATTATATTCAGATAATAATAACATATATAAGAATTATCTTATTTTGTTTTTTTTATAAACTTATTATATTAATTATTCTTTATTATCTAAGATAATAACATACTGTACTTATCTAGTTTTATTTTTTAAATTTCGTTTTTAATTATAAAATTAGTTATATATAAAAAATTTCATTAAGGGTAAAATAGATATTAACCGCTCTAACTTTTAACGTGAGAGCTCTGTTGCGAAAAATCACTTTGCAAATAATAGTATAGATTTTTAACTCATTCCAAAATATGTAAGTCCCCCCTCCTCGAAAATATAAACTGTATTAACCTTGATTTAGCTAAAAGATGTTTTTTAGAGCTTCCTATTGAACTATAGGTTCATATTTGTAAACATTTGCTCCACATTTTCTTGCGGAATAGAAAAGAGCCGGTAGGAGTCATTATTTAATTTAGGTACCATTAAAAAGACAATGAAAGCAGCAGCGTAAAGGTGAACGAACATACACAAACTAATTAAATGCATCATCATTTTTATTCAATCATGTTTTGAAAACTTCTCACCAGAATTCATTCCAAGCTGAGTTGATTCCCTTTTGTTTGTCTTGAACTTAAAGAGAGGTAATCATCGGTTCCTTGACTCCAATGATCTTATCGTAGTATCCTTCCAAAGCCGTGAGAAATTCACCATCCTCTAGCACAAACTGAAAGTGCTCAAAAATAACAAAGATGAGTGTAAACAACTTAGTGAAGAAATTGAAATAAAGATTATCTTGATTGGTTATTGTAAAGCAAGGAATTACTGAATATTTTGTGTTATTGATCGTGAGCTTGAAGCTCAATATATATACATCTTTACAATAGGGCTTATCTACTAACCGACTATTTTAGAGTATTTATCTCTAATATTTACATGATTATCTAATAATATACATCATTATTTCTAACACTCGCCCTCAAGTTGGAGCTTGCATAACACAAATGCCCAACTTGGACATAAGATTAGTAAACTGAACTTTCCCTAAAGCCTTCGTTAATACGTCCGCTAACTGCTCCTTTGTCCCAATATACGATGCAGTGATCACTCTTGACTTAAGAGCATCTCGAACTCGATGACGATCGACCTCGATGTGTTTAGTACGTTCATGAAACACCAGATTCGAAGCTATATAAATTACAGACTTACTGTCACAAAACAATTGAGCTGGAGTCTTTGGCGCAAAACCCAAATCTCTTAGGAGCTGTCATAGCCATTGGACCTCTCGTGTAGCAATAGACATGGCACGATACTCTGCTTCTGCTGAAGAATGTGACACCACCTTTTGTTTCTTAGTCTTCCAAGAAACTGGATAACCTTCTATCATAGCAACATATGCAGTCAACGACCTCCTTATTAATGGACAAGCCGCCCAATCAGCATCACAATAAATATAGAGCTGTAAATCTGTTTCTGACTTGAGCAATATACCTTGCCTGACCGTTCCCTTGAGAAAACATACGACTCGTAATGCAGCGTTCATATGCCCTTCTCTCGGATTCTGCATGAATTGAGACAAGATGTGTACTGAATAAAATAAGTCTGGTCTTGTGTTAGTAAGATAAATAAGCCGGCCTACAAGCCTTCTATAGCATACTGGTTCAGTCGAGAATGGACTATCATCCGTAGTCAGGTGGTGATTCTGTTCCATGGGAGTTACTGCCGGTTTTGAGTCCTGAAGACCGTTCTCTTTTACTATGTCCAAAGCATATTTTCGTTGGCTGAACACAAATCCTTCTTTGTTTCGAGCAATTTCAATACCAAGAAAGTACTTAAGTCTTCCTAGATCTTTCATGTGAAAACAGTCACCAAGATATGTTTTAAACTTCTTAATCGCCTCTCCATCATTCCCACATATAATCAGATCATCCACACAAATCAATACTCGAATTTCAATGTGTCCACGTGAATACACAAACAAGGAGTAGTCGGACAATGACTGAATAAATCCATCTTTAACAAGGGCGTTTGTAAGCTTTTCAAACCAGCACCTAGGAGCTTGTTTTAAACCATAGAGTGATTTGTGTAATCGACACACTTTACTTGGATCTGAATTCTTAACACCCTGCAGAAGCTTTATATATACCTCTTCATCTAAGTCACCATGGAGGAAATAATTGTGCACATCCATCTGATGCACCTCCCAGTCCTGAGTAGCTATTATCTTTAAGAGACTTCTGACTGTCGTCATTTTCGCAACTGGAGCAAAAGTTTTGTCATAGTCACAACCTGCTTTTTGACGATTACCAAGAACCACCAACCTAAAGCCACTCGACCAGCCGGTAAATCAACCACACTCCAAGTTCCAGCAACCTCAAGTGCATCCACTTCTTTGTAAACTTCTTTTGTCCATCGCTTGTCTCGCATGGCTTCTTTGAAATTCTTAGGCTCAACATCAGAACAGACAGCTGAAAGAAAATCCTTGTGCCCACGAGAAAATTGTTCATCCGTAATGTATTCAATAAGTGGGATGAAGGAGTTACTTGAGACCGGGTCGACGAAAATGCTGCAGGAGTGATCGTAGGTGCGAACGTGAGGGGTACTATTATCTTCTAGTGCATTGTAAGTGACATAGTGATTGAGTCTCACCGAAGGTGTCTTAACGCGTTGTCCTCTCTCCAAAGAATTCTCTGTTTCTGGTGAAACAACCGTTGCAGCTTCTTGTAGAATCTCACTTTCTTTGTCAACTGTTTCCATATTATTTGAGACCTCTGGGCCAACTTCTATAATTGCTGGATCTTGAGAAGCTATCGCCTGATTCTCCTTGTCACTACTCCCCCTGTTTTCGATAACTTCTACTTCATTTATTACCAGGTCATCATCAAAACATTCCATTGTAACAGGAACAGAGGACTTCTCTGCTACAAATTTAGAAAATGGAAACTCTCTTTCTCGGAAGACCACGTCTCGAGATACAAAGAACTCACTAGTTTCCAAGTCATATAATTTCCATCCTTTGTTCCCAAAAGGATAACCCACAAAGATGCACTTTCTACTTCGAGGAACAAACTTGTTCTTATCACGCAATGCCAGACTTGACTCGAGTATGAACAAGAGAAAATTAGATGATTCCTTGTCTCCATGCTTTGTTGACATAGAACACAGATAGGATTAATGGTTGGGTTCCATTTAATCATTCTATCACATGTCGATAATTTGTCTCTTATTTCTGTACATATGTGAAAATAATATTTAGGTTTGGTATGCTTAAACCATACCCCTATACTCTCTTCTTGTGTTGTATATTCTTTTCTAATTTCAAGCCAAGTATTCTTTGTAGAGAATGCCTTCTTATAGACATCTGATTTATAAGTTTTGCATTCAGATTATCTGTAATGGTGAATTTAATGGTCAATAATGCGTCGTCTATTTCAGCTGGGTTCGAAGTGTCAAAAATACTTAATAGCAATGGTTACTAATATTTCCTCACATTCAACTAATGTGTATGATCCTATTTCTAGCACATCTCTGTTTAGTAATAACATAGAAAAAAATTGATTTTATGTCCCTTTCTCGCAACTGAAGAGATCTTTTGTTTCTATAACAATTACTGTAAACTCAAGAAATTGGAGCTTGATAGATTGTTGCAGTGGTAAAGCTTTATTTCGCGCACTTGTGTTACACACAGGAAATGATGTGTGACACACGCTTTAGAGAATAAAAAGGAAACAACAAGATGTGATGAAATAGAATATTCTCAGATATTTGGCTGACGAAATATGTATCAAAAGAAAAGAGTCACGTGGGCTTTAAGGACTTTATTGCTAAGAAAAAACCTAATTAATGAGAAAAGATTAGTGGGCTTAATGAGCTAGTGTTTTGCTTATTGGAGTATAAAGAGACAAGATGGTGAGATGAAGCCGTCACGCGTCTAGGATTTATTGAAGATACACATGGATGTGTGTGACGTTGTCCTACCAGACAGATGGAGATCTGTTGGTAGTTTTGTTATGGAGAACTATACTTGTCAGAGCATTAGTTGCTCTTTTCATTGTAATTCTAGATTAGAGTGGTAGGCACGGGTGTGTGCTGGATACCATATAGCAATGGTTTGTTGCAGCCTTTTCTAGTTAATGAGTTCTGGACGTGGTCTCGGGGATGTAGGAAACAAACCTCGTTAACAAATATTTGTGTCTCTTTACTTTATGCTCATATATGCTTGCACAGGAGCACATCACACTCGAACATATAGATTTAGCCACATACCCTGTTTTTACAATTGGTATCAGAGCTGGTGCTCGTAGAGATTCATCTTATTTCGGGTAGATCCTGGATATTGTATTTGTGGCTAGCTGAAAAGTTGAAGAGGATGAGAATAGTCATGTCGTGAAGATATCGAGAGGAGTGTTAGAGTTTATGGATTCTCTGATGTTAGAGTCAGTGGCGGATCTGGTGATTTTGGTTCTGGTCCAACAAGTATCATGAAGTTTTTCATAGAGTTTTCCATCCAAGCAAGGGGAGATGGTACTTGATTCGGGGGGAGTTTAAGATGCTTAGTGTGTTTGAAGGTTATTGAGGTTGAGTTATAAAACTCAGTGAAAAAGGGGGTGAATGTAAACTCAAGAAATTGGAGCTTGATAGATTGTTGCAGTGGTGAAGCTTCGTTTCGCGCACTTGTGTTACACACAGGAAATGATGTGTGACACACACTTCAGAGAATAAAAAGGAAACAGCAAGATGCGATGAAATAGAATATTCTCATATATTTGGCCGACAAAATATGTATAAAAGACAAGAGTCACGTGCACTACAAGAAAACGTTGGTGATATACCAGGATTTTGACCCCTTTTTGGTCATGGTATTGATATGTTTTTATTATAGTTATCTATGTTTTGGAGTCTATTAGGTATGTTTTCAGGTTCAGGAGCATTTTGTGGTAAGGTGATGATTTAGGTGCCTTATGGAGCTTAAAGGAGAGTTTTACAAGATGACTATGAAGATCTGACATTGAGAGACACATATCGATCGATACGCACCTTGTGTAATCGATCAATGACGATTCCATAGAAGTTGAAGTCGAGATACTCCATCGATCGATGTACGCAATGTACCATCAATCGATACAGAGCGTGATGAGCAAGATTTACTTGGCCGACTTGAAGCCCAAGTTCTCACCAAATTACAAGATTGCCCCTACCGAGTTTTTAACCTAATTGTACTCCATATTTATAGTTATGCCTATGAGCCCTAGAAAGACATCATTAGATCTATTAAGAAAGTTTTGTATTCTATTTCTACTTAAGCAATAAAAGTATTTTCTTTTCATCTTATTCTTTTGCTATGAATTTCTTGGCTATGTCTGAGTAGATTCATTTGTTAGATTTGAGGTTCAAATAGTTATGAGGGATTAGCCCCAACTATGGATTCTTGAGTTGTTATATTCATTATCCAAATGAACCCTAATGCTTACTCTAGATTTGCTACGTAGAGTTATGATTATGAAGTGACTAATCTAATAGTCATTTTCCTGAAATCATTTGGCTAAGCCCATACTCTATTAGGCATGATGTGACAGCCGGTCTGATAGAAATTCTCGGGTGAACACAGTTTCAATCCGATCTGATACTATATCGATCGATACTCCCATAGAGTCATCGATCGACGGCAACATATATCGATCGACACTGCGATAGCAACATCGATCGATACTGACGGCAATCAGATCAATGGACGAGTCTGATAGCGACAGCTATAGATTTGTCTAAGGATTGAAGTTCTCATATATTTGCAAGCAATTCATTAAGACATCCATAGATTTATAATCCTGATTTTCGGAATAGTAACCTTGAATCTAACTATTTTCTTTCATTTGTTTTCAAACCCAAAACCTATTTTCCTTAGCAACTTACCATTGCTACCAACTTTTATTTACTGTTTTAAAACCTTTTCAACCTAGCTTAATCACTTAGGATTATATCTTTTGTGACTCTAGTTCCTTGTGGATTCGTTCTCTAAGTACTACGATTGAACCTCTTATTTGAGAGAGTAAATCACTCCTTAGGGTTAAACATTTGAGTGACATCGAATTAGGCGCCGTTGCCGGGGAACTAATATCACTATTAGATTTAATCTGATTTAGTTTAGGTTATTTGTTACTATTTATTTTTCCCATCTTTTGACACAAAAGTTTTTCTTTTTCTTTTTGTCTCTTTCAGGTTCATGCCCAGCAGTACTAGAAGCAACAAGGATAAGCAACTTTTTTACTCAGAAGATCCCAACAATCTGGAACGTAGCATCCGCAAAGATCTACGCTCCACATCAATCGATACCAACACCTCTATATCGACCGATACGCGGTTTCCACCGACGATCAACAACCGTTCGTTGACCGACACCAACACCACCTCATCGATCGACATCAACAACCGTTCATCGACAGATACCCTTCACTTGACATCGATCGATACACCTCATCTTACATCGATCGATACTAACCGGCGAAACATGGTTGCGCCTATGATTCTCATACCCGATGAGAATGGAGACCTGCGTGATCAAGATGGTCACTTGCGAAATGCAGCAGGTCAGAAGCTGAATGATCAGAAGGAGATCATTACTGAAGAAGAGACTGTACCCACAGGCATCATTCAACCTGTAGAAGAGACCAGAACTTTGGCTGATTACAACCGATCAGCCATCCTCCCTCCTGCTATTCAGAGAGGAGATTTTGAGCTCAAGCCGCATTACTACACACTTGTAGGACAAATCCTTTTTTGTGGTTTGCCCCATGAGCATCCTATGGACCATCTAGAGAGGTTCGAGGATCTTGTAACCCTAGTCAAAGCAAAAGGAGTCCCTCAAGACTATCTTTTCTGCAAGCTTTTCAAGTACTCTCTATCTGGAGAAGCTTTGCAGTGGCTGAGACAATTACCACCAGGTTCCCTTACCACATGGAATGACATCAAGCACGCCTTCTTGCGTAATTTCTTTGATGATTCACGCGCTGAAGACTGGAGGAAGAAAATTGCTACATTCACCCAAGCCCCTGAAGAGTCATTCAAGGATACTTGGAACAGATTCAAGTCCTACCAGCGAGACTGCCCACACCACGGATTCAACAAAGTGCACCTGCTCTGCACTTTCTACAGAGGCATCAGCCCAGATTTCAAGAGAGCCCTTGATACAGCTAGTGATGGCAACTTCACCACCAGGAATCCTCAGAATGCTATCAAGCTAATTGATAACTAGGCTTCCAGCAACAGCACAAGAAACTCTATGCCGCAGACTACATCATCCCTTGGGACGGAGTATGTCAATGAAGTTCAAACACAGCTAGAAAACATTCAGAAGCTACTAAACAAGCAGATCTGTTCAGTGGAAGATTCAGACATTGTTGAAGAAGATGTCAACTGGATTAGTGGAGCTGGTTTTCAGAGATCTGGTAACCAAGGAGAATACAGAAACTTCACAGGCCAGAGAAGCAACTTCAACCAGAGTTCTCAGAAGCCCAACAACTTCAGCAGCAGCAACCCTAGCAACAACAGAAGCTATGGAAGTGCCTTCTACTCAAATCCACACCCACCCACCCAAGATACTAAACTGGAGGATTTAATAGACAAGATACTTGAGAGTCAGCAGAAGCTCGAGGTAAACTTCAATGGAAAGATCGATTCTGTCTACACCACCTTCATCACGAGTATAGATGCCCTCAGCACCCATGTGAAGAAGCTAGAGACCCAAGTGTTTCAGACAGGAGAGGCAGTTAAGAAGCAGGAGTTTATCCACACCCAGAACATCAGTTCCATCCTAGATGATGACTTTTGGCAAGAGGTAGTAGAAGAGATTCAGATATCTGATGACGAGAGTGAAAGAGAGTTCGCCTACGACTACTATCGATCGATATCACCAGCTCAACATCGATCGATTTCGCCTTTAGTTCGTCGATCCATAGACTTTTACGAGCGTCGATCGATGGACTCAGACGAAAACCCTCGCGAGTGCAATTCCGTCAAGATTATGTCTCACGCCGAATTCGCAGCACGTGAACCACATCCACCCATCCCTATCATCGATCGACATGATGAGCCCGTCATCGACCGACACCAAGACCCTGGTATCGACCGACACACTCCAGTCAGTGTCGATCGATACACAATACCCCAACGCCGAGTGCAGCTTCCTAAGATCGACAGTGCACGTCTTGATGCTTTCCGGGAGAGATATTACACCACCAGAAACCTACAGCAGCCCTAAAGAGAGACCCACGGATATTTTTGAGTCCATGGAGATAAAAAAGGAAACTCAGGGAAGAGTTCTCCGAAAAAGGAAAGAGAAGATACCTAAGCCCTATAAAAGAGAAGCTAATGAGAAGGAGTTGTCAAGCTTCAGAAAAAGAGTCCTCAGAATACCTAAAGAGAAACTTTTTGAAGAAGCTTATTTTTCACACAGATTGTGGATGTTCTTTAGAGAAACCAAGGAGACAGAAGAAGACATCAGGAGGATGTTTAACCAAGTCAGAGATAGCCTCAAGCAGAAGATAACACTGAAGAAGAAGAGCGATCCAGGGAAGTTCACAATACCATGTTCCATCCAAGGTGTTGAGTTCCCACGTGCCCTCTGTGACACAGGATCTGGAGTTAGCATCCTACCCAAGCTTATGGCAGACCATCTAGGTCTGAAGATAGAGCCTTCTGAAGAAACTTTCATCTTTGTGGATTGTTCTCAACAAAGCTCTGGAGGCATCGCTCGCAACCTTGAGGTACAGATTGGAGAAACCCTAATTCCTACAGACTTCCATGTCCTCTCCAACAAGCTCAACTTCAAGACTTCTCTACTACTTGGAAGAGCCTTCTTAGCCACAGTTGGAGCTGTTTGTGACCTACAAACCAACAAGCTCTGCCTAACCCTTATCAACCCTTCCATCCAATACAACCATGTTCCAGTCATCAAGTTTCCAAGGCCAACAAGCTCAACACTCGTTGCCACCTGTTTATGTGCCCACGAGTATGATTCTATGGAAGAGTATGAAACTGAAGAAGCAGTATCGACCGATGACACCACTTCTCCATCGCCCGATACCATTGCAGAACCATCGACCGATAGCACAACCTGGTCATTGCTCAATGGAGTATTCCGACGGATCGAAGATGAGTTCCCAGACGCTGATTTCAGCGCAGATGAGTGGGAAAACGATCGCTACATGCTCGAGCTAGCTAGTATCACTACTCAGAAGGAGTATGATGAAGATTATGAGGACGAACGCGGCATCGAGTACCGATTTCTTCGAGAAGATACAGAAAATCCTCCTAACCCGACCTTCCTCCGACGCCCATCGACCGATACGACGCCTTGTCCATCAATCGATACGCCTCAACCCGAATCGCCCACTGTCTACCTAGTGTCAATAATCGATCTGCTGTTTCCAAAGACACTTGACGAGTTTCCAGGCAGCGATTTTGATACTGATGATGAGTACGACACATACAATGCAGAGGAACGAGCCGCCAAGTATAGATCTCTTCGCCTAAACTAAGCCAGATGCGACTTTTTCTCTTGCCTCTTCCGCCCATCGACTAATGCAGACCCTTCACCATCGACCGATATGCCTCCCCCCAGATCGCTCAAACGACGTTTCAAATCAACGAGCGATGAACCTTACTGCAAACCAGTCTATGTCCCACATGAGCCGCACCACGAAGATTACTCGATTGGAAGCTGGGCAGCACTTATCACGAAAGTTTTGCAGTAGATACAACACCACTACCACCCGAGATCCAACCTGCAGCACCCGTATCGATCGACACAGAGCACAAGCCGTCGACCGACATGTTTCACAACCAATCGACAGATGAAGCAGCTCCTCCATCGATCGATATCAATCTCGACCCACCAACCGATCCTGCAACAACACCATCCGAGGTACAATCACTTAAATTTGATTTAAATTCACTAATACCAGATGAGTTTGGTATTTTCAGGGATTCAGATGGTCATGCACGAGCTATAGATGGGAGAATCATTCCTATCTCCACAGAGGATGTTGCAGACATCCTTCAGATGACCAATGGACCTATCATCGAAAACGACCCGCACCAAAGAAAACGGCCATCGACCGATGCATGAAGACTCGCATCGATCGATATACACCGAGAGTATGGGAAGAGAGCCTTCAACAACGGAGTTCATCGTTTCTTTTGGGAAAAGAAGGATGAATATGGAGTCTACAGAGATTAATCTGGCCATGCAAGAGCAGTAAAGGGAGACATCATCCCAGTTACCAAAGAAGACATGGGAAACTTGCTGAAGAGAGCCTCCTTATCTGGACGCTCTTGTTTCTGTCTACCAGGTTATGCTGATCAATATGCAAAAGGAGTTCCAGATGGCAAGCTTTACACACAGGCAGAAGTCACCTAAATGCTAGATGGAAGAAGCGGAGATCATAACTGGGAGATAGCAGCCATGCAATATGAACATGAAAAAGACCTATCAAGACTCTAGGTGAACTACTCTGGAATACCACCAGCCCTGACTTAGTACGATATGAAAGAGAAGCCCTACAAGAAGAAGTCAACACCTTGCGTACTCAACTGAGATCTCAGACAAAGGCATCGACCGATACAGCTACCCCTGCGTCGATCGATACAACCGTCCATAACCCGATCGAGCACCACTTCAAGAAGCTATCGATCGATGACAACCCCAGTCCATCGACCGAGACCCGTGCTCACGAATTCTGTACCAGAGAAGAACTAGAAGCAGCCACAAGAGACATCTACAAATCTATTGATTTTTGTGGAGACGAAGATTACAGATTACTTGACAAATATTGGTTTCCACTTCACAGTGACGTCAAAGGATTACAGTGCACAATGGAGGATATTCAGAAGGAGGTAGAAGATATTCAAAGACAGCTCGCCAGCCGACCTGACCCATCCCCATCGATCGATGAAGCACACAACCCATCGACCGATATGCAACCTCCAGAACCGACCGACGATCAAGCACACCACGATTCAATGCAGCATACTACAGAACACATCTACAGCATGCTTGGAAACCATCAGTACAGCCTTGCCAGCCTAGAGGAATTGTTGGGAAGGATCCAATGTGACAATTATTGTTTGAAGACTAGTATGACCAGAAGTGAGAAAGCCACAAGAAGCTTTCTAACCTCATGGTTTGAAGAAACACAAGACAAGGAGGACACTTGTTTCCCAACAAGTGCCTACAACTCACCTCACTAGCCACCATAATTCCATAGTCAAGCTAACTGACTTTAACCAAGCGCTGAGTGGGAGGCAACCCACTGTTAGGTATTTTACTTATTTGTTTTATTTTATTTTTACTTATTAGTTTCGTTTTTATTTGTTTTTAGGAAGATAGACACACGATCAATACCTATCGACCGATACGAACCAGTCGATATCGCTCGACACAGACCTACACGCATCGATCGACGATGGCGACTCACCATCGATTGATATCCATATCGGTCAGGTATATCGTTCACCACTATGATATCAGTTACACATTTAATTTTTCCTATGCTCTTACTCTGACTGATTATAAACTGAGGACAGTGTATGATTTAAGTCTGGGGGAGATGATTACTGATACTACTTTACCTCTTTTTGATCTTATTTATAAAAGTTTTTAAAAATTGGTATTATTGAGTCAAGAAAGGGAAAAAAATTCAAAGTCTTACTTTTTATCTTACCATTCTAGATTTGTTGATTGCAGAAAGTACTATAGATGCTAAAGTGGATCACCAATCACCTATGTCAACACTTTCATGATTGTCTGGAAGAACCAAAGATGATATCCAACCTAACCTGACATCTATTGCTTGTCTTGGGGCTTGGTATACAAGGGATCGGAATCCTCCTGCAAGTCTAGAAGGTAAAAGTCTCAAAAATTTTGGTTTCCTTCTTTCCTTCCTTCGGCATCCCCAGAGAATAAAAGACTGATGTAATTTCCTGAGAGGCAGAGGGAGAGGTACATTACCTATGACCCCACTATTTTAAATCAAAGGAATGATCAAAGCGAGGGAGAGGTACATTACCTATGACCCCACTATTCGCTTACACTTTGTAAAGAAAGATCAATAAGATGAACATTAATTGTTCATTGGGATTGATATAAAAAAGAGAGAGAAAGAAAGAGTTGGGATTCAGAGAAGGGAGATAAAGAAAGAAAGGGAACCAGGATGAGAATGCCTGAAACTTGTTTGAGTTGAATCCAAGTATTCCTTGATCGATACTCCCAAGGTAAAGCCTACACCTTTATTTTTATGCATAAATGAAATCAGTAGAGGGGATAGACAGACAAGGAATGTTTAAGTTAATTGGCTAGATGTATTTGGTTGCTAAGCTAGGATATGGTATAATGACTTCTGTAATTGATAGATATGAGATGTGGTTTGCAACAAAGTAAGAGGTGATGATTTTAAAGTTGAGATTTTGATTGAGTCCCTATTGTTTTTAAACTTCTTCCAAAGACTAACTTAAGGTTTGCTTGAGGACAAGCAAAAGGTTAAGTCTGGGGGAGTTGATATACCATGATTTTGACCCGTTTTTGGCCATGGTATTGATATGTTTTTATTATAATTATCTATGTTTTGGAGTCTATTAGGTATGTTTTCAGGTTCAGGAGCATTTTGTTGTAAAGTGATGATTTAGGTGCCTTATGGAGCTTAAAGGAGAGTTTTACAAGATGACTATGAAGATCCGACATTGAGAGACACATATCGATCGATACACACCTTGTGTAATCGATCGATGACGAATCCATAGAAGTTGAAGTCGAGATACTCCATCGATCGATGTACGCAATGTACCATCGATCGATACAGAGCGTGATGAGCAAGATTTACTTGGCCAACTTGAAGCCCAAGTTCTCACCAAATTACAAGATTGCCCCTGGCGAGTTTTTTAACCTAATTGTACTCCATATTTATAGTTATGCCTATGAGCCCTAGAAAGACATCATTAGATCTATTAAGAAAGTTTTGTATTCTATTTCTACTTAAGCAATAAAAGTATTTTCTTTTCATCTTATTCTTTTGCTATGAATTTCTTGGCTATGTCTGAGTAGATTCATTTGTTAGATTTGGGGTTCAAATAGTTATGAGGGATTAGCCCCAACTATGGATTGTTGAGTTGTTATATTCATTATCCAAATGTACCCTAATGCTTACTCTAGATTTGCTACCTAGAGTTATGATTATGGAGTGACTAATCTAATAGTCATTTTCCTGAAATCATTTGGCTAAGCCCAGACTCTATTAGGCACGATGCGACAGCCGGTCTGATAGAAATTCTCGGGTGAACACAGTTTCAATCCGATCTGATACTATATCGATCGATACTCCCATAGAGTCATCGATCGACGGCAACATATATCGATCGACACTGCGATAGCAACATCGATCGATACTGTCGGCAATCAGATCAATGGANATCATTTGGCTAAGCCCAGACTCTATTAGGCACGATGCGACAGCCGGTCTGATAGAAATTCTCGGGTGAACACAGTTTCAATCCGATCTGATACTATATCGATCGATACTCCCATAGAGTCATCGATCGACGGCAACATATATCGATCGACACTGCGATAGCAACATCGATCGATACTGTCGGCAATCAGATCAATGGACGAGTCTAATAGCGACAGCTATAGATATGTCTAAGGATTGAAGTTCTCATATATTTGCAAGCAATTCATTAAGACATCCATAGATTTATAATCCTGATTTTCTGAATAGTAACCTTGAATCTAACTATTTTCTTTCATTTGTTTTCAAACCCAAAACCTATTTTCCTTAGCAACTTACCATTGCTACCAACTTTTATTTACTGTTTTTAAACCTTTTCAACCTAGCTTAATCACTTAGGATTATATCTTTTGTGACTCTAGTTCCTTGTGGATTCGATCCCTAAGTACTACGATTGAACCTCTTATTTGAGAGAGTAAATCACTCCTTAGGGTTAAACATTTGAGTGACATCAGTTGGTCTAGCGACTGCGCATTACGACTACATTACGACTACATATATGTAGTCGTAATTAACCATCTCAGTTACGACCAATGTACGTCTATAAGGGCATTAGTCGTAAAGTAGAGGTTAATTTGCTACCAATACCTTTAGTCGTAACAAAACGACCGATGTACGGCTACATATTAGCGTGGTCGTACATTGGTCGTTCAATTACGACCAATGTACGACCACTAGTGTTTGGGATTTCGATTTGGGGTTTAAAGGCAAGTCGATGTTAATTGGTCGTAATCTACCACTATATTATGACTAAAGGGTGTACATAGATGCTCATTAGTCGTAACCTTTCGAAGTTAATTAGTCGTACCATGTCCTATAAAAAGAGCCATCGTTTTCTCCAAAAACCAAACAAATATTTTGAAATATTTGAAAAAGAAAGTTGATAATTGAGTCTAAAGATTTAAAAATCTGAGAAAAAGAGAGAAAAAATCTACTCGGATCACAACCCCGAAAAGATCAATGCGGAACGTACGTTGAAACGTTGGTTTCACTTATAATCTACGGAGTTGTGATTCGAGTATCTTTCTTCTCCTTTTTCAAATATTACAAAAATAGTCCCTAATTGGTCATAAATGCCATTAGTCACTCATTGGTTGTAATATTACGACTAATATACATCTAAGATGTTAACCACCAATTAACGACTAATCAGCTTCTGCTGTAGTTGTCAATTGGTCGAAATATTGCGACTGCCTTACAGCTAACAGTTTTGCATCTATTTTGCATCTGTTTAACTACTAAATTAACTACCTACCAAAATCAAAATTTCTCTATAAATATGATCTTCTCCTTCATTCTTAAAATGGAAGAAAAAAAAACAGTAAACTTTAAAAAAAAAATGTCTTGAAATATTTATGAGATTCGGAGTTGGATGTATGCACATAAAGATTCAAGGGGAATAGTAACTGACGAATTTCTCAACGGAGCAGAGATATTCATGAACCAGGCCGGACAAACGTCTCTCACACAGAAACCGGGTAAAATGTTATGTGTCATAAATGCAACAATACGAAGTTTGCGGCTAGTGAAATGGTTTGGAAACATATAGTAAATGGGCGATTTACTCCACATTACTATATCTGGTATAACCACGGAGAATGTGATAATAGGAATGAAGCTAGTAGTAGTAATCAGGTTAAAATAGTTCATAACAGAGAGGAACCACATTTGCTTTCCGAAAGTTACCTTCAAGAGGATCATCATATGGTAGATCATGATAGGATGCATGATATGGTCACAGATGCTTCGTGAAACAACATCTATATAGAGGACGTAGAAAATGTAGAGGGGCGTAACTTGGATGCAAAAAGATTTTACGAAATGCTAGCAGCAGCTAATGAGCCAATTTATGAAGGTTGTAGAGAATGTCTTTCTAAATTATCATTGGTTGCTAGGATGATGAATACCAAAACTGATCATAACTTACCTGAAGTTTCTATGGATGCATGGGCTCAGTTGTTTAAAGAGTATTTGCATGAAGATAATTTGTGTGCTGAATCTTATTACGAGATTCAGAAATTTGTTCATAGTCTTGGCTTGCCTTCAGAAATGATAGATGTCTGTATAGACAACTGTATGATCTTCTGGGGAGACGATGCAGAATTGTTAGAGTGTAAATTTTGCAAGAAGCCGCGATATAAACCGCAAGGACGTGGACGGAATAGGGTGCCATACCAGCGGATGTGGTACTTATCCATTAAGGATAGACTGGAGAGATTATATCAATCTGAGAAGACGGCATCATCAGTGAGATGGCATGTGTAACATACTCAGAAAGAAGGCGAGATCAATCATCCCTCTGATGCAAAAGTGTGGAAACACGAATTCGGTGTACCCTGAGTTTGCAAACAACCTCCGGAACGTTTATCTTGGGCTCTGTACAGATGGCTTTAGTCCATTTGGAATATCTGGAAGACAATACTCGCTTTGGCCAGTCTTCTTGACACCGTACAACCTTCCTCCGGAGATGTGTATGGCAAAGAAATTGCTTTTCATGAGTATATTGATACCTGGACCAAAGCACCAAAGAGGTCACTGGATGTTTTTCTACAGCCTTTGATAAAAGAGGCAAATTTTTGGCATGCCCATCCAAACTGGACTCTTACACCGGACCATGTTCGCATTACGTGGTTCAAGTTTTTCGCAGTAATTAATTAGTTTTTCCATTTTTTTTAATTAATTCATAGTATGTTAAATTATAACTACTGTTTTTATTCATAAATTTTTGTAGCAAAAATGGAATTGGTCGCTTGGTGTCAACGAGGAGGTCAAAGCTGGGTTCTACAAAAAGGCGATGCAGCGCCTCAAGAACATCGTTGGGGATTGGAAGGACGACTGGAGGCTAAAACGGGATGACACAAAACCATCCTACCTCAGCAATGACGTTTGGAATGGTTTGGTGGCTTTTTGGATGAAGCCTGAGTCAAGGCAGAAGTCTACTAAGTACTCTGCGGTCTGGATGACCAAGGATGCTCAAGGTAACCCGCCAGTACCTCATACTTTCGGGCAGACCCCACATGCTGGGAGGGCACTTGAAATTGTAAGTGTTTATGACCTTTCTTGATTTTATTATTATTTTTTGAACGCAAAATTTAATTTAATTAATTTTATTTTTTTATATAGGCTGCCAAAAAAGGAGCACCACCATCTCTCGCTCGGTTATACAAGATTACCCACCAGCGTTCCGATGGGACTTTTGTGCATCCTCAAGCAGAGAAGATCTACAACGAGGTAGAGGCTCGGATCGAAGAGATCCAGACTCAGATGTCGCAACAAAATCCGGATGCTCCACCAGTCCAGCTTTCCACCATCGACCAAGACAAAAAATTTGAGCAGGTAAATTAATTTAATTTTTAACTTTATTAACATTTTTAATTTTTTATTAAATTTCACATTTGTACTTAATTATATAAATATAATTAGTAAATAAAATTTGATCTTTTGTAGGTTGTTTCGAAGAAAAGGGGATGTATTGTTGGGATCGGGACTGTGAATGATGTCCCGAGGGCGAGGACCAAACATCCAGCAATAATAGAAGAAGATTTCTCTCTCTGACGGGAACTAGCAGCTGCCAACAGAGTCATAGACGAGCATAAAGACAAGTTCAAGGCTATGGCAAATATGTTCGATCTTATGATGGAGAACTCGAACCCAAACCCGACGGTTGCAAATGCATGGCAAGATCTACGTCCGAGATTTAACCCCGACCCCACTCCGGAAGAGCAAGTGGATTTAGAGCGACGTGCGGAGCAGCACACTTCCAAGTTCTTCCAGGACATGAACCTCAACAAAACACCTTAGATTTTCGGTTTTTTGTATGAATACTTTATATATTATTTTAATCAAATATAATTTTATATATATATTTTTTAAATTTATTAATTTTTAAAAAAAAATTGAATAAAGAACCAAAAATTAAAAAAAAATAATGAAATTAAAAAAAATCGTTTTATATAAAAGTAAAATCAACATTGGTCGTAAATTAGTCTTTAATTTACGACCAATGGACAACAACCGTCGATGTTACTTAGTTGTAAATTACGACTAATTAACTACCATTTATATTACGACTAATAAACTACCAATTATATTACGACTACGTTACGACTAAGTCTGTCACGTCTATGTTACGACTAAGTCTGTCACGTCTATGTTACGACTAAGTCTGTCACGTCAACGTTACGACCAACACTTTAGTCATAATATTACGACTGCCTTAAGTCTACAGCTCGTAGTCGTAATATTACGACTATGTTACGACTAATTGTGCATTACGACTAGCGAATAAGGACCAATGGGTTTTCGTTGTTATTTGGTTGTTATTTGGTCGTAAAAGACATATTACGACCAATTAACAACCAATACTGTAGTCGTTAAGCACCTATTTTCTTGTAGTGGTGGGCTTTAAGGACTTTATTGCTAAGGAAAACCTAATTAATGAGAAAAGATTAGTAGGCTTAATGAGCTAGGGTTTTGCTTATTGGAGTATAAAGAGACAAGATGGTGAGATGAAGCCGTCACGCGTCTAGGGTTTATTGAAGATGCACATGGATGTGTATGACGTCGTCCTACCAGTCCGATGGAGATCTGTTGGTAGTTTTGTTATGGAGAACTATACTTGTTTAACTTTGGTTTAGTGTATAACCAAACATTATTAACCATTACACGCCACTCAGACCCAAAATTAACCAAAATAAACCTGATTACAATAATTAAAACCATACCCACCCAGATTTAATACCCGTCGACACAAAACCCCTTCTTAAGCTCTTCTCTACCTTGACCTACCTCTTCCACGGCTTGTTCAAGTTTCCTTATCTTAGCACCCAATTTGTCTCTTTCATTTAGAAAAGCTTCATCCACCCATTTGAAAATGTGATTGTCATTTTCAAGCTAGAAAACAAGTTTTCGAGATTAAACACTAATATCATTCACAAAGCATATATAAAAATTGCAAAACACAGTCATATTACCTTGTGGGTTGCAGCATAAGAACAACGATAGTATCTCCGGTACGGATTGAAGTCTGACTTCGATATCTTCTCTACAATTGCAACCCCACACCAACATTGGCTCGACACTCCAACGAATCTTCCTCTTCCTCGCCGAGATGATGCAGCAGTCGAATCTCCAGTTAAATTGCTCATGGTGGCAGATGAATCCTGACAGAGCTAATGAGAATCAAGAAATCGACAACCAAAAAATAAGAAACAAAGAAATGAAATGGAGTTTCATTCACTTACACTGGATTTGTGAAAATCGATTTTCAATTTTGATTTAAGGTTTCAAAATTCAGATTTGGATATTTTTTGGAAAGCATAGGTTTTTACCCGACTTTAATGGGTCTGGTTTACTCTAGTCAAGCTTTATATTCGGTTTACGGTCCGCATATACGTGGTTTGGTTCTGGGTTTCGGTTGTAAAACCAATTTAACCAGATCTGGGGGCAAATAGATTTCAAAAATTTTATATATGGGGAAACGGGTTGTTAACTTTCATTCCATGTACATATAAAACGATGCCTTAACTTTGTGGAGAACTGGTGCTATATGAAAGTTACGAGAGCGAAATAGATCGTCAACCCTATTACTTGATATCCGTGACTTCCTCCATCTTCTTTGGAAGCTTTCTCATGTGGCTTCAATTTAGAATCAATCAGTCCATAACATGGGATGATGCATCTGTCTCAAGCGCTTTTAGGTCTTCACTAACTAAACATCCTGCTGCACTCTTCTTTTCCGTCAACTCTCTATCTAGCAACGCATCATTTTTTACCAATGTTGTACGATCCAAATCATTTAAAGCTTCAATGATCAGTGTATCTTTTGGTGGGTTCTTCAATGGTACATTATACATAAGAGATCATGTACTTGCTCTTGCTGAATCCTTTTGCCTAAAAGTGACGTTATCAACATGAATACTAGGATACTTTGTGGATTACCGTGAACGTCCCCATCCAAACCCTCTTGCGGGTGCTGACTGTGTTGTGTAGAATCATGGACATGATGTTTACAGAGAAGCTTTCTCTTCCAAAGCGACTTGAAACCATATTAGACTCTTAAAGATATGGCTTCGTATAAATTGATATGATTTTCGCAATCAATTCCTAGGCAATCATTTATCTCTTGGCTCACAATCTTGGACGGATTGGAATAGGGAGGCTAGAAGTAGTCAATGGAAGGCTCTCCACACTTCCCCTCTTTGTGGTGAGAATAATGAAACCTGAGACAACATCATCTTTACGTGCTCCTACAGTTATACTGTCTGGTCCGTCCTCTGCGCAAGCTTCCTTGGTAATATATGTGATCCCGAATGATCCGTTGGCGTGAAGTGTGCACTACCCAAGACTCGAATCGAGCTACCCTATCGATTATGTGACTTGGTAGTTGAGCCGTGTTGCTTGTTTCTGGTTTGTGTTTCTGTTTTGTTTAATATGAGATTTAAAAATACCAAAATCTGTATAAAACTCTTTTATCAATAAATTTGACATTTTAACAATTTTTTGGCTTAAGATCATTTTTCTAGAAAAGGAGATTTTTTCTTGTTTCAAGCCGATGGTAGGAGGTTTCTATAGCTCTGACATCGACTTATTTAGTTTGTTTTACTTCTCTTTCTTTGATTTATTTTGTTTATGGTCACTTGATTTGTTTGATTGCTAATTTATTTTGAATCCGACAAAGTTTTTGCTATTATATGTTTCTTCCAATGGATTTGGAAAGACAAAATATTCGGTTCAGCTTATCCATTTGGAAAAGATAATTAACAGATCTATAGCCGATAGTAGCGACGGGTCTTACCGACTTCAACCGTTAATGGTTCTTTATTTGATAGTGTTGAAGTTTTTGCTGTAAATTATGGTTACTACGAAAAATCTCTTTAACTCAATAGAACAATATAAAAAGTTTTCTTCTCTCAATGGCTTCTACTGGAGTAATAAAAAGAGATGACAATCGTTCTCAACTCAGTCTGAATCGTGGTGTTTTTAGATTAGTACAAAGCTTATCTCCTTTAAGATTCAACTATTCCATAAGAAATATGGAGTTTTAATTAAAAAAATTGTTAGTCATCCATACGCAAATAGACATGTTAGTTTACTTTGGATCTTTACTAGTGTATTCATTTTCTATATTTTTTTTGTTAGTTATCATTGTTAAGAACTTTGTACCTACAAGAATTAATAATACAATCCAGCGTTAAAAAATAAAAGATCATTTTTCTAAATTTCAAAGCATATCAAAATATTATCTAATGATATTATCTTTCAAGCATATAGATCATCTTGAACGGATATTATAATTTTGAATATGACAACAACACGCATCAGTAGTACACAAACCATAGAAATAATCATGGTTTCTACAAAATATGGTGCATCCTCTGTTTCCTCCGCGGTCACATGTTTCTGTTCCATTGAAGCATTGAACATCCATCTGATCTGTTCCATAATTTATTTATTAATAAAATTCATTAAATCAAAATATATGATCATTTAAAAAAATGAATCATGTTCATAACTATCAAATAAGAGTACAACAATAAATCAGAACCTGGAATAATAGCAGTTGTCGTACGAGAATGAGCACAAGATAAGATGAAGAAGAATGTAAAAACAAATGCGACTAATGTTTTCACAGTGATATTCATTTTAATAATATATTCTCAAAATTTTAATGAATTTGTCTTTGTTTAATCTGTATATATACTAAAATAATATACATTAAATTCATTTTTTGGTCAAAAATGAAAATATATATTCACAATTTTTTCCTTATACGTAGTTTTATAGTGAAGAAAAAGTCAACAGAATGATTTCTTCCTAATTTAACTTTGAATTAGTGAGATAATATTTATTTCCTAAATAGTTAAATATGTAAATAGTTTTCCTCATATTTAGCTTTTTTCAGCTCCTCATATTTAGCTTAAATTTGAATATTATTTGCAAAGTTGAATGGTTGTCACATGGAAAGAAATTAGTCGTTCATTTCCACCTAGAGATGGCAAATAGGTTATCTTGCTCCATCATATACTGGACCGCAGCGAGTCACAGCATACCAGATCTACATGAACTGTGGTCATCGGAATGACTATCCAAACCCATCTCACTATATATATGAACTTTTGCGGATCGGTCCGTGTGATAATACACGCGGCATAATGTTTTTGACTATTGCAAAACATTTTAAACCACTTTGAGATTCAAGTCGTGAATTCAACTGGACATAATTCATTAATCATGATTTGCTTATTTTTCATTCAAAACAATAGTTGTAGTTAATTTTGTCACACCCAAAACATATTAACATACCGAGTAAAAATAATTGCAAAAGATATTTTCATTAGCTTATAACTCATAAGTTCATAACCAATGTTTTGTTTTAACCAATGTTTTGCTTTGCTGAATCTAGAAATTAAATAAAATCAAAGCTACCAATCCTAAATTAAATAAAAAGAGAAAACCAAATCAAAACAACACCAGAGCTCGAATCGTCATCGTCGGAGTTAGAGTCGTTATCGCTAGAGCCCGAATCATTATAACTGAAACTTCAATCATCATCGCTAGAGTTCGTTACGTTTTCTCGGGACAGAAGTCACATGAATCACCTTCTTCTCATTCTCTTTTTCTTTTTCTCAAGTAAAACAAGAAATGAAGAAAAAAATGCTGCTCCTTGTAATTCTGCATGACCCGTTTCGGTCCATCCTACAAAAGGTACAATCCCGTAAAAACCCATCCCACGAAGTTCGTAAATTTATAGATCTAGAAAATTTCATCTTAATACCATCTTGTGATAGTCCTTTACAAGCCAAATCTACGGCCGAGATCCATAATTACCATCTCTATCTTCACTCCACAAAATGTTACTTCAAAATTTGCTGATTTCACAAAGAATGTTGCGTTATATTTAATGTGATTTTCAAATATATTCTAGGTTCTTATTTATCTTAAGCTAATAAAAGTCAATTGGAGTCTTTACCATTTAATTACTAGCCAATTAGTTGTATATTTAATATGACCATATATTTATATTCTAACCATTTCTTGATAGGTATGATAGTGCCAATATCAATGAGGAAAATAATTCATGGATATATATATATATATATATATATATATATATATAGTTGACTTATAACTAGATTTGAAAACAATATCTAACGTTAAGGTTTTTTTTATATAAATATAATTTACCAAACAAAAAGAAAATTTTAAAAATAATCTCAACATGTTATGCCTAATCTATGAGCAATATACATCTGTATTGTACACACATACATCTGTATAGTACACACATAAATCATATGTGTCCTTTAATTTTAAAAATAATCTCAACATGTTATGCCTAATCTATGAGCAATATACATCTGTATAGTACACACATAAATCATTTGCTAAAATTTGGTGGAAGCTATAAGAACTTGTTATCGAATAATTTAGAGTTATTGACATAGATCCATTGGAGCTGATCCAGCATGCAAAATAAAAAGCTCAAGCTTAGTTCTCAGCAAATGCAGCTATTTCCGTAGTGACAAAATTAAAAAAAAAATTATTAGTTTATAAGCTGTTTGCTTATGGAACATATGTTTGATGGATAACTCTTAGACTTTGTTAGTGGTTGTTGTTGGCTTTAGAAAGACAAATCTCAAAATAACCAACTAATGGATATAAAAGCCCTAGGAAGATAAGAGACATCTATGCATTTGGAGTTAAAATAACTAGTCTGGACAATAGAAAGTATGCTACATCTACCTGCCATAACTTTACATCAAACCGCAAGGATTTGATCACTAATATTAGGGAACCTTAGGCATGGTCAAATTCTTCAAAGAGTTTGACCACTAACAAAGTCTAAGAGTTATACATCAAACATATGTTTCGTAAGCAAACAGCTTATAAACTAATAATATTATTTTTTTAAAAAATTGTCACTAAGGATATGCCGGTGCTACAAAGGTTAAATTCAATCACTTTTTGCACTTATAAAAGAATATAAATCTTGTATATATTGCAAGTGATTTTAAACTATTAAACTGGTAGAATAATTGAAATGGTTTGTATATATTCATTATCTTGTAACTAACAAAGTTAAAATAATTAGAACTCACACTTTATTGTTTGTTTATTTATTGGAAATCATATATAAGATATACATAAGATGGAACTAAGTTTAATTATGATTTAAATAATTTTATCTTATTTTAAGGTTTGGTATAACTGTATAAAGCAATAGTAAAAATTATAATTGATTTAAATAGGCTTGGACATTTTAACAAATACCTGAAACCGATCTGAAAATCCGGACTCGAATCCGATCCAATTTATAAAACATAGGTATTGAGTTAGAAAAGATTGGATACCCCAATCCGATCGGTAATACCCGAATGGAAATCTGAAATATCTGAAAATCTTACACTATTAAAAGGGCATAATAAAGCCTTTTGATAGTGTCCACGTCCCCAAATATATTCAACCAATAGGATCTTTGCTTTTTGCCATGTCACAGATGAGATTGTGTATTTGGGCTACGTTTTTTTTTTAAAAAAAATTGTTCATTGTATCAGGCCCAATTAACCCAACATCCAGAAACCGTAACACGCCGTCTCTTCCTTCTCTGTTTCTTCACTTTTTCTTTTAGCGATTCATCTTCTCAACCGAAAGTCGATCAACACTCTACTCCATCTATGTGCAATGACTCCATTTATGACTTCCTTTCGCCTCTCTCCCTCTGAGCTTTTTTTATCTGTTTTGTTTGATTTGTCTGGTCCAAAGAAAAATCCTAAAAAGATGAGTCGATCCATACGAGAGAGCCATGAGAAACACGGCGGCTTGCTATTCCTCCCCTGCTTCTCCACCGTCGATCTCTTCCCCATCCCAAAATCCACCATCCTCTCTTTCATTGATTCACTAAATGTAGGATCTCTTCTCTTAATTGGTCTTGAGATGCCGATTCATAGAAAAGAACGATCAGATCTGGCGTTTCCATTTGATTAATATAATTTTGTCCCATTGAATACACGTTTGAATCATTGACTGTAAAAAAAAGGAAAACGCTCATGTGTAGTGATTATTCTGTGATGAGTGTTTTAATTTAATGAAATCCGCCTGGTATGATCTGTTCATGGACCAAACAAATAGAAAAAGCTAATCATTGTGGGGTTGCATGATTAAGAAAAGTATATGAAAATGATTCCTTGAAAGTTTAAGTCATGTATTAAAAAGCTGAAGCGCGTGATGTGCTGAAGAAATCTTTTAGTTGCTAAATTTTAATTTCAGAAACAGCTCGCTTATGATTTCGTTTCTACATCGAGATGGGAAATATTTGATGCAGAATTTGTATTTCAGTAAAGAAGCTACACGATAGTTTAATCTGGTTATGTGATGCAGTTCTGATTGTGAACTATTTTTCCCAGAGATTGCTGCAAATGTCTTATTGTCAAGGTAAATAGAAAGAAGCCAAAAATTAATAGCTCTTTATTGGAAAAAGAGAGAAGATTCTAAAAAGCTTTCTTTTGTTCTTATGTCTACAGTAACTACGGTTGATTCAGGCTCTAAAGCTCTAGAGTTTCTTAGTTTGAGAGAAAGCAATGAGAGCAACGACCCAAATGCACCCTATTCAACACCAGTAACACATCAGGTTCAGTTTATTATTTATTCATGAGTCAACTGAGTTTCTTTTTATAACACGCTTCATAGTATTGAAGTTTGTTAGTTTCTTTGTGCAGGAAGTTGAAATAAATCTTATAATCACATATTACTGTATGCCTGGCAGACTGGTATTTGCTCAAGAGAGTTAAGTTATTTTTTTTTATTCTTTCTTTCTTTTTCTTTAAGGTGTTGTATACTAAGGCCTTGATTGGTACAGCAGATAATAAAGCAGTAGCACTATGCTGCATAAGCAGTATGCTACAGAAGTTGTATGCTTTCATTAAAGTTTTTAATAAAGTGAATGGCAGAGCATTAACAGTATATGATTTTAAAATTGTCATAATAATTAGTAAAATAATATATTTCTTTTAAAATAATATATATATTATATTAATAATATATAATTTTATTAAAAATAATGAATTTTCATTATATAAATTATATTTCAAATTTCAAAATTTATTTTTCAAAATATTAAATTATTTTGGATATAAACATATTACTCATATATAAAATTATAGTTATAATTTAATTAATTATTCTTAAATTATAATTATTATTAATTAAATATATAAATTAATTATAATTTATATGTAAATTATTATTATTTATTTATTGGTAGAGCACTAAATTACTCATATATAAAATTATCATAAAATTAATATATAATTTCTTTATTAGTTTCCAAATAATATTTTTATATCGATAATATATAAATTATATTATGTTATGTTTGTTATTAAAATAATGAATGATATAAGTAATTATATAAATTATATATTTTTTAAATGTGAATTTTTTTTTTTTAAATAAAATTTTTAATTTTTATTTTTTTAAATATAAATTTATATTTAATTATAAAAATATTGTTTATATTATTAAACAAAAATAAATTAATTATATATAAATATTATTAAGTTTTATATTTACTATATGCAAATGCTCTCCCAAAAGCTCTATATGAGAGCATTGAGCAAAGAGCATTTGCATTTGGTAAATGTTTTTCTAAATGCTTCTTTACCAAATATTGATTGGATAATAGAGAGTATAATGCTTATGCTAATGCTCTACCAATCAACCCCTAAGATAACAATTTGACTTCCTTCGAAATTTACAGAATATTTATATGCTTGTGTAGGAATCAGCAGCATTTAAAAGCATTCCCGTAGTTATAATGTCTTCTGAAAACGTTCCTGCATCTCCAGGTCAGCCTCTAATTATATCAAATTAAATTTAGAACCTTATTGATTTTGTGAATTGGCATAATATTACCTATTCCTTGAACAACAAATTTTTAATTTTGGACCGATAAAAAATTAACTATATATGTAGATATCCTGCTGTGGGCCTTGGATCTTTAGTACTGATATTATGTCCTGAAAATTTTGAACAATAGATGTCTGGAGGAAGGAACTGAGGCGTTCTTCTTGAAACCAGTAAAGCTAGCTGATCCTACCAAGCTGAAACCTCATATGATGAAAACCAAACTGAAGAAAGAAAGCGAGAAACCAGCAAGAGAAGATACTGCAGCTTTGAAACATGAAATAAGAGAAGAAGAACCATCCGTAATTGAAATCTTGCCTCTACATCAAGAACTTGAAGAAGAATCAATTTTGAGTAATAATAAGAGGAAAGCAATGGAAGAAGTGATATCTACTGATCGATCACATCCTAAATACAATGATATCACAACCTTGGTCTGACCCCTTTCTTATTTCAGTGTCCTGCAGAAGTTTCTATAAGTAAAAACTTTGCTTCAGAGTTTTTTCCATAGGCTTGTTGTAGGTATGCTTCTTCTAGTAAATAGAGGGTTGTTTTTTTTTTTTACAACGAAAGGCTGATCTATTACTCAAATAGAAGGTTGCTATAGAGAGTGAAGAGGAGATATGTATGTACAGATTATGATAGTAAAGGTCGTTAATTAATATTGTTCATTACGAAAAATCAGTATATTTCCAGTTTTATTGTATGCTTCTTTGTTTTTTGGTATTAAAACAATCTCAATAGTAAATAAAATTTACTTTCTTATTTTTTCCAGTTTTGTTTGAGACTATGGTTTGTTTTCAGGCTAGACTTATGAAGCTTTTATCTAGAAAATCTTAAAATTTTGAAAAAAATATATAAAAAGTTATAATTTGAAAATGTATAATTCAATAACTATATAATAAAAAAAACTCAACATTACACCAAATACTAAATATGCATAGTACATGACAAAGAAAAAGAATAACATGTGTTTCTCATCCTCTAGTGTTTTAGTTAATGCAATCATTTTCTAGAGTTTAAATCTTAATTCTATTTTAAAATAACAGAAAATATGTGACAGAAGAAAAAAATTCATATTTCAAATAATAAAGAGAAAGTTCTATAAAAATATGTCTCACGATTTTTAATACCCAAACTTATTTGATATCGGTTTAATATTTCAACTAATTATCTTGCTCATTTTAATATATGTGCTCATTTTAATATATCCCATTCCAAACAAAACTTTTTACAAAATTGAAATAAAATAAATCTGAAAGTTTTCAAATTTAATTTCAAGTTTAGGAATAAAGTAAATAAGTTGTGGATAAAATTTTTAAATTTAGAAATTATTTAAATAAATAAATTAATTAATTTTAAACTTCAGAAAGAAAACTAAATTTTAAATGTAACTATAACTAATAATATAGTTTTAAATATTATCCACACTTTAGATACTTTATTCCTATAACTTAAAATAAAAATAGAAATTTTAAGATTTACTGTGATCAGTTTTAAAGATTTTTTAAATTTTCATTCGAACTTATAAATAACTTGGGTATTAAAATGAGACCATTTTAAAATTAAGTGTATTAATATCAATAAATAATTTATTTGGGTATGAAATTGGATAATAGAAAATTTTAGGTATTAAAAAATTTAATGATATTTAGTTGACGTATTTTCATGGATTTTGTTTTCAGTAATAAATTAATAAAAATAAATTCAGTTTATTAAATTAAATATACTCAAAGAATTCAATGTACATAGTAGTACAAAAAATTTTAAAAGAAATAAAATATTAAAATACATAATCTGCGCGTAGCACGGAGAAAATATCTAATATATATAATAACCCTAAATCTCTAATAGTCTAGACCCATTCATTTTTTCTTCATAGTTTACCTTAAACCAAACGCCGTCTCTAATGTAGACTTTATGGTTCTGTCATTAATTTCTCCACACCTTTGGATTTTACTAGAGGATACACTCTTATTCTAAGATTTCTTTGGTGAAATATTGTTCGTCATTTTTGAGTACTGGATGCCCCCGCTCTTTGGTTAATCATCTATTTTGTTGTTCTTTGCTTAAATATTATATTGTTCTATTTTACAATGTACATATTATTATTTGTTCATATTTTATTTTGTTTTAATTCATGAACTGTATTCCTCGATTTTTTTAAGTAACTTCAAATAACCGAATCTAACTCGAAGTGTAAAAATACCCAAACAGATTATATACTCTATATTGAATACCAAAAAATTTAAAATATTCATTCCGAACTCGAACGGATAATTTAACACCCACCCTAGATTTAAACTCTGTGTAAACTTTAGAATCACCGGGTTCAGATACCAGCTAATCTAAATTGAATCAAAAAATTATCCATACAAAAAAATATTATTCCCAAACCAGTTCATGAAAACACAATACCAAAAAAAAAAACAACTCAGACCAAACTTAATAACAAACCATCACCAAAACTTGATGTTTAAATTATACTAGTGATGGATCCATGCGACCGCACGGGTGTATATTTTTACCTTTTTCGTGATATAATTATATGTTATTCCATCATAATACACTATATATAAATAAATATTTTGAAAATTTAAACTAATTAGTAACCTTCAATTGTATAATAATATTTATTGTGGTTATTCATTTGTAACCTTCAATTGTATAATAATATTTAGACATGAATTGAGTTAATTAGAGTTAATTCCTAATAATTTATGGGCTAATTTTTTTCAAAAAAATTATAAACAAAGTTTATGTATAATATATGTAGCTCCATTGATAATATTTGGATTTATTGTGGTTACTCATTTGTAACCTTCAATTGTATAATAATATTTAGTCATAAATTTAGTTAATTAGAGTTAATTCCTATCATGGACTTATTGTGGTTATTCATTTATAACCTTCAATTGTGTAATAATATTTAGACATGAGTTGAGTTAATTCCTAATAATTTATGGGCTATTTTTTTTTTCAAAACAATTATAAACAAAGTTTATGTCTAATATATGTAGCTCCATTGATATAATATTTGGATATTTTTGTTTAGATAAAAGGCAAATTTTCTATTAAAATTATCTGCTTAATAGACCCATGTAGTCCAATATCTTGTGATTTTAGTTATGATTAAAAACATGAAACTTGCGGAGAATATCCATTGTCCCGAATGTGTAGGAAGGAGTACATGGATTCTTGTTACTAATTTGAGCTTTGAATTAACATTCTTATTTAATTATTTATTTATTTCTTACTTTATAGTTAATTGGCATAATTTTAGGAAAAGTGGAAAAGACAAACATTTTTAACATTAATTTAATTAAATTCTCAGTGGTACTTCTTTAGGGTTATTTTATAATAGTACTTCTTTAGGGTTATTTTAGGAAAAGTGGAAAAGACAAACCACAAGTTTTAGGGTTATTTTATGATAGTACTTCTTTTTTAATAAATTATACTCCCTCCGTTCCTTAAAGATACATATTTTTTTAAAAAAAAATTCTTTCTAAAAGATCCATTTTTTACATTTTCAATGCATGTTTTATTAAATAATTGTAAACTTCAAAAAAATTAATTGCACTAATTGATTTTTGATTGGTTTAAAATTATGGAAAGAAGATAAACACAAAAAACTATGCAAATTTATTGTGTTTTATTAAAAAGTGTGAAAAAACTAGAATATGGATCTCCGTTTCTTAAAAATACATATTTTAGAAAAAAAAAATTGTTTCTAAAAGATCTATTTTTTACATTTTCAATGCATATTTTATTAAATAATTGTAAACTTCAAAAAAATTAATTGCACTAATTGATTTTTGATTGGTTTAAAATTATGGAAAGAAGATAAACACAAAAAACTATGCAAATTTATTGTGTTTTATTAAAAAGTGTGATAAAACTAGAATATGGATCTCCGTTCCTTAAAGATACATATTTTAGAGAAAAAAATTTGTTTCTAAAAGATCCATTTTTTATATTTTCAATGCATGTTTTATTAAATAATTGTAAACTTCAAAAAAATTAATTGCACTAATTGATTTTTGGTTGGTTTAAAATTATGGAAAGAAGATAAACACAAAAAGCTATGCAAATTTATTGTGTTTTATTAAAAAGTGTGAAAAAACTAGAATATACTAGGTCTTTTAAGAACAGAGGGGAGTATATAGAAACCAATAATGACTCTCAATTATGAATTTCTGTCACGAAGACCTTGCTCATTTCTTTTATGTTGGTTTGCAGCTTTAAAGACTCATTGTCGTAACAACTAATGATTGAATTAATGTCATTTTGGAGCTGAATGAGATTATAGATCTGAGGACGTTGCATGCCCAAAAAAAAGTAGATACATCACATGCTCTTAAATTGTTTTCAAACAGTCGGCTAAAGACCGAGTTGCTTGCAGCCGCATAGTAGAGAGAGAACATGATTTGTACGTTACAATCCCTAAATCAGTTACGTTAACTAGACAATGAATTTGTTTTCTCACACAACATATATATAAGCATGGCCGAGCCATAAACATTTTTACAATCATTTGTAAAAAAATTAATATAATTTAGGAAAATATACCTATCTAAAAATGTTTAAAAATGTTGGAGACCAAAACTAATATTTTAGGCTCGCCCTACATCCAACTTTGCATATTTAATGTTAAGTAAGTTTTACTGGATATAAATCCAAGAAGGAAAACCATAGAACAGAACACCCTATAAAAAGAAATTGGGAGATCATATTTAAGGTTATAGCTTAGAAAACTAAATAATTATATGGGTGATTAGGTGGATAAAGCACCATTTGCATTCGTCCATCAAATCTAATTCATGTTTTGATTAGGTTCTTTTGTACTTCAAACCTGACATCACTCTTTTGTTTTTCTCAGCTTCTTCATATTTTCTGCAATCTTTAGATTCTCTATTTTTGGAACATCATCAGCTATTTCCCTTTTTCTGGGTTAGTACTTCACCTTCTTGATGTAAAAATGAGAGCGGAACTGTTGTTTGTAGGAACTACTTGGGAATAATTTATTAATCTGTTTTCATTACTTACGAAGGAGACAAAACGATTATAGCGATTGGTGGTTTTCCTTGTGTTTGGCTAACAGAATTTGTCATTCTGCATAGCAACCACTTCTAACGTTGAAGCATAAACTTATACTAAGCTCCTACATTCATTTGAATGAAATCTTACCGAAATTTTACTTTCAGGTGTGACATTACGTCTTTGTTTCATCATCCAGACTGGAAAAAAGTTAGATCTATAAAGACATTCGTATTATGGCAGCTTTTACGAGGAAACCCCTGAGTCATTCATTGCAGAGATGCTTGGACCAAGCAGCTTGGTTGTGTTGCCCTTACTGCTCTAGTTTTGGATTTCAAGGCATTGACCAGATTCGTGCGTTTTCTTCTACACGTCCATGAACTTAAGAGGCATCGCTATGCACTGATGAAGCAGAGCATGAGATATCTAAGTCTACTCAAAGATTCTTTCAGACTTCAACACCTAGATATGAGCTTCCTGGTTGAAACAATGAAAGAATAAATGAAAAGATTGAATCTACCTACATCAAACGTGATCGTTGTATTCTTCTAAGGAAAATGGCAAACATGGCTCACTGTGCTGCTCGTCATATTCCTCTTCATGATCATGATCGACTATGACCATGTTTGGTAAGACTGTTCCTCTTACAATATGCTTGTTATTTGATTCGTGGAGGGATTCCACATCGTTTCCCACAGTTTCGACCTGGAGTAAGTTTGCAGGTTCTTTTGTTTTTGCTACAATATGCTGTGAGGAGATAAGTTAAGAAATTACCTTATATGAAATGAAAGTATCAAGATCCCTCTGTATTTGTTCATTTTCTTTCTGCTACAGCATAGTCCTTGTCTTCCTAAACAATTCCACATTACCAATCAGATACTTAACTACTCACTTACTTAAACTAACATAAAAGAAATATCTTTCATGGATCATGATCTTTCAACAAGAATCAGTTGACTCTTTTCCCAAAAAAGCGTAACAAAAAATTTCAGTCCTCTCTCTTATTATATACAAGCTGGATACTCAAAAATCTTCAAGTCTGTTTCAGAGGTTGAAGACTTCTAACATCTGAAGATTTATACACAACAAATCAAAGTGTTCTTATTCATCAGAACATAATGTACAAAGTAACCACAACACTTCAATACATTGATTTAAAAAACAACAAAACTAACAATTCATTCAACAAGTAAATGAAGGTCGTAGAATTTACCACAACTTAGACAGTGTAGAGACTAAGGTTCTGATCCAAGAAAACCCATTTGATCAACAATGTCATGTAGATCCTCACTACCCCAATCCAACGGTGAAGCAACCAAGTCCTCCACTTTCACATCAATCTCTGGCTCTAAATGACCATCTTCCATCATCAAATTCAACGCTTCCTCATCTTTCTTATTAGGAACCAAACTACTCGACTCATTATCTATAGCTGCAGCAAGCAATGTTTCCATATCATTCTTCATCCTGTCAAACTCCTGATCATGCAACAAACCTTCCTCAATAGTCCCCAAGCTTGGGCTTGAAGTAAGCCTCCGTTTCCTACCAACATCTGAACCGAACAAAGCCTTCCTCTCTTTGCTCATCAGTGCAAACTGTTGAACAAAGTTTGGGTTGTTAAGAGCCTTGGCGAGGAACGTCATCATTTGCTGCTGTCTCTTCTCCGTAACGAGCAGACGCTGCTCCATTTCTGCAACCTGGCTCTTGGAGTTATGTTGCTGCTGTCTCAGCCTAACCACTTCAGCTACGAGTACGCTATGGTCCCTCTTTAGCCTCTCTACCTCCCCTTCGAACCCGTATTGCCCAACTTCCACACATGACATACCTGATGATCCTGTTCCTTGCTGATGACTCACTGTCTGCAAACCCATGTTCCTCCTTCGTTTTATGCTCTTCAGGAGATGCTTTTGCCCCGCTAAAAACCCTTCGTTCGCAAACTCCCATCTGTCCGGATCGATCTTTCTGAATCCCTGCAATACCAAGGACAAGCTCCTTCAGATTCTTGTTGTCATGACCTTCAACTTTAAGAAACGGAACCAGAACTATGGTGAAAATAGAAAGAAACCAAGATGCCTTTTTCGTTTTAATTAAGACCAGAAGGTTAATTTTTTTGAGAAACCCATTTGAGTGTAGTCGTTTGGAAGCATAAAGAAGTAACCTTTTAAGAAACCCATTTACAGAAATCCAAAGTTGAGAGTACAAAAAAAAAAAAAAAAAAAAAAAAGCAGAGGAGGTACTAGTGAAGAGGGCACTTCACTTACATAAGTGTTGAGCTGACGAATGAAGCTGGAGAAATTGGAATGCTTGAAGTAGCGAGGGAGGAGAGTTGTGGAGAATTTGTGAGAATCCCAAACGATGAAGCTGTTACGACCATTGCTCCAAGACACCACCGTGTCCGTCGCAGGATCCTCCACCATGTCGTATGTCTTTGTCAGAAACGGCGGTGGCCCTGTCTCGTTAAGCCCTTCCATTGGTCTCGGTGACGAGGAAGATCCAACAGACGAAGAAGCCGCCGCCGCTGAACCACCGTAGGTCACTGTTTCTTCCTCGAATTCCACTTTCAGGTGTTCCATTTTTAATCCATAGGATAGCAATTTGACTCTGCTTTTTTTTGTTTACTCTGTTTTGGTTTGGGGAAAGTTTGTGGAAGTGTTAGAGAGAGAGTCTGATCTTGACATTTCTATATAAGTGGAGGAGAAGAAGGTTCTAGACATTTGTTATTCAAACTTCTTTGCCATTTGTCTAACACCACTTGACACAAAGGTTTCCAGAAACTTCTTCACCGCTCTAGAACCTTGTATTGGGCCTTCATTTGAAGAATTTGATCGTTTTTTTTATCAAAGTTTTTAGTTAGTTAAAGAACTTACTTAAAATTATTAAGATGTTGTTCTTACTTAGAAACTAAATTTCAAAACTACATTTCTTAATAGGAAAACAAGTTTAGTTTAACATTTAATTAAGAAAATAAGATACTTTGAATATTTTGGATTACAAAAGCCTCTGCCAACTTTTATAGATGTGTTATTTATTTAAAGAAAAACTAGATATTGACCCGCGCACCGGCGCAGATTTAACTTAATTGGGGAAAACATATTATATCATAAGTCATCGGTTATTAACGTGTTTCAGAAACTGTAATCGTATTGAATGTAATAGGGCTGAAGTTTGGTTTTGGGTTCAGCTTTTATTGAATTCTTAATGTTCTTAGTTTTTTTTTAGTTCTAGAGATATAAGATATATTCGATTATCTATATAAATTGATTTGTGTCCGGTTCGTTTCTTTTGGTTTGATATGGTTTGGTAACAATTATAATAAATGACTAATATCAGATAAATTTTTGGTTCCAATATGATAACGGTTTGGTTACGATTTTTAGGGTTAATTTTAGATTAATCGGGGTAAAACTGATTTTGGGGGATGAGAGATGTTTCGGATAAATATCAAGTTACGAAAATAAAATTTTAATATTTGAGTTAAAACTATTCAAGTATTTTATGTCTTATGATAATTTGAATAATGTAAAATACTTTAAATAAAAGATATTTTAGTATTAAATTATTTGAAATGTAAATCTCTATTATTAAAAGAGAAGTATCCACTAAAAAATACCCCTAAGTTTTCCAACTTATTTACACTCATATGCCACTGAGAATTTAATTAAACTTCCTATTTAAATGCTTGTCTTTTTTCAGTTATATTAATTAAACATCTTATTTAAATGCTTGTCTTTTTCAGTTATATTAATGAGTTATTTAATCAACCAAAAATTACATGCATCACTAACAACTTCCTATTTAAATGCTTGTCTTTTTCAGTTATATTAATTAAACATCCTATTTAAATGCTTGTCTTTTTCAGTTATATTAATGAGTTATTTAATCAACCAAAAATTACATGCATCACTAACATGTCTTTTTCACGTATATTAATGATAACTCATTTACTGCATCACTAACATCACTGATATATTACATGCATCTAAAATGTGTATCAATAAAACGTGCATCACTAATATAATATAGAGAAATATAATATTAACTAACACACAATATAACATGTGCATGTATTAACTATATTGGTTTATATAATG